>JASAOG010000133.1:0-510000 GCA_030265305.1 Biomphalaria pfeifferi
CATACATACATACATACATACATACATACATACATACATACATACATACATACATACATACATACATACATACATACATACATACATACATACATACATACATACATACATACATACATACATACATACATACATACATACATACATACATACATACATACATACATACATACATACATACATAACATACATACATACATACATACATACATACATACATACATACATACATACATACATACATACATACATACATACATACATACATACAACATACATACATACATACATACATACATACATACATACATACATACATACATACATACATACATACATACATACATACATACATACATACATACATACATACATACATACATACATACATACATACATACATACATACATACATACATACATACATACATACATACATACATACATACATACATACATACATACATACATACATACATACATACATACATACATACATACATACATACATACATACATACATACATACATACATACATACATACATACATACATACATACATACATACATACATACATACATACATACATACATACATACATACATACATACATACTGCATTTTCCTGGTATAAAAATTTTTTATTTTTAAAACCTAATGTGCTATTCGTACTGACTTAGACCCTCCCGCACCTTTCGGCGCATTAGCCGTCAAGCTATTTCCGTAAAAATCTGTCAACGGTAATGTCTGAAGCCTCTTCCCACCTGCCATCAGGACCTCCAGCAATGAGTTGCGTCAAGTTGTACTAGGATATCATTGCAACTCTTCTTATGACTAATTAATTTTGTCGAAGAACATGTCCCTCAAATCTCATGCATCGCTCTCTCAAAATCGTACTAAGGGGTCGACTCCCAGTTCTGCATAGGATTTCTTGGATTTAGACTCGATCTCTATAACTGACTCTTAAAATCTGTCTTAGCCATTTTGATGAGCCACATTTAGTGTTTGATGACTATTTATTTTAGTTTATTAATGGAGCCCTGTCACTGGTAAAAATGTGTAACCTCTCTTGAATACGCTCTTGGAATTAAGTGACTGTAGTTTGCTTTAGATTTTATATCGAAAATAGAAGTTTTATCGTCAAAATCATTTGTTGGGGGTTTTTCACCTCAAAATGCTCTGTACTGGGATCTAAAACTTAAAGCCATCCGTAGAAGAGGGGTTTCAACTCAAAAACGCCAATTGGATTGGCTACGCTCAAATAATTTTATTGTGTAATTTGCTTTTTTATATTGAAGAGGTATTCTTAGCATCAAATCCCTCTGAACGGGGGTTTAAACTCAAAACCCCTTTTGGCAACGCTCATTGAATTTTGAGTTCGTAATTTGCTTATTTTCTTACACTGAGAAAGTATTTTTAGCCTCAAACCCCTTTGACTACACTCATAACATTTTGATTGTATAATTTGCTTTGTATTTATTATTTAAGAGGTATTTTTTACCTTCAAACCACGCTGAAGTGGGATTTAAACTCAAAACCGAGTCAAAACCCATTTAGTTACGCTCATAACATTTTGAGTGCGTAATAAGCTTATTTTATGTAAAAGAGGGGGTTTATCGTAAATTTTAGAGGGGGTTTTAAAATTATAATCTTCCTTAACTGTGCTCTTGGAATTAGGGGATTTTTGTTTGCATTTTTGGTTTGTTTTGTTTTATAGAAGAGGGGGAGTTAACTGCAAAAACCCCAGGTAGGGGGTTTAAAACTCAAAAATCTTGGTAGGGGGTTTTAAACTCAAAACCCCTGGTAGCGGGTTTTAAACTCGAACCCCTCTGGTAGGGGTTTTAAACTTGAACCCCCTGATAGGAGTTTTAAGATCAAAACCCCCTTGTGCTGGGGCAAGTGATGGTTTAGTATTAAAATCTCCCCTAAAATAAAAAAAAATCAAGGCGAAAAATCCGTCAATAAATTCCGATCTCCCCCCCCCCCCCCCCGAAGGAAGGATTTTATTTGGGGGGGGGGTTAACCCCAACCCCCCCCCCCGGCTACGCCCATGTAAATTATATTAGTGACAGATTTTTTTTAAATTTTGTAATTTCTAACTATAATACAAAAAAAAGATAAAGTATTGATTTGTCCGATGGGATAAATGCGACTGCATGTATTGCCCCTCCCACCTGGTACAACCCTTTTTCATTTTATTATTTACTAATCATAAAATTTAAGATTATAGTATGGTGCGAAATAATATACAAATGGGTTCACATATCAATACGTTGTTTCTATTATTATAGATATTCAATTAATTTTGTTCATAAACTATAATTTCTCCACAAAAATAAGATCGCCCCTTACTCAGAAGGCTAAAGTGGGGAGGGCAGTACATGCGATCGCCCCCTTCCCCCCTTCCCCCACCGAATCGGCCAAAATACCAGAAATGGAGTGACATAATATAAAATTTATATATTAATTCAACTAATTTTTTGTTCACAAACTATGATTTCTCCTTAAAAGTAGGACAGCCACCCCACTCAAAGGGTTTAGGTGGGAAAGGCAGTATAGGTATTTGCCCCCCCCCCCCCCAAATGGGCCAACAAGGGAACGGCATAATATAAAGATCGGTTAAAATATCAATAACAAGTTTTAATCATATAGGTATGTAATTGATTCTGTTAGCAAACTGTGCTTTCTACAAATAAATT
This sequence comes from Biomphalaria pfeifferi, assembly GCA_030265305.1. Taxonomy (NCBI): domain Eukaryota; kingdom Metazoa; phylum Mollusca; class Gastropoda; family Planorbidae; genus Biomphalaria; species Biomphalaria pfeifferi. The sequence continues at coordinate 2,701 of JASAOG010000133.1, forward strand.
GGACCGTCCCCCACTCAAAAGTTTAGAGGTGGGGCGGGATTGATGCCATTCTTCCCTCCCGACCCCACTAAATCTTCCAACATACTGGAGGGGGGCGAAATAATCTAAAATTAGGGTTAAAATTTAAATAATTAGTATATATTATTAACAAAGTAATAAATTTGTATACAAAATGTGTACATTCTAAACTAGAATTCGCCCGCCCCCCCCCCTCGAGTGGAAGGGACGATCGCCATTACCTCCGCCCTGGATCCGCCAGTGCTTTTAGGAAAGGTGTTACAGTTGCATGTGATGAAATGAAAATAAGTCAGGGAAGAGGGAGCTAGCGTAAACTTCTAAGTTGAGTTAAATTGAAAAAGGGAAGATTATACTGTGAAACTGATAACAAAAAATTAATTTTGTTTGTAATTAACGTAGAACGTGTACCAACTAGTAGGATGTCTCACTTTTAGTTCTTTCTTTGAGAGAAAATGATCTTTTGTAATTTATAGTACAGTATAGTAGTGACATTTCATAGTGTAGGTATTTTCTCTACACAAACACACAAACACATACAAACATGCGTGCTCTAATGTTTCTCATTGTTTGCGTCTGTCCTAGGCAGCGATTTTTTTTTTGTTCTCTGTGGCCTCTGTGTGTTACCTCCAGCTGTCTCGTTCTGTGGCCGTGTTTGCTAGGTCTAGATCTTGATTTCGGCTAAGTAGATGGAGAAGCTTCACTAATTCAGATCTAATACTACATTTATAGTGTACAATAGATTTAGATCTAGCCTATGTAGAATTCGCTTCCGTAAGGTTATTATTGTTTATTGTGTGAGGTTTCTACGCTCTTTCATTTCTAAGCTACATATAGGCTCAAACATTATGTGACCAAATTTCGAGCGATGCAGACATGTGATTTCTAAGTTGTGTTGACTACAGAATTTTTCCCCAAATTTCCAAAAAACTAACGTTCAGGATGTTCACTTACAAACATGAACGTATTAGAGTGAACACAATTTTTCAGTGACGACATTAATGAAACCTATGTTACGTCATCGTTTCACGGACGAGTATCTCGCTTCAGTTCCTCTCCAACTTGGTGTCTCATCTTATTCATAATTGTAGGAGCTAATAGAGTAGTTTCAAGGCGATTTCATTTCTTTTTGTTTTGTATTATTTCGTTCTTGGGCTTACGTCACGAATGTCAGAAATTTGAATGGCCCGCAGACCAAGTTAATTTGGGCATCACTGATCAAAGTTAAAAAAATTATAATAAATCTTTATTGTATATTTTTAAAGTTAAAAAAAAAACCATAGATTTACAAACCGCTTGATAAAAAAGATTTTCAACTAGACTTTATATTTTTATTTTATTTTTCAGAAACCCCCACTTTTTTTTTAATACTCAAACTATTTCCACAATCCTTGTAGCATACTTTTATTTTAACCCATGATTTGTATCGTTCAATTGGAACTTCTCTCTTTCTCTATCTCTCTCTCTCTCTTTTTTTCTCTCTCTCCCTCTCTCTGTCTTTATCTCTCTTGTTCTCTTTCACTTTCTCTCTCTCTTTCTCACTCCCTCTTCTTCTCTCTCTCTTTCTCATTTTTTTCCTTTTTCTCTCTCTCTCTTTCTCTCACTCTCTTTCTCTCTCTCTCTCTTTCTCTCGCTCTCTCATTCTCTCTCCCTCTCTTTCTCTCTCCCTCTCCTTTTCTCTCTTTTTTTTTTGAACCGTTCAATTGAACTGGAACGACTCATTTTATAACATCTTCCCCCCAACCCACCCAAATACCCGTACAAACTTTATTCCCATGAATTCTAGTATTGCGTTTCTTCCTTCCATAGAAAAAAACAATATTCTTTACGTAATCCTACAATCTCTAATGTTTCTTTGGTTTATCATTTCAATATTGATATATTTAATTACCTCTATATTGTTCTTTGGACTGAAAAATTCCTCTCCCCCCAAATTTTTTTTTCACATACTCACACATTTTGTACAATTGAATTTCCCTTTAAGCCTTTCTTCTTCCTTGAAAAATATAGTTCTAGATGTCTGTCAGTCTGTCTGTCTGTAGCATTTTACGTCTCGAGTGAAGATCATTTCCTATTGCAACTTCTTGCGTGACTAAAGAGGCCGGTTGGGCATATGTAATCACTAGGCGCCTTATATCTTTATATACTACTAAAAACTACAAAGTAGAAAATAACTTGTATTGTTGATTGGCGTAAACCGCAAGGATATTTTTCAAATGGGAAGAAAGGGGGAAATCGAGCAATTTTTTTTTAGCATCTGCTTTTGTGAAGGCAACATAGAAATAGCATCTTTCATGCTTATAGTATGCTTAGTATGGTCAAATCCCTTTCATAGCCAGTGTGGCAATGGGTATTAGGGAAAGGGTTTCTGAGTTTCCATCAAACTAATTTACTTGCCTCGGGTTTCGGGCTCGGGCCTTCTGAGAGTTAGCCTAGGGGATTATTCCTCTCGACCACATATCCCACGGTGGAGCGTTGTTGAGTGGTTAATCACATGGCTTCCTAACCTGGGTCAGGTTTTTTAATTTCAGGATTTTTTGGGTGCCCCTGAATCCACCCAACACTAATGGGTACCTTACTTTAGTTGGGAGACAGTGAAATCGTTTGGTCGTTGTGCTGGCCATACGACACTCAGCTCGTTAACCGTTGGGTATAGAAACAGATGACCTAAACATCATCTGCCCCGTAGAGCGCAAGGTCTGAAAGAAGTGTTTTACTATTACATATTGCACAAGTCAATCATAACGTGGCGACATATGAAACTTAGGGTGGGTGGGGAACGTAAGGAACGGGGAAAGGGAAGTGATGAGTGTGTGACGTGGTCAAGTTTTACAGCATGACTTTGTTGACTAATGCAATCATTCTATGCACAGCTTATCAAAAGGATCAAATTAAAATTCCGTTGATCCTAATATGTTTACGGCTTGTGCTGTGGTCGTAAAGCAGCCTAATACTAAATCCTAATTGCCTTTATTGTATGCTCTGCGAGATTTCCTTAGCAATTTGCAGCTTTAAAACGTGCTAGTTAAGAAATAAATCTGATCGACTTGCAGCCGTGGCCTACAGAACTCCAACTCTCCAAGACAAGGTAAGTCTGCGAACTACATGTAACATCTACATCCATACGTTATTACTATTATGTTAGAAACGAACGAGTAGTCCTTCTCTGGCGCTCCCAGGGTCGAGTTTCACTAAAAAGAAACAAAATTCATTGTAGTTACTTTATCAGCGTCAACTGAGGAATTTCCTTTGTGATGTGAAAGGTCTGCAGCAGTATCGCCCTCTGAAAGTCAACAAGAATCTTCTTAGAAATGTTAAGTGCTTTGACGGTATCTGTGAGGTCAATTGTCACCCCCTCGGTTGATATAACAAAGGTTATTTTTTTTTAGAAAACTTTCATAAACGCTTAATCTTCAACCCGAGGTTTCCATATATTTTATCAGTGGTACAGCCATATCAATAATAGTATCGTTTTTAATCAAATAAATACGTTTTGTCAGTCACAATAGGGGCTATCTCTGTATAATATAATGTTGTAATGATTATGTAACCCTATTGGCGACAAGCTAGGTTTAACTGTGTTTGATCAGCTGACACATGTGAACTCAAGCCAATCACACAGGTCAACGGCTGTCGATGGACAAGGGACAGTACTGCCAGTACACGCAAATATGACCCGTGTTATGTTCATGTGATTGAATGCCTTCACGGACGAGAGACAATGTGTAAAAAAGAACAGTTGAGTCCGGGGCAGTGCGGTACAAAGTAGAATCCTTGATAATGTAGCTGTACGAGCTCTGGCGTAGAGAAAGAGACTTGTAGTATTTATTAGGCAGTTCTGTTTAAGTGCAAGAAAGCATTGTGTTGTAATTGCTATTGATGTATTTGTGATTAAACCGCCACATTGTTACTTGAAACTTTTGTTGCTGAGTTTGATGTCTCTAATGCATAGTACATTTAGAAATGTTTACAGAGCGCCTGATTAGGAGAGAGAGTAAGAAATGTAACAATATGATGGGTAGACTCAAGATCCTATTGATTTGTAATACGTTCAGATTATTCTGATAAATGTGATACCACAAGATGTTCAACAGACTCATCCACATTTCCGAACTTACATTTTTCAACAACATTTCGTTTTAGGATAATCTTCTCGTCTTAATGCCATTAGAGTTGAATTGTTTTTGTCTTAATGCCATTAGAGTTAAATTGTTTTGTCTTCATGCCATTAGAGTTGAATTGTTTTTGTCTTAATGCCATTAGAGTTAAATTGTTTTGTCTTCATGCCATTAGAGTTGAATTGTTTTTGTCTTAATGCCATTAGATTTGAATTGTTTTTGTCTTTAAGCCATTAGAGTGTTTGTGTTGCAGGTTGACCTCCAAAAATTGTTAGCACATTTTCTAGCCATTTGTTTTGCCTCTTTATTAGCACTTTTGAAGGCCTCCAAAGATCTTGGACTTGGCTTTGTCTTGTTAGCGTGGTGTGCAGATCGCTTTTTCTCGATGCAAGGTTCCATATGTGCTAGATTCGCCTCAAACCAGTCTACATTTTTGTGTTTTTGAGGCCCAAAGGCTGTAATTGCCGAACTGTAGATTACATCCCTTAATTTCTCCCATCTGATAGAGATGCCTTCCTCATCACTTAACGAGGGGATTGAACTGTTCAGGAGCTCACCAAAGAGTGCAAACTTCACTGGGTCACCTACATGGTTGACGTTATATCGCCTAGTTATGAGTTGAGTGGAAGTATAAGCCTTCTTTAGAAGTAGTTTGATTTTGCTTAGCACTAGTGAATGTTCTGAGATGCAGTCCGCACTATGGTATGAATGGGTGTGGATGACACTTTTCAGATCCATCCTTTGGGTGATGCAGAGGTCAAGCTGGTGCCACCTTTTTGAGTGTGGGTGCTGCCAAGAGACTTTATGGCGTTCCATGCCAGAGAAGAATGTATTTGTTACACACAGTTTATGAGAGCTACAGAACTCGAGTAGCCTTTGGCCATTGTCATTAATTTTGCCAACACCATGAGGTCCCAAGCATTGTGGCCATGCATCATTTCCATCACCAATATGGGCATTAAAGTCTCCATTTATGAAGAGGTGCTCGGATTTTGGATTACTTTTAATTATGTCCTCTAAAGCTTGAAAGAATCTGTCTTTGTCCTCTTCCGGTGCAGCAAGGGTTGGTGAGTAAGCACAGATTATATTAACTTTGCCTTGCGGTAATGCAAATTTCATGTGTGCTACTCTTTCATTGCCAATGGGAAACATCGCGATGCAGGGGATGAGACTTTTTCTTATTGAAAAGCCAATGCCATGTATTCTAGGGCTTTGTTCTGGTTTTCCTTGCCAGTAGAATGTATAGTTGCTTTCTGTAAGAGATCCACTGTCTGCCAGTCTAGTTTCTTGCAGGCAGGCCACATCAATGTTTAGTCTGCTGAGTTCTCTGTCGATGATAGCTGTTTGACGCATGTCGGTGACGAGTTTAGGGTCAGTATTGAATCCAGGACACATTGTCCGTATGTTCCAGCTTGCTAAACGCATTAATGTTGAGGGTTTTCTTTTGATTGTATTTGCAGGTGCGGGTGAGCAGCTTGCTTTTTGATTTTGTCTTAGCACCAAGCACCCAGTGGTGCGGCAAGCTGTGGCGGGATAGCACTTTATTGTCCTAGGGCTGCTCGGCTTCAGGCAGTAGCTATCCAGTGAGGCTAAAAAGCCCCTCCTACCGTCAAGAGTGGTCCCTGGCGTTCCAGCTTACACCAATCAGCTAGGAACTTATCACCGGTAACTACCACTCTCCGTGTTTTTTCAAAGACATTACTGTCAGAGATGGAGTGACCTCTCCATTGCTGGGTGAAAGCCTGGGTGGTAAATTTGCGAGTGCTGGGCTGCCCACACGTCAGCACACGCCTCTCTTCCATACTGACCGGATCCAAAGGTATGGCGAGCCATCACAATTTGGGGACAGGTGGCTGCATGAGTTTGCCAGAGAGCAGTAGTCTTACTACTGTCTCCCCACCTACGGGGCTCCAGGACCGGATTTTCTGTTAGGGTTTACTCTCTTAGCCTTAGACCTTACAGGAACACACACACAAGGCAGTGCGGCTATTGACCTATAGCTAGGAGTTTGGTTTGTGGGCAACAGGGCGTGTCCGCACGCCGACGGGCCATGCCTGCCTCACATCTTGGGGCAAAACCTCCTCCGAGACCCTTGCAGTTTAGTCTGAGGCTTCGCAGCCTCAGTTTCCATCTGCCACCACGAGGAGGTACTGCATAGGACTTGCTATGGAGAGGCTATGTTCTGGCAAAGAGACTTACAAAATTGCTCCCCTTTTGCAGATGCTAGCCAGTGGTGGCAACAAGTAAAGCTACCACACTAGACGCTTCACAAAGCCATTAGACAAACAATGGCTAGAAAATGTGCTAACAACTTTTGGAGGGATACGTGCAACAGAATCCAAGACAGTCTCCACTCAGGGAATAGCAAAGCTCTATTTGATGGCATTAAAGCGGCCCTGGGTCCAACAGTGTCTAAGCCTGCCCTTTTTCTATCCAAATTAGGATAAAAAATTACAGATCAAACCAAGCAGCTAGAACGATGGACAGAACACTACCTCGAAGTCTATGCCACACAGAATACAGTAGACGATGTCGCCCTGGCTTCTCTACCAGATCTTCCAGTACTGGAATGCCTAGATGAGCTTCCGAGGCCTAGTGACCTCAAAAAAGCAATTAACTACATAAAAAATAGAAAATCTCCTGGGAGTGATGGTATCCCAGTGGAAGTAGTGAAAGTCAACAAATTACTCCTGCTCCCTGAACTCTATATTCTCATCTGCAGCTGTTGGGAAACAGGTCATGTCCCACAGGACATGCGTGACGCAACTATCTCTCTCCTCAGTATAGTGGGCAAGATCATTGCTAGAGTGGCACTATCCAGGCTGCAAGTGATAGCTTTTCGAGTCTACCAAGAGACTCAGTGCGGATTCAGGAGTGGTAGATCCTTTGTAGACATGATATCTTCTCTACGACTACTGCAGGAGAAATTCAGAGAGAGAGAGGCAGACCCGTTTACATCGTTTTTGTTGATCTGACTAAAGCTTTTGACGTGGTCAGCAGAAGTGGCCTTTTCAAACTCCTGAGGAAAATAGGTTGCCCCCCCCCCCTAAACTACTGAAGTTCATTGAGTGTTTTCACAAGGAAACTAAATGTACTGTCAAATTCAATGGAGCCCAATCAGGACCTTTTGAGGTTTGCAGTGGTGTCAAGCAGGGATGTGTGCTGACATCTACTCTGTTTGGTATATTCTTCTCCTGTCTACTGCATTACGCGTACAACGACATAAACGAAGGTGTGTTTCTCCATACAAGATCCTCTGGAAAACTATTTAATGTATCAAGGCTGCGGCAAAAACCAAGGTTAGGAATCTACTCGTCAGGGAACCCCTGTATGCTGATGATGCAGCTATTGTGGCTGATTCTGATATTCAGCTACAGTCCCTGGTTGACAAACTATCTGCTTCTTGCCAGAAGTTCGGCTTAAACATCAGTCAAAGCAAGACTTAAATACTTGTCCAAAATACAAACACTGCACCTCAAGTAAGCATTAATGGCCAACCACTAGAAATTGTTGACCACTTTTGTTACCTTGGCACCATCATATCCAACAACACTGTACTGGATAAAGACATAAACAACAGGATAGCCAAGGCAATGGCCACCAAGTCACGGCTGCAGAAAAGAGTCTGGGACAACATATTGTTGACTACCAGTACTAAAGCCCTAGTCTACCGGACCTGTGTGTTGAGCACCTTGCTGTACGGAAGTGAAACATGGTCAACCTACTCATGGCAGGAAAAAAAGCTGAATGCTTTCCACCTCCGATGCCTAAGGCGGATCTTTAAAATATGGTGGCAAGATAAGATAACCAATGAGGAAGTGCTACAAAGTGCATGGTGCCAGGACATCCGCTCTGTTATCAGCAGCAGAAGCCTTGGCTGGCTTGGCCACGTTTGTAGAATGCAAATAAGTCGACTTCCAAAGGACATCCTGTATGGCGATCTAATAGAAGGCAGGAGAGCCGCTGGTCGCCCACTTTTACGCTATACGGATGTATGCAAACGCGACATGAAGCTCTTCAAAATCGACACTGGCAACTGTGAAGAGGTGGCACTGGACAGATCCACATGGAGAGAGAGCATAAAGGAAGGGTCAAAGATTGCAGATGTAATACACAACGAAAGCAGAAAGAAGGGTGAAAATGCAACGGCGCCTGGTGATTATATGCCCAACCTGCGATCGCAGCTGTGTATCAAGAATTTGGCCTCTTTAGTCACACAAGAAGTTGCAAAGGGAAAAGATAATCTCTCGAGACGTAAATAAATGCCACAGAATGCCATTAGAGTTGAATTTTTTTTGTCCTAATGCCATTAGAGTTGAATTTTTTTTGTCCTAATGCCATTAGAGTTGAATTGTTTTTGTCCTAATGCCATTAGAGTTGAATTGTTTTTGTTTAAATGCCATTAGAGTTAAATTGTTTTTGTCCCAATGCTTTTAGAGTTGAATTTTTTTTGTCTTAATGCCATTAGAGTTTAATTTTTTTTGTCCTAATGCAATTACAGTTGAATTGATTTTCTCCTAATTATTCAATTTTTATAGCTGTAACAAATCCTTTTGTCTCTGATTTGAGGCATGCAGCCTTGTCAATATTTTCACTATGCAAAAATAATACTTAGTAATTAGCCTCTCAACCACGCTCCCCACTAATATTATTTCGAATGTCATGCCCTGTGTCGTCACAGCCAATATTAACATCAAGATTGTTTAGGCTCAGATAAGTAACTTTGAAGTCGTTTTAGAATAAAAATAGTGTATTGCTGAAGGCCTGCATTTTGATCTTTTTTTTAAATTTTTGCACCTTACACAATTTAAGATGCTCTACAGTCTACGGCCTACATCTTTCCTTTATTGTTATTATTAGAAATATCGATTATTTCAAGCTAAGGAGAATTTTTTGGATGTAAATGGAATCTGGAAGAAGATGCTTAGCAAAGAATTTATGAGTAATTTACAAAGAGAGATTGCGTTTTCACGCAAACTAAAAGACGGCCCCATGTGACACTATTTTCAAAACTCATTTTGTATATCTTGAGCATTCCCAGCTTCAGTTGTTTCGATACAATTGTGTTAACATTTTCTTGATGGTCTCGCTTGACACTAGTGGAGTAAGCAGAGCTTGATCAAAGACTGTGACTTGACGTTCTCTGCTTGACATTATCATTTTGAGTACCAGTAAAGTATTATGGCGGTATGTAGTGATAGCAAGGCCTTGCAGCAAAATTGTCATTATGACGTTTTTTTTTTAGCTTTGCACATGTAAGCTTTATTTTGTTATACATAGTAAAATGAGTTTAATTTTTTATTTACTTAGAATGGTTTCTGTTGTATTTTGTTTTGCAGATGAAAACATTTTAAAATCAATAATATATTTTACAATAAAATCAATGTGAGATAATGCAGTACTGGTACTATTATTTCTAAAAAAATATGTACGCTAACTTCCTTTAAGTAATGTTACGGATTAGCAATAAAAACACTAGAAGATGGACAAAGATAGAAAGGTAGAGAGAGAGAGAGAGAATAACTAAATTAATAAAGATAAAAGTGGAGATCTTGGTAATTTAAAAGAGCAGGTAAAGGAGAGAGAAAAAAGACTCTGAGAGAGAGAGACAGAAATTGACGTAAATGACCTCTCAAAACGCATACGTTCAGGAACAGAAGATTATTTGCAGATGATTCCATCTTATGTTACAGTACAAAGAAGGTGATTACGTCCTACACGTATTCAGAAGTCTTTTTAATCATGCATCTGAATGAACGCCTTATACCCTTCAAGGTCATTGCTTTTTCTGGCTCATATATAGAACACAAAATACTTGAAAACGTATGTCTAGATTGATACATAAAAACGTATGTCTAGATTGATACATGAAACGTGTATGTCTAGATTGATACATGAAAACGTATGTCTAGATTGATACATGAAAACGTTTGTCTAGATTAATACATGAAAACGTATGTCTAGATTGATACATGAAACGCGTATGTCTAGATTTAAAATGAAAACGTATGTCTAGATTGATACATGAAACGCGTAGCGCGTAATTAACTTCTCTTTTGAACCAACGTCTGTAAGAAGATGATCTCTTTGCCAAAAAATATCACAAGTTCGCTGGTTCTCAAACTTTAAACTTGTGACACTCACCAAGCCCCCCTCCCCACAATCGACGTTTAATCATGTGCAAACCATTTTAAATAATTTTAAGAAAAATTGTGTCACATTTTTCAGTGATTCTAAAACGTATATTTAGTCTGTCGTCTACCATTTTTCCTAGTTAGAACAATGTAAGTTCAATAAATTTAAAGTGAACACCGGTTGTAAAATCCGAAGCTGACTCGAAAGAGATATTCAAAGCACTAGTAGTATGTTAATTTATAATTCTTTATCGTAGTAAGGACCATTCTTTTGTTCAGCAAGACGTTATAGGACGTGCCTGTTTTGTTCATGCAAACTACATCAAAGGAGCGACACTGTCAGTTGAGAGAATTACGTTGTTCTGACGTAGGAAAGATTAGTTCACTCGAGAATCATATTGGCGAGACGCATAGAAACAGTTTCTTTAAAATGATGTTTCAAATCGATATTTTTGCAGACTCCGAGATCAAATGAAAGTTCTGACATGGAAAATAAAACTCTATAATTGAAACTAATCAATTAGATTTCTATAACCTGAGTAACAATGTTAATCATTGATTTAAAGCTCACCATCACCTTCACTTATCTCTTAGTCCTTTATACCGAACGGGCACCACATACGATCTGTTGACAGTCCTTCTCCGTTCGTCTCTGGTTTTTTTGTTGCTTTGGACAAAATCTTCCTCAATGACAATGGCAGGCCAGTCCATTCCTTTAGGTTTTCTTCGTATGGTTTCATTGTCTGCATCTTGTTTTTCCTGATACTGTTTCCTGAAGCAAGTCTTTGCGAGCCTTGAGAATCTTGTATTATGGCCATAGAATTTCTGTTTTCGTCTTTCGACAGTAATTAGCTGGCCATCATGGGGTCTAATAGTTGCACAAATACTGTCTCTAATCTCTTTGTTTGTGATGCGGTCTTTGTGTGTGACGCCTAGGTTTTTTCTGTAGCATCTAAATTCCATTGCTAGGATCCTCTTTTAGCTATGCAGTCAAAGCCTATTAAGATTCGCAAACAATTAGAATTTGACCATGACCAGGGAGCACGCCAGTCTGATTTTGATGTTTAGAGCTACCTTGCAAATGCAATAGAATTGTAATCGTATTGTTGTGGAGAGTATGTCCGTGTTTCTGATGTAGCCATAAGAAAATTAGGGCGGATGGTTTGGTTGGCTGGAGATTTTCTGATGAAACCATAAGGAGAATTGTCGTAATTCAAGATAATTCTGGTCGGATGGTTGAAGAAGAAAAAAAGAGACTAGAAAAAGGCGTAAATGTTACCTTACTGAATAAAGAGTTCACTGGCGTTTTGCCTTGATATAGTTGCATACATCTACCTTCTAGAATGAGTCTGTCATTTATAGATACAATTGGTATTTAGTCTTGTTTTTATAAGTGTTACATGGAAATTAAGAACGCCTAAAATTTTTTAGTTGTATTAGCTGTTTGGAGTTACAAACCGAGATTCTAGACTTTTTATAGTATTATAATAGTATGTTAATGACAAACAGTAAACGTGATGTTGATTGGTTGTCATTCTCTCTTCTAAAGTACTTCTCTGTTTTTCACAGCTTTATATTCTTGTTCTATGTCATGGTCTGGCAGGTTTGCCTTCTCGTTCCGTCCTTGAGACTTATCTCTACTTGGTATTGGTCCTGATTTCTCCCCTTTACTTTAAAGCTAAATTTATCTCTCCGCGTATTGACCTGTTTTCTACTCTTTTCCCCACCCCACCCCCATGACCATTCTTATGTCTAGGTATTGAAACAAATACACAGACCACGAGTTATAGCCAGTATTGTGGCTTTAAAATCAGTTAAATTTGTGAGTCTCATCGCATTCAGTTAATCGGAATAGTTCGTCACGCAATAGTTTTGCATCTATAAAAAGGTCCAGGAGGAATCGTTCCAAGACAAATGGTTCACCGACAAATCGTTTATGACAATGGGTTCACACCTCAAAATGCTTACTGAAGATTGGTTCACTGACAATTTCTTCTTCGTGATTAGATGTACTGGGTCATGGGCGTATCCAGGATTTTTTTTTTTTGGGAGGTTGGGGGGAATTTTGTGCTATATTATTTCATTCTTTTGCACATGCACATATAAGCATATCTAATATAAATATTAGTTACAAAGATAATATATATATATATATAATCTTTATTACATTTATTCTTTTCATTTTTTCGGACTTCTTGTGAACCCTGGAATAGTTTGTTTCTGGAGCTAGCGAAACCATAGTAGTCCACAGATAAGAGGATCTGGGGAGCGCTATAAACCAAGCATTATTTTCTGTAGGCAAATTTGAAAGTTAAAATGAATACATATTCTGAGTTTTCTACAATGTCCTGCAACTCTTGTATTTTCTTTTTAAAAGTAGGTCAAATATCGAATCTACTATCATCTGCACTTTAGTAATACGGCCCAGCAACTGTTGAATGAAATATCCAATGTGTGAAATATTTTATGTTGGTTGAACCTCAAGTGACTGTTGTTTGCTTTAATTTTTGTTTTAAGTCAGTGGCATAAATTCTTATATATTTTCTTAATTAATAGGTTCCAGCAACTGTAAGACATTTCAAGGATAATATAATAACTATAGTTTGCTTTCATATTTTATAAGACGGCGTTTTAACCTCAACCTCCCCTTCTGTAATATTCCATCCGCATATTTTTATTCAAGTAGATGTAACCTTAACCTCTCTTGGCTACGCCCATGACACGGAATAGCAGAAGCTATCGTTTGAATTGTTTAAACATCTTATCTCCCACACACACCTACGATTACGAAATTAGTATACTAGTTATCATTCAGTTTGTTTGTTTCTTTTGAAAAGAAGGAGGAGTGGTAGGGGTCATTATATTCAATTCCATTTAGCTACTTTTGCCATTTAGTGACTGTAGATTAGCTTTTGTTTATTGGAAGGTTCGTTTAACCTCTAAATCCCATTGGCTACATTGTATGGAATAAGAAACTGTGGTTTTCCTTAAGGTTTTTACTGGCGGAGATTTCGAACACACAGACACTTGGCAACGCTCATGAAATTTGGTGACCGTAGACTTCAGTTTTTTATCGTAGAGGGGTTTGTTAACTCCAAAATATTCTAGAGGTAGTTTTAAATTAAAATTCCCCTTTGGTTACGCTCATGGAATGCAATTACTGTGGAGTAATTTATTTATTTTTTATTAAAGTGGGTGATTTTAAACTCAAAACTTTCTGAAGTGCTGTTTGAAAAGTCGAAAACCTCATTTAGCTATGCACTTGGAATTTTAGGACTGTTGTTTGCTTTAGTGTTTTATGAAATAGGGGGTGGGCTTAAACTTAAACCTAGTAGGCAACGCTGGGCAGGTAATGGGTTAACATTAAAATCTTTCCACTAATGAAAAACGAAATTTAGAAATACATTTACAAAATTCCACCGCTGCGAGGGATTTCATTTCATGGGTAGCCGGAGTGTAACGCTAGCATTGAATTTGTTCACGATAAACTAAACAATGTAAAGTACGCTAAATGAAACTTCCCTGTTACCGACTTAATAAAAAAGAATTAAGCTATAAGTTTAACAATATAATAATAATGTAACACATCTCCCTATCCAGACACACTGCAAACTGCACCACAATACACCACCAACTTTAGGAACTTGACGACTCAGGGCTTAAAAATGACGTAACACTTTAATGTTCAATAAGTCACAGCCAATACTGTACAGTTGGCAACAAGGTAACAGAGACTGTACAAAAGCTTCACACTCCGACATATCAACTCTGTAACGACGTATCAACTCTCCGCTTCTTCCTAGACTTGCACTTGATTTTCTGTTCCGGACTGACTTCACCTATCCTTCCGGAACTGTCTTGGCTGACCGTAACAACTCGATTGACCGCTCGTCTTGCGCTGGCCTGGGGCGATTAGCGTCTCTACTTCCATCTGTGTCACCTCCAGGTTTATTGCAATAATACATAAAATTTATAGCTTTCATATAGCGCTACTTTCATGCTTATAGGTTGCTTAGAGCGCTATGGTCCAATCTCATTTGTGAACCAGTGGGGTGGTGGGGTAACTGGAGAAGGTTTTTTTCGCGTTGTCTCTATGCGCTCAGTAAACACAACTCTGCTCGAGTGTTGAACCTTAAGCCCCATCCTTAGGTAGCCAAGATAAGTTCAAGCGTACTTAGCCTCTCGACCACGCTTTTAATTTTAACCAAAACTGGCAGTCGATCTTCGTGTCATATCTTTAAGTTACCGCTAGTTACTTGACCTTTTGTATTTAAATGTCCTATGGTATAGAGTAAAGTCTAGAGTTTCCTCCATATTCACCTTATTGTGTGTTACAAATGGAGGAGCTTAAGAAACTCGATTCTGCAGTCTTTAAAAAAGGCACAAAAACATGGCTAACCAACCTTTACTTTCTTCTAGACACCGTATACTCAAAAAAGATAGGTATTAACTCTTTCTCTCCGTAATTATTTTTCCACGTTTCGAAGGAATTCTTAATTTTGCTCAATACTATTTCACAACTCTGTTATGATTGGGCTTCAATTGCTTTGTTGTTTGTTATCAGAAAATGTTGTATTAGGTATAGAATTAAAGGGAATCGAATGCTCTTTTTATATAACACAAAATCAAGTTTATAAAATTAAACATTAATTAAATTTAATGAGGTCATATTAACGATTAGGAGAGAAAGAGTTAAATCTTTTTTTCGCCATGTATAGTAATATTTAAAAAAATAAATATACCAATGTTTCTTTATTCTGTGATCTGATTATTCAACAAGCCTTGGACTTACATGTTTTTCAAATTGTTGAGATGAACGATGATAAGGAATGGCATTGTACTATTAACTATAAACACAAAAAAGAATACTAAAATGAACGTAGTATCTAGTACTCAGGCGATGGACATCTTATCTGTTGGCGTGATTGTCCTTTTTGTAAAAGTACGTCTTGCGATAAGGATTTTGGTAGAGAGAATCAAATATGGTTATGATGAGGGACAAGGTTGGGTTTTTTTTTGGTCTGTGTGTGTGTCGGGTGGAGGTATTATCAATGTAAGTGAAACTATAGTTCAGAGAGAAGGAGGGTAGTGAGAGAGAAAGAGAGAGAAGGAGGCGAAGAGAGAGAGAGAGAACGGAAAAAATAAAGGATATAAAGAAAGAGAGAGAGGGTGAGCCGTGTTATTTCATTGATATCATCTCATTACACTGCGGTGCATGTGGCCAGTTCATTTGATTAAAAAAAAAGAAGGGGATGCCCCCTAATAATAAAGAAATCAACTGTCGTAGCTGGTGTGTAATGCTGGTAGACTATGAAGGAGACTCAAGAATAGAACGCGATATCGAAATAATCAGTTATTAATTATATATCCTCCAGATTGCGAAAAAAATCAGTTATTAATTATATTATCCTCCAGATAGCGAAAAAATCAGTTATTAATTATATTACCCTCCAGATAGCGAAAAAATCAGTTATTAATTATATTATCTTCCAGATAGCGAAAAAAAATCACTTATAAATTATATAATCTTTCAGATATCGCATTGTGAGCTCAAGACCTAGCCTCCATTTTGTAAAAACATATAACAATTTGGAGGTAAGCGCCCGTTAAAACTCCATCGTTTTTGTACGGCGGCCTCTCATTTTTGTTTTGCTTACTGGGAGTTTGTGTTTTTCATTTAGCTTTAAAATCTATCTGTGTGACGATATATATATATATATATATATATATATATATATATAAATATATATATGTCAGAGTGCCAGATGATTCAATGTCTTAATGTTACGATGAGATTGAGCTGATTTTACAATGCGTTTTTCAATATTATATTTTTAGTACGATTTTTTTTTTACTAAATTATCAAACAATATCGTGATGCCGGAGATACTACTCGAAAAAGTAAAGTCAAAGCTTAAATTTTTCTTATATAATAGTATACAAAAATGTAATTCTGTAACTAGTAATCACTTTAAAAATATACACACTACATAAGTGTACAATACAATTCAATTCAAATTCTTTTACTATAGTTGCAGATTTCTCTAGAAACTGAATATCCCAATCGTTAAATACTATTTTTCCCCTTTTCTTGTTACGTCCAAACTATTTTTGAGATTTTGGAAAAACAGTCAACGTTTTAAATCTATTCGTCAGTACTTGTCAACAACATATAATCATGACCTGGCGCTGCAGAAAAACAATCTAAAAATAAACTTAATGCTATAGCTCCAGGTTACGTAAAGTCTCGCATCTAAGAAATTGAAAAAAAGGGTGTTTTTTGTTGTTTTAAAAACTTATTATACTAGTATAACTTAAGTAAGTCCAATTGACAAAGTAGACCTGACCCTAACCATAACCATCACGTCAAACCTTAAAATTGGTAACGAGCTATAGTCTCTACTATGTCAAAGGTCAGTGTTCAGGCCTGCTATGAGATTGGCCTCGCCTTAAATCTCAAGCTTAATCTGAAATGCAAGTACTAGAAATGTTTTACATAAAAAATAGCACTAACAATTTGACCAATGTTTTTAAATTTCACCACAAACAGTTATATTAATTTCTCTCTTCTTCGTTAAGAATTGACAGCAGCAGTAAGAACAGCCTTGATTCAAGATGAGACTTTTCTTCATTATCGCCCTGTTTGTTGTCTTCGTCGTCGAGACGACATCTAACTCTTATGAAGAAAGAAGAAGAAGTTATGTGGCTTGCATGTTAGATAGTCTGCTTACCCCCACATGTCTTAACTGGATCAGGGAGGAAGCTCACCGATTAGAACCCGAACCACATCTGTGGTGCACTCTTGTCACGAATGCTATCAATGACTTTTACATGAATGGTTGCACAAGAGATGACTACATAATCACGATGCTGCTCGTTTGCGATCCAGTACCCAGTGGAGCATATTGTGTCCCATTTCATTGACTACTAGAAGCAAAATTTAAAGTTTCCACCAATCTAAAGCCGAAAAAAAAAATAAAGTTTAAAACTAAATAATTTTGTCGAAATATTTTTAAAATGTATTCAAATCATATCAAAAGTGGAGGGGGGACATTTTCTAAAAATTAAATGTGCAGAAATCGATCTACTACAATAAAAAGCAAATTAATAGTTTATCTTTTTTAGTTTTTTTCAAATAATTTGGATAATTTATCATAGATGAAAATAATTTATCTTGCTCGTAGTGATTTTGTTTATTTTTAAAAAATAATAATAGACTGTTACCTTTCTTTAAAATTTAAATTTGTTTTTACTTACAAAATTACAAAAAAAAAACGTTATTAGAATTTCATATAAGATTATATGTAAACCAATTTTGAATGTGAAAATAGATGTAGAATTAACGATAAATTAGACTCTTAAAGAATCTGGATACTTTTATAAGCCCTACCCTTAAAACATTTTAACAAGCTAGTAATGTTATTGAAAGAAACATCCATTTATGTATTTATTATTTGTATATATATATATATATATATTGTCGAAATAAGAGAAAAGACTAAATGTGGCTCAACAGAAATGGCTAAGACGGATTTTAGGAGTCAGTTATAGAGATCGGGTATCAATCAAGGAAATCCTTTGCCAAACTGG
This sequence comes from Biomphalaria pfeifferi, assembly GCA_030265305.1. Classification (NCBI taxonomy): domain Eukaryota; kingdom Metazoa; phylum Mollusca; class Gastropoda; family Planorbidae; genus Biomphalaria; species Biomphalaria pfeifferi. Next base: position 20,558 of record JASAOG010000133.1, read on the forward strand.
GAGTTGTACACTAAATAAGGTTGTGACTGAGTGCCTCATGAGGTTTGCTAGACATAATCTCCGTCAAAATGAATGACGCATACCAAGAGTTTGCGATGACATGGAGTGAATAACTTATCGATACACTTCATAGATGACCTCAGAGCAGTGGACACCAGGTGGGGAGAGGCAAGTTGCTAGTAGGCAGCTTATATCATCATGTATATAATAAACGTGTTTAAACCAATCACCATCAATTTAAGTAAATGTCTTAAAGTCGTGATCTTACTGTCACAAGGACTTTTGGGATTAGTCTTTAATGACTTAAAACTTATTGTAAAACTTATTGTTTCCGCGTGAAAGACTTTTTAAAAAATGAAACTAGGCCAGCTTTGGGCATTCACAGTTGCACTCTTGTGCCTTGTTTTCAGAGATTTAGAGCCACGCTAAAATATTATACAATATTAGATACATCAAAAATATTTTACATTAAAGGTATATATTAAAATTAAATTAAAATATTTATATCAGAATTGACACAGTATTCTAAGTAGGAGCAAGTCATTTCCTAAAAAAACTATCAATGAATGTATTAGGGTCAATCACTTATCCTCTTACAAGCTGAAATGTCGTGTCACATCACCAGCCAATTGACCTTTCAGAAATACAATAGTATCTGGCAGTTGACCACTTCCTACACTATTTATCCTTTTTCTGGAGTATCTTTCCACTTCCTGCGGTATGTCCAGTCTGTAATAAAGTTTGAGTCGGGAACATCTTTATGTTCAGTGCTAACCTAAGCGACCAGTCCAAACTGAACCAGGAAAGCCTGTTTGATGCATACGTATTCTTCCAGCTGTTGAGGGCGGATGTTTTGTATAAGATGCATGGTTAAAACACCACTTCCCCTCTGACAAACTATAATGCTGTGCCGCATCATTCCAGCATCCCAGGAAGACTTCGATAATTTCACTTTTGTCACCGAAATGTCCCATGGATAAGTGGGATATGCCGTTCAATAGCCCATGACTTGAGGCAGGTGAGATTTGATGGCTAACCAATCTGATCTTTTTGTTCTTAGCTGCCCTTTCACTCTCTATCAATTCCTTTTTAATCTCACTTATTGTTTTTTCCCTGTCCCTAGACGACTCTAGCTATTTATTGCAGCTTATTCCACATATCTGTACGTTTCTCTTTGTGTTTAACCCTCTGTATTTTCATTCTATGGGTCTTTGGAAGGTCCTTAATATGTATTTTTAGTTTTTATTTAGCAGTAAAGAGAGAGTGGCTAGAAATAGAAAACGGAGAATGAAAGAGAATTGGAAATAAAGATGCGGTAGAAAATAGAATTTATAATGGAATAAAGTTTTTGACCGACCCGCCTCGTGGCATACGCTCCGCCTCTCTTTTGAGTCTCGCTCTCTGTCACCAAGAAACATACGTTGGTTAACTCTAGTCCGACTAGCAGAAATAAAAGTTATCATTCCATGACTTTTTCATCGTAGTGTCAGCATGGCTAAGTCATATATATATAGATAAAATGTTCTTCATCTTTTTAGGTTGTTAGGGAAAATATACATAGGAATAGGAGAAGAAACTTCTACTCAGTTTGAAAGCATCAGATTTTATTACTCAATGTTAGTTAATTGGCGCTCAAAGAAAAGGTTAAGATAGCTGAATGGTTATGTGAAGACATGATTGTTGAAGGGGTGCATGAGAGACGGTAGGAAGCTTCAAAGACAACAGAACGATGTCTGTTTGGACAGGGGAAACTGACCGGTGCTGCTAATCAGAGGGAAGAAAGGACACTCATACGTCAGAAATAAAAGAGGAACGATAAACAATTGGTTAAGTCTCTAATTCCTGCCTTCCCTGGGGAGGTCCCTGTTACACGCCGCTCGTAAATGCCTCCATTGTGATGGGGCTCTGGGATGTGTGTTTAATGTAAAACAATAAATTATTGACATTAATTCAGTTTTATAGATGTTAGGTCTAGGTATTTCATAACTCCACCATTGAACAGCGTGCGTTACAGATAGGAAACAGAACACACAGGTAGCGCACATTTGATAATAGAATCCCTTTTTGTCAACAAGATAAAATAGTTTAATGTAATTACAATGAAAGGGGGAGGCAGTACAAATAGTGAGGAGTATTTTCATACAACCTAAAAGAATATAAATAGTAAGTATAGAAAAATGAGATGGTTATCTCATCATATTGACTGCTGACTGCGTAAATGTGTAAGTGCCCTATTGTTCGTATGACTTAGCTCTGAGGATCCTGGGTTCGGTCGATGTCTCAGAAGCTTATCCCACTGCCTAAAGGGCTATAGACTGTTTTAGTCTCCTAGTATAATCATCAGCTTGAGAGGTCCAGCTCCAGCCGAAATACTGTATTTGAATTAGTAATAACCCGGCCGCTATTTTGTGTCCTCGAAGTGGGAGTGACACGGCGGGTGGAGCAAAATCAACGATGAATAGGCAGGCTGCGGGTGCTGAGAGTTGACTTTGGGTAAACTTAGTACTTAGTGTTCGCTTGCAATGGAGTTAAGGGTAGGTTCAACAGGAACAGAAAGTGTGGGGATTCTGCGACAGGCAGGAATTCTACTAACAGGAAGTGTGGGGATTCTGCGACAGGCAGGAATTCTACTAACAGGAAGTGTGTGGATTCTGTGACAGGCAGTAATTCTACTAACAGGAAGTGTGGGATTCTGTGACAGGCAGGAATTTTACTAACAGGAAGTGTGGGGATTCTGCGACAGGCAGTAATTCTACTAACAGGAAGTGTGTGGATTCTGTGACAGGCAGTAAATCCATGACAGGAACAAGTCGTATCTCCAATCGCAATCGGACACAAGGTCCAAGTGAAAAGAACAACAGTAAAGGGAGCACACTGAATGGAGTCGGTAAATGAACGCCCCTCAACGTTCTAGATCTAGCTTGTCTCACTCACTAATAATAATACGTAGGCTACTAACTAATACTAATCTAATACTAATTTATTGTTTACTAATACTAATACTTACTAATACTAGACTAATAATATTAACATATACTGTAATAGTAATATGCAATATATATAGTTAGTTCTACAAGTAAATATATTGAATCGTTTAGACATAAACATAGGTCAAAAGTGTAGGTCTATAAAATCTAATACTAGTAATACTATAGCATAATAAGATATCAGTAATATCGTTTTAGTCAAAGAATATCATAGATGATCTATAGAATATACTTCTACTTCTAGTTTAGGCTTACTAAGTTACTAGTAGATCTACTAATAGTAACTAAGTCTGAGATAGTCAGATAGATGGATAAGACTAAGACTGCTTTATTGATCCTTAAAAAATTTGTTGTGATTACAAGGATTCTTTTCTGATATAAATACAACACATCAGAAATATACACATAAATAGAACAGACGCAACATAAAGAGTTCATTCAGCGACTACACACAGGTATCTTGGTGCATTTCATGTTCCCTGATCAACGAGTGGCGGTGATATAGTCTGACCGAGTGAGGTAGGTACGAGTTTTTGTAACGCTCTGTTCTTGTTTTGATTGACAACAGTCGCCCACTTCGCGAGGACCTGACATAGTTCTGATGGAGCGGGTGGCCGTTGTCTTCCAAGATTTTTTCGATTTTTTATTAGATAAATATTTTCGTTAGATAAATAGATTTATTCTAGATCTAAAATTTCAGACTTAAAATACTTATAAATAAACCATTGTAAATTAAAACTAGCTTTCACTTTAGCCTAATCTTTGTAAACTTTAAACTAGATTTAGACTAGACCTTTAAAAACTAAAACCAAACAACAGCCATCATGAAATTGCTCTGGCTATTGTTTTTGATAATTACTAAATACGCACTAATTAAACACAGATCTAGATCAGTCAACACTAAACTTAAAAAAGGAAACAGTCATTATCAATCATCACACTATAGATCAATGCAACTTCAAAAATAATCTAACATACACATCCATAACATTAAAGAAGATTACCCAACACAAATGGAAGTTCTCAATTAGAAATAGCCGAAATAAACCCCTATCACTCTTAATGTTTAAAGGAAGAGATGTAGAAACACACCCAGGGCCTAGCTCTAAAGATACTTGCAACATCTGCAGAAAAGTATGCACCATGAAACAGAAAGCCATTCAATGTGACACCTGCGATGAATGGTACAATGCATCATGTCTCCATATGAATACAACTCTATATTATGCCTTAGGCAACAAAGACGCATCATGGCACTGTGTACCGTGTGGGTTACCTCAGTTTACATCAGGACTGTTTGATTCCTTTGATGTTGACACTTCTAACCCATACAACATCCTAAACACCATCCCAAAACAAACTCACCAACCACTAGCCAAATCTACTAAAATTAATACAACAGCCTCACTAAACAAACCTACTAAACAAGTAATACCAAAATACCTTAAAACCTTAGTAATGAATTTTCAAAGCATTAGGAATAAAACAGCAGACTTAGAAATTTTATTAGAATGTGAGAAGCCAGACATAATTGCAGGAACAGAAACTTGGCTACATCCTGAAATTTATAATGCAGAAATTTTCAATAGTAATTATCACATTTTTAGAAAATATAGGGCTGATAATCATGGACTACTTCTTTTAGCAATAAAAAAAACTCCTATAGCAGAAGAAATTACCTTACCTAACTCAAAAAATATTGAATCAACATTTTGTAAAATTAATACCACCTCAACATCCCTAATAATAGGCAATATTTACAGGCCACCAAATTCTAGTTTAGAATACATGAAGGAACTATGTAATCAGTTTACTACACTTAAAGAGACTAATAAAATGCAGGTTTTTTTTATTATGTGTAATTTCACTACAGCTGATATAAATTGGAAAACACTAACCATAGATAAACATCAAAAACTTAAGGACATAAATGAGCTTTTCATAGAAACTTTACACAACCTAAGTTTAGATCAAATCATTAAAAGCCAACTAGATTAAACAACACATTAGAAAGAGCTAGACTCTACATCAATTTTTTTCAAGGGCATTGTCGACAGCTGCCTAGTATCTTTTCCGATGCATTACTATAGCACCACTTTCGTGGCTCTTTAGAGGTCTTTGTGCAGATTTTAGAAAAATAGGTAGTAAGTAATATTGGAAGGGGGTCACTACCAATATCGCTTAGTACTTGATCGATTCCAAGAAAGATCTGGTCATCATAGTAAACTATTGCTAGCATGCAGAAGAGTATGAGGAGAGTGTTTTGCAAAAGAAAAAAGGTTTGTAGAATTGCACAGGTCTGCCCCAGAGTTCACTAGGTCTGAAATGGGAACTTTAATAAAAGAATATATTTTTTAATTTCGCATCTTACACAATTTGCAGATGATTTACTGTACAAATGAAATCTGGAAGAAGATGCTTAGCCAACACAGCTGATATGGGGGTTCACACTCCAGCTGATATGGAGGATCACACTCCAGTTGATATGGGGCAAGCGATATTTGCAACTCAGCCACAAGTCAACTATAATTCCCTTTTTTATCTGATTACACCAGAGCAAAAGGAGGCAACATTATTAGAATTTTTATTTTAAAATTAGAACCGAACTCAAGCAGCTAGGGGATGTTGGGAAAGTGCTGTATGCTAACCTCCCCTGCTCACGCACCAGTGAACCAACAGCATAGTGATTTTTTGCATTATAAGCTTTAGAAACTTATTTTTAGGTAAAAATGACCCTAAGGAGAGCTTAGGAGGGCTTAGCCCTAGGCACTAAAATCAGACTGATGTGCTCCCCGGTCATGGCCGCATTTTTATATGCTTGCGAGTCAGGGACGTTAAATGCAGAGCTAGAGAGGAGGATCCTAGCAATGGAATTGAGATGCTACATCACATTCAAAGAACGCATCACAAATCAAGAGATCAGAGACAAGGTTACTGCAGCGATCGGAGCCCATGATGACCTGATAACTATTGTAAAAAGACGAAAGCTTAAAATCAATGGCCATATTACAAGATCTACGGGGCTCGCAAATACCTTCCTTCAAAGAACAGTACCAGGAAAAAGAAGAAGAGGCAGAGAGGGCGATTGGGGAAGGGGACAATATAAAAGAATGCCTGCCGTTGAGAGAGGTTCTAAACAATGCAAAAGATAGGGAGGAATGGACAAAGACAGTCGACAAGTCTTGCATGGTGCCCGAACGGTTCAACAGACTAAGGGATTGGTAAAGGTGAGGAGAGCTCGATCAGTGACTGTGACTTGACGTGCTCAGCTTGACATAATCATTTTTAGTACCAGTAAAGTATTATGGTGGTAGCAAAGCCTTGCAGCAAAGTTGTCATTTTTCTTACACGTATATACATGTAGGCTTGGCTCTAGGAAGTCAAGCATTTTTACCATCCTAGTGAAAGAAAATTATGTTTATATTGTTTTCTGAATATTATATATACTATACACATATGGACATTATGTGTTACTTTAAATTAGTTGTAGGTATGTATTTACGGCTACATTGTTGACCATATAACAATGTTGTAATCGTGAGTTAACAACAGAAAACAGATAAGGCCGTATCTCAACAGATGGGTCTGTATTTCAACAGATAAGGCTGTATCTCAAAATAATAGGTTGTATATCAACTGTAAACTGTATTTTAACTAATTTTTATTACAATGTTCGTTAATAAATGCGTTTTAATGAACGTCAAGGAAATTGACATAGAAATATGCAGAGAACTCAAACCAAGATTTCTAGTTTCACTCATGTACTAATAGTTTTAATTACATTTAATTATATACTTATGTTAACAAACATGCATTGGGCTCTATGTGAGTACAAACACAGATGTATATCTAAAATGTTTATTATCATCTTGATTGTGGGGACTCGACTTAATACTTTTGACATGAAGTGGAGAGAGAGAGAGAGAGAGTGACATAGAGAGGGAGAGAGAGAAAAAGAGAGATGGAAGGAGAGAGAGAGGGGGAGGGAAAGAGAGAGAATAACTGAATTAATAAAGATTAAAGTTGGAAGGTTGGTAATTTAAAGGGGGAGGTAAAGGAGAGAGAAACATAGACTCTGAGAGACACAGAGACAGAGTGTGACAGACAGAAAGAAAGAGAAAGAGAATGTATACAATCATGATATACTACGTATAGTGTTGTATTGTAACTTATAGTTGAGTACCTCATTTATTATTATGTTGCTCTAACTGAATGTCCATAGAAATTTTTAGACCTTTCTAAAGGTAAACTGCAAGCTTCTGACATATGAAAAATATTTGAGTATATAATTATTGTTGGCTCATTACCTTGATGAATATATGATTTTCTGATAAGGAGACAGATAAAAATCTGTATTTTTTAATTGGGTCTAAATCAACAAGAATAACAGTAAATATATATATATATATATATATATATATATATATATATATATATATATATATATATATATATTATAAACAAAGTAATAAATTTGTATACAAAATGTGTACATTCTAAACTAGAATTCGCCCGCCCCCCCTCCTTTCGAGTGGAGGGGGCGATCGCCCCTACCTCCGCCCTGGATCCGCCAGTGCTTTTAGGAAAGGTGTTACAGTTGCATGTGATGAAATCAAAATAAGTCAGGGAAGAGGGAGCTAGCGTAAACTTCTAAGTTAAATTGAAAAAGGGAAGATTATAATGGGAAAATGATAAAAAAAATAATTCTGTCGAACTGCGAGAGCGACATGTATGACACGAGTCTATATGAGTACTGTCTTAAAATGGGTGAGATACATTAAAAAATAGCTCTGATGGCTCTACAACTGAGTTTGTAAGTAACGTAGAAGGTGTATCAACTAGTAGGATGTCACTTTTAGTTCTTTGTTTGAGAGAAAATTAACTTTCGTCATTTATAGTACAGTACGGTAGTGACATTTCATAGTGTAGGACTTTTCTCCACACAAACGCACACACACATACAAACATGCGTGCTCTAATGTTTCTCATTGTTTGTAAAAAAAAAAATAAAAGCATTTGATAATGACACATATCTAATGATAACCCCTCGATTTAATTCCGACAATCTTGAGGAAAATGGGATATGTTGCTGGAAGTACCAATCATATAATTTATTTAGGTAGGTGCTGGTTTATTATTACACACTAAGTATCGAAGCTTTGAAAAGCCATGTTAGTGCCTAACGTAGACATAAAGAGCAAGAAATTCTTGAAAAAACAACTATGAAAAAATAAAGCTCTACTTGGACATCTCCCTACGTTACGTTGGCCATAAATCAGATCTATAATAATAAGGCTTGCCTTCAAGTCCGAAAATTAGTTAGGAAAGCAGTATTTTTTGTGGCTGGGCAGCCCAACTGTGACCTACATATTTTGCCACACCCAGCACAAGCATAACCATTGTCTGCAGGTGGTAGATTTAGATTTTCTTTTTCGACGTCTGCGTCTGTCCTTGGCAGCGGATTTTCTTTTGTTCTCAAATGTGTATCCAGTGGCCTCTGTGTGTTACCTTCAGCTGTCTCGTTCTGAGGCCGTGTTTGCTAGGTCTAGATCTGTGTGTTACCTCCGGCTGTCTCGTTCTGAGGCCGTGTTTGCTAGGTCTAGATCTGTGTGTTACCTCCGGCTGTCTCGTTCTGAGGCCGTGTTTGCTAGGTCTAGATCTTGATTTCGGCTAAGTAGATGGAGAAGCTTCACTAAATCAGATCTAATACTACATTATAGTGTACAATAGATTTAGATCTAGCCTATGTAGAATTCGCTTCCGTAAGGTTATTATTGTTTATTGTGTGAGGTTTCTACGCTCTTTCATTTCTAAGCTACATATAGGCTCAAACATTATGTGACCAAATTTCGAGCGATGCAGACATGAGATTTCTAAGTTGTGTTGACTACAGAATTTTTCCCCAAATTTCCAAAAAACTAACGTTCAGGATGTTCACTTACAAACATGAACGTATTAGAGTGAACACAATTTTTCAGTGACGACATTAATGAAACCTATGTTACGTCATCGTTTCACGGACGAGTATCTCGCTTCAGTTCCTCTCCAACTTGGTGTCTCATCTTATTCATAATTGTAGGAGCTAATAGAGTAGTTTCAAGGCGATTTCATTTCTTTTTGTTTTGTATTATTTCGTTCATGGGCTTACGTCACGAATGTCAGAAATTTGAATGGCCCGCAGACCAAGTTAATTTGGGCATCACTGATCAAAGTTAAAACAATTATAATAAATCTTTATTGTATATTTTTAAAGTTAAAAAAAAAACCATAGATTTACAAACCGCTTGATAAAAAAGATTTTCAACTAGACTTTATATTTTTATTTTATTTTTCAGAAACCCCCACTTTTTTTTTAATACTCAAACTATTTCCACAATCCTTGTAGCATACTTTTATTTTAACCCATGAATTCTATCGTTCATATGGAACTTCTCTCTTTCTCTATCTCTCTTTCTCTCACTCTCTTTCTCTCTCTCTCTCTTTCTCTCGCTCTCTCTTATTCTCTCTCCCTCTCTTTCTATCTCCCTCTCTTTTTCTCTCTCTTTTTTTTTAACCGTTCAATTGAACTGGAACCACTCATTTTATAACATCTTCCCCCCAACCCACCCAAATACCCGTACAAACTTTATTCCCATGAATTCTAGTATTTCGTTTCTTCCTTCCAAAGAATTAAAATGTATTCTTTACGTAATCCTACAATCTCTAATGTTTCTTTGGCTTATAATTTCAATATTGATATATTTAATTACCTCTATATTGTTCTTTGGACTGAAAAATTCCTCTCCCCCCAAATTATTCTTTCACATATTCACACATTTTGTACAATTGAATTTCCATTTAAGCCTTTCTTCTCCCGTGAAAAATATAGTTCTAGATGTCTGTCAGTCTGTCTGTCTGTAGCATTTTACGTCTCGAGTGAAGATCATTTCCTATTGCAACTTCTTCGTGACTAAAGAGGCCGGTTGGGCATATGTAATCATCAGGCGCCTTATATCTTTATATACTACTAAAAACTACAAAGTAGAAAATAACTTGTATTGTTGATTGGCGTAAACCGCAAGGATATTTTTCAAATGGGAGCGAGGGGTAAATCGAGCAGTTTTTTTTTAGTATCTGCTTTTATGAAGGCATCATAGAAATAGCATCTTTCATGCTTATAGTATGCTTAGTAAGGTCAAATCCCGTTCATTGACCAGTGGGGCAATGAATATTAGTGAAAAAGGTTTCTGTGTTTTAACCAAACTACTTTACTTGCCTCAGGTTTCGGGCTCGAGCCTTCTGAGAGTTAGCCTAGGGGATTATTCCTCTCGACCACATATCCCACGTTGGAGCGGTGGTTGAGTGGTTAATCACATGGCTTCCTAACCTGGGTCAGGATTTTGAATTTTAGGATTATAAGGGCGCCCCTGAATCCACCCAACTCTAATGGGTACCTTACTTTAGTTGGGGGAAAGTGAAATCGTTTGGTCGTTGTGCTGGCCATAGGACACTTAGCTTGTTAACCGTTGGGTATAGAAACAGATGACCTAAACATCATCTGCCCCGTAGAGCGCAAGGTCTGAAAGAAGCGTTTTACTATTACATATTGCACAAGTCAATCATAACGTGGCGACATATGAAACTTAGTGTGTGTGGAACGTAAGAAACGGGGAAAGGGAAGGGAAGAGTGTGTGACGTGGCCTTTCAAGTGGTCAAGTTTTACAGTATGACTTTGTTGACTAATGCAATCAATTCTATGCACAGCTTATCAAAAGGATCAAAATTAAAATTTCGTTGATCCTAATATGTTTACGGCTTGTGCTGTGGTCGTAAAGCAGCCTAATACTAAATCCTAATTCCCTTTATTGAATGATCCGCGAGATTACCTTAGCAGTTTGCAGCTTTAAAACGTGATAGTTAAGAAATAAATCTGATCGACTTGCAGCCGTGGCCTACAGAACTCCAATTCTCCAAGACAAGGTAAGTCTGAGAACTACATGTTACATCTACATCCATACGTTATTACTATTATGTTAGAAACGAACGAGTAGTCCTTCTCTGGCGCACCCAGGGTCGAGTTTCACTAAAGAGAAACAAAATTCATTGTAGTTACTTTATCAGCGTCAACTGAGGAATTTTCTTTGTGATGTGAAAGGTCTGCAGCAGTATCGCCCTCTGAAAGTCAACAAGAATCTTCTTAGAAATGTTAAGTGCTTTGACGGTATCTGTGAGGTCAATTGTCACCCCCTCGGTTGATATAACAAAGGTTATTTTTTTTTAGAAAACTTTCATAAATGCTTAATCTTTAACCCGAGGTTTCCATATTTTATCAGTGGTACAGCTATATCAATAATAGTATCGTTTTTAATCAAATAAATACGTTTTGTCAGTCAAAATAGGGGCTATCCCAGTATAATATAATGTTGTAATGATTATGTAACCCTATTGGCGACAAGCTAGGTTTAACTGTGTTTGATCAGCTGACACATGTGAACTTCAGCCAATTACACAGGTCAACGGCTGTCGATGGACAAGGGACAGTACTGCCAGTACATGCAAATATGACCCGTGTTATGTTCATGTGATTGAAAGCCTTCACGGACGAGAGACAATGAGTAAAAAAGAACAGTTGTGTCCGGAACAGTGCGGTACAAGGTAGAATCCTCGAAAATGTAGCTGTACGAGCTCTGGCGTAGAGAAAGAGACTTGTAGTATTTATTAGGCAGTTCTGTTTAAGTGCAAGAAAGCATTGTGTTGTAATGGCTATTGATGTATTTGTGATTAAACCGCCACATTGTTACTTGAAACTTTTGTTAATCTTATGCTTCTCGTCTTAATGTGGTCGTCGCTATGGCTCCTTCGTCTTAATGCCATTAGAGTTTAATTGTTTTTGTCTTAATGCCATTAGAGTTGAATTGTTTTTGTCTTAATGCCATTAGAGTTGAATTGTTTTTGTCTTAATGCCATTAGAGTTGAATTGTTCTTGTCCTAATGCCATTAGAGTTAAATTGTTTTTCTCCCAATTACTCAGTTTTTTATAGTTGTAACAAATCCTTATGTCTCTGATTTGAGCCATGCAGCCTTGTCAATATTGTCACTATGCAATAATAATACTTAGTACTTAGCCTCTTGACTACGCTCCCCACTGATATTATTTCGAATGTCATGCCCTGTGTCGTCATCAGCCAATATTAACATCAAGATTGTTTAGGCTCAGATAAGTAGCTTCGAAGTCGTTTTAGAATAAAAATAGTGTATTGCTGAAGGCCTGCATTTTGATCTTTTTTTAAAAATTTTTGCACCTTACACAATTTAAGATGCTCTACAGTCTACGGCCTACATCTTTCCTTTATTGTTATTATTAGAAATATCGATTATTTCAAGCTAAGGAGAATTTTTTGGATGTAAATGGAATCTGGAAGAAGATGCTTAGCAAAGAATTTATGAGTAATTTACAAAGAGAGATTGCATTTTCACGCAAACTAAAAGACGGCCCTTTGTGACACTATTTTCAAAAACTCGCTTTGTCTATTTTGAGCATTCCCAGCTTAAGTTGTTGAGAGACAATGGTGTTAACATTTTCCTAGTTTTCTCGCTTGACACTAGTGGAGTAAGCAGAGCTTGATCAGTGACTGACTTGACGTACTCTGCTTGACATTATCATTTTGAGTACCAGTAAAGTATTATGGCGGTATGTAGCGATAGGAAGGCCTTGCAGCAAATTTGTCATTATGACTTTTTTTTTAGCTTTGCACATGTAAGCTTTATTTTGTTACACATAGTAAAATGAGTTTAATTTTTTATTTATTTTGAATGTTTTCTGTTGTATTTTGTTTTGCAGATGTAATCATTTTAAAATCAATAATATATTTTTCAATAAAATCAATGTGAGATAATGCAGTACTAGTAGTAGTATTTTTTTGAAAAAATATGTATGCTAACTTCCTTTAAGTAATGTTACGGATTAGCAATAAAAACACTAGAAGATGGCCAAAGATAGAAAGATACAGAGAGAGAGAGAGAATAACTAAATTAATAAAGATAAAAGTGGAGATCTTGGTAATCTAAAAGAGCAGGTAAAGGAGAGAGAAAAAAGACTCTGAGAGAGAGAGACAGAAACTGACGTAAATGACCTCTCAAAACGCATACGTTCAGGAACAAAAGATTATTTGCAGATGATTCCATCTTATGTTACCGTACAAAAAAGATGATTACGTCCTACACGTATTCAGAAGTCATTTTAATCATGCATCTTAATCAACGCCTTAAACCCTTTTAGGTCATTGCTTTTTCTGGCTCATATATAGAACACAAAATACTTGAAAACGTATGTCTAGATTGATACATAAAAACGTATGTCTAGATTGATACATGAAAACGTATGTCTAGATTGATACATGAAACGCGTATGTCTAGATTGATACATGAAAACGTATGTCTAGATTGATACATGAAAACGTATGTCTAGATTGATACATTAAAATGTATGTCTAGATTGATACATGAAAACGTATGTCTAGATTGATACATGAAAAAGTATGTCTAGAGTGATACATGAAAACGTAAGTCTAGATTGATACATGAAAACGTATGTCTAGATTGACACATGAAAACGTATGTCTAGATTGATACATTAAAATGTATGTCTAGATTGATACATGAAAACGTATGTCTAGATTGAAACATGAAAAAGTATGTCTAGAGTGATACATGAAAACGTAAGTCTAGATTGATACATGAAAACGTATGACTAGATTGATACATGAAACGAGTATGTCTAGATTGATACATGAAACGCGTATGTCTAGATTGATACATGAAACGTGTGTCTAGATTGATACATGAAACGTATGTCTAGATTGATACATGAAACGTGTATGTCTAGATTGATACATGAAAACGTATGTCTAGATTGATACATTAGAACGTATGTCTAGATTGATACATGAAACGTGTATGTCTAGATTGATACATGAAACGTATGACTAGATTGATACATGAAACGTGTATGTCTAGATTGATACATGAAAACGTATGTCTAGATTGATACATGAAAACGTATGTCTAGATTGATACATGAAACGTGTATGTCTAGATTGATACATGAAAACGTATGTCTAGATTGATACATGAAACGTATGTCTAGATTGATACATGAAACGCGTAGCGCGTAATTAACTTCTCTTTTGAACCAACGTCTGTAAGAAGATGATCTCATTGCCAAAAACTATCACAAGTTCGCTGGTTCTCAAACTTTAAACTAGTGACACTCTCCAAGCCCCCCTCCCCACAATCGACATTTAAACATGTGCAAACCATTTTAAATAATTTTAAGAAAAATTGTGTCACATTTTTCAGGGATATTAAAACGTATATTTAGTCTGTCGTCTACCATTTTTCGTAGTTAGAACAATGTAAGTTCAATAAATTTAAAGTCAACAGCGGTTGGAAAATCCGAAGCTGAATCGAAAGAGATATTTAAAGCACTAGTAGTATGTTAATTTGTAATTCTTTATCGTAGTAAGGACCATTCTTTTGTTCAGCAAGACGTCTTAGGACGTGCCTGTTTTGTTCATGCAAACTACATCAAAGGAGCGACACTATCAGTTGAGAGAATTACGTTGTTCTGACGTAGGAAAGATTAGTTCACTCGAGAATCATATGGATGAGACGCATAGAAACAGTTTCTTTAAAATGATGTTTCAAATCGATATTTTTGCAGACTCCGAGATCAAATGAAAGTTCTGACATGGAATATAAAACTCTATAATTTAAACTAATCAATTAGATTTCTATAACCTGAGTAACAATGTCAATCATTGATTTAAAGCTAACCATCACTTTCACTTATCTCTTAGTCCTTTATACCGAACGGGCACCACATACGATCTGTTGACAGTCCTTCTCCGTTCGTCTCTGTTTTTTTTGTTGCTTTGGACAAAATCTTCCTCAATGACAATGGCAGGCCAGTCCATTCCTTTAGGTTTTCTTCGTATGGTTTCATTGTCTGCATCTTGTTTTTCCTGATACTGTTTCCTAAAGCAAGTCTTTGCGAGCCTTGAGAATCTTGTATTATGGCCATAGAATTTCTGTTTTAGTCTTTCGACAGTAATTAGCTGGCCATCGTGGGGTCTAATAGTTGCACAAATACTGTCTCTAATCTGTTTGTTTGTGATGCGGTCTTTGTGTGTGATGCCTAGGTTCTTTCTGTAGCATCTAAATTCCATTGCTAGGATCCTCTTCTAGCTATGCAGTCAAAGTGTATTAATATTCGCAAACAATTAGAATTTGACCATGACCAGGGAGCACGCCAGTCTGATTTTGATGTTTAGAGCTACCTTGCAAATGCAATAGAATTGTATTCGTATTGTTGTGGAGAGTATGTCCGTGTTTCTGATGTAGCCATAAGAAAATTAGGGCGGATGGTTTGGTTGGCTGGAGATTTTCTGATGAAACCATAAGGAGAATTGTCGTAATTCAAGATAATTCTGGTCGGATGGTTGAAGAAGAAAAAAAGAGACTAGAAAAAGGCGTAAATGTTACCTTACTGAATAAAGAGTTCACTGGCGTTTTGCCTTGATATAGTTGCATACCTCTACCTTCTAGAATGAGTCTGTCATTTATAGATACAATTGGTATTTAGTCTTGTTTTTATAAGTGCTACATGGAAATTAAGAACGCCTAAAATTTTTTAGTTGTATTAGCTGTTTGGAGTTACAAACCGAGATTCTAGACTTTTTATAGTATTATAATAGTATGTTAATGACAAACAGTAAACGTGATGTTGATTGGTTGTCATTCTCTCTTCTAAAGTACTTCTCTGTTTTTCACAGCTTTATATTCTTGTTCTATGTCATGGTCTGGCAGGTTTGCCTTCTCGTTCCGTCCTTGAGACTTATCTCCACTTGGTATTGGTCCTGATTTCTCCCCTTTACTTTAAAGCTAAATTTATCTCTCCGCGTATTGACCTGTTTTCTACTCTTTTCCCCACCCCACCCCCATGACCATTCTTATGTCTAGGTATTGAAACAAATACACAGACCACGAGTTATAGCCAGTATTGTGGCTTTAAAATCAGTTAAATTTGTGAGTCTCACCGCATTCAGTTAATCGGAATAGTTCGTCACGCAATAGTTTTGCATCTATAAAAAGGTCCAGGAGGAATCGTTCCAAGACAAATGGTTCACCGACAAATCGTTTATGACAATGGGTTCACACCTCAAAATGCTTACTGAAGATTGGTTCACTGACAATTTCTTCTTCGTGATTAGATGTACTGGGTCATGGGCGTATCCAGGATTTTTTTTTTTTGGGAGGTTGGGGGGAATTTTGTGCTATATTATTTCATTCTTTTGCACATGCACATATAAGCATATCTAATATAAATATTAGTTACAAAGATAATATATATATATATATATAATCTTTATTACATTTATTCTTTTCATTTTTTCGGACTTCTTGTGAACCCTGGAATAGTTTGTTTCTGGAGCTAGCGAAACCATAGTAGTCAACAGATAAGGGGGTCTGGGGAGCGCTGTTAACCAAGCAATATTTTCTGTAGACAAATTTGAAAGTTAAAATAAATACATATTCTGAGTTTTCTACAATGTCTTACAACTCTTGTATTTTCTTCTTAAAATGTAGATCAAATATCGAATCTGCTATCATCTGCACATTAGTAATGGCGCCCAGCGACTGTTGAAAAAAATGTTCAATGTGTGAAATGTTTTATGTTGGTTGAACCTCAAGTGACTATAGTTTGCTTTAGTTTTTGTTTTAAGTCAGTGGCATAAATTCTTGTATATTTTTTGAATTAATAGGTTCCAGCAACTGTAAGACATTTCAAGGATAATATAATAACTATAGTTTGCTTTCATATTTTATAAGACGGTGTTTTAACCTCAACCCCCCCCCTTTCTGTAATTTTCCATCAGCTTATTTTTATTGGAGTAGATGTAGCCTTAATCTCTCTTGGCTACGCCCATAACACGGAATAGCAGAAGCTTTCGATGGAATTGTTTAAACATCTATCCCCCACACGCACCTACGATTACGAAATTAGTTTACTAGTTATCATTCAGTTTGTTTGTTTCTTTTGAAAAGTGGGAGGAGTGGTAGGGGTCTTTATATTCAATTCCATTTAGCTACTCTTGCCATTTAGTGGCTGTAGATTAGCTTTTGTTTATTGGAAGGTTCGTTTAACCTCTAAACCCCATTGGCTACATTGTATGGAATAAGAAACTGGTTTCCCTTAAGGTTTTTACTGGCGGAGATTTCGAACACACAGACACTTGGCAACGCTCATGAAATTTGGTGACCGTAAACTTCAGTTTTTTTATCGAAGAGGGGTTTGTTAACTCCAAAACATTTTAGAGGTAGTTTTAAATTAAAATTCCCCTTTGGTTACGCTCATGGAATGCCATTACTGTAGAGTAATTTATTTATTTTTTATTGAAGTGGGTGATTTTAACCTAAAAACTTTCTTAAGTGCTGTTTGAAATGTCGAAAACCTCATTTAGCTATGCACTTGGAATTTGGGGACTGTTGTTTGCTTTAGTGTTTTATGAAATAGGATGGGCTTAAACTTAATACTTGTAGGCAACGCTGGAGCAGGTAATGGGTTAACATTAAAATCTTTCCACTAATGTACTATTGTACTATTAACTATAAACACAAAAAAGAATACTAAAATGAACGTAGTATCTAGTTCTCAGGCGATGGACATCTTATCTGTTGGCGTGATTGTCCTTTTTGTAAAAGTACGTCTTGCGATAAGGATTTTTTGAAGAGAGAATCAAATATGGTTATGATGAGGGACAAGGCTGGTTTTTTTTTGGTCTGTGTGTGTGTCGGGTGGAGGTATTATCAAGCGTATCGATCCAATTTAAGTGAAACTATAAGTTCAGAGAGGAGGAGGGGAGTGAGAGAGAAAGAGAGAGAAGGAGGTGAAGAGAGAGAGAGAACGGAAAAAATGAAGGATATAAAGAAAGAGAGAGAGGGTGAGCCGTTTTATTTCATTGATACAATCATCTCATTACACTGCGGTGTATGTGGCCAGTTCATTAGATTTTAAAAAAAGAAGGGGATGCCCCCTAATAATAAAGAAATCAACTGTCGTAGCTGGTGTGTAATGCTGGTAGACTATAAAGGAGACTCAAGAATAGAACGCGATATCGAAATAATCAGTTATTAATTATATTATCCTCCAGATAGCGAAAAAATCAGTTATTAATTATATTATCATCCAGATGGCGAAAAAATCACTTATAAATTATATTATCTTTCAGATAGCGAAAAAATCAGATATTAATTATATTATCCTTCAGATATCGAATTGTGAGCTCAAGACTCAGTTAAGCATCCTACCGCTTTTAATTTGAAACAACCTAGCCTCCATTTTGTATAAACATATAATGATTTGGAGGTAAGCGCCCTTTAAAACTCCATCGTTATTGCACGGCGGCCTCTTATTTTTGTTTTCTTTACTGGGAGTTTGTGTTTTTCATTTAGCTTTAAAATCTATCTGTGTGACGAGAAATATATATATATATATATGTCAGAGTGCCAGATGATTCAATGTCTTAATGTTACGATGAGAGTGAGCTGATTTTACAATGCGTTTATCAATACTATAACTTTAGTACGATTTTTATTTTATTAAATTATCAAACAATATCGTGATGCCGGAGATACTACTCGAAAAAGTAAAGTCAAAGCTTAAATTTTCCTTATATAATTGTATACAAAGATGTAATTCTGGAACTAGGAATCACTTTAAAAATATACACACTACACAAGTGTAGAATACAATACAATTCAAATTCTTTTACTATAGTTGCAGCTTTCTCTAGAAACTGAATATCCCAATCGTTTAATACTCTTTTTCTCCTTTTCTTGTTACGTCCAAACTATTTTTGAGATTATGGAAAAGCCGTCAACGTTTTAAATCTATTTGTCATTACTCGTCAACAACATATAATCATGACCTGGCGCTGCAGAAAAACTATCTAAAAATAAACTTAATGCTATAGCTTTAGGTTACGTAAAGTCTCGCATCTAAAAAGTTTGAAAAAAAAGGGTGTTTATTGTTGTTTTGAAAACTTATTATACTAGTATAACTTAAGTAAGACCAATTGATAAAGTAGACCTGACCCTTACCATAACCATCACGTCAAACCTTAAAATTGGTAACGAGCTATGGGTCTCTACTATGTCAAAGGTCAGTGTTCAGGCCTGCTATGAGATTGGCCTCGCTTTAAATCTCAAGCTTAATCTGAAATGCAAATACTAGAGATGTTTTACATAAAAAAAATAGCACTAACAATTTGACCAATGTTTTTAAATTTCACCACAAACTGTCATATTAACTTTTCTCTTCCCTGTTTAGAACTGACAGCAGCAGTAAGAACAACCTTGATTCAAGATGAGACTTTTCTTCATTATCGCCCTGTTGGTTGTCTTCGTCGTCGAGACGACATGTAACGCTAATGAAAGAAGAAGAAGAAGGTATCTGGAATGCATGTTGGAGAATCAGCTCTCCTCCACATGTGCTGACTGGCTCAGGGATGTAGTTGAACAAACAAGACCGACAGCACGTCGGTGGTGCACTCTTGTCAGGGATTCTCAGAATAAGTTTTACGAGAATGGTTGCTCAGCAGATGACTACATAATCACGAATAATCTTGTTTGCTCTCCAGTACCCAGACGAGCACGTTGTGTCCGACTTTGATGACAACTAGAAGCAAAATTTAAAGTTTCCACCATCCTAAAGCCAAAAAAAAAAAAAAGTTTAAAACTAAATAATTTTGTCGAAATATTTTTAAAATGTATTCAAATCATATCAAAAGGGGAGGGGGGACATTTTCTAAAAATTAAATGTGCAGAAATCGATCTACTACAATAAAAAGCAAATTAATAATTTATCTTTTTTAGTTTTTTTCAAATAATTTGGATAATTTATCATAGATGAAAATAATTTATCTTGCTCGTAGTGATTTTGTTTATTTTTAAAAAATAATAATAGACTGTTACCTTTCTTTAAAATTTAAATTTGTTTTTACTTACAAAATTACAAAAAAAAAACGTTATTAGAATTTCATATAAGATTATATGTAAACCAATTTTGAATGTGAAAATAGATGTAGAATTAACGATAAATTAGACTCTTAAAGAATCTGGATACTTTTATATGCTCTACCCTTAAAACATTTTAACAAGCTAGTAATGTTATTGAAAGAAACATCCATTTATGTATTTATTATTTGTATATATATATATATATATATATATATTGTCGAAATAAGAGAAAAGACTAAATGTGGCTCAACAGAAATGGCTAAGACGGATTTTAGGAGTAAGTTATAGAGATCGGGTATCAATCAAGGAAATCCTTTGCCAAACTGGGAGTTGTACACTAAATAAGGTTGTGACTGAGTGCCTCATGAGGTTTGCTAGACATAATCTCCGTCAAAATGAATGACGCATACCAAGAGTTTGCGATGACATGGAGTGAATAACTTATCGATACACTTCATAGATGACCTCAGAGCAGTGGACACCAGGTGGGGAGAGGCAAGTTGCTAGTAGGCAGCTTATATCATCATGTATATAATAAACGTGTTTAAACCAATCACCATCAATTTAAGTAAATGTCTTAAAGTCGTGATCTTACTGTCACAAGGACTTTTGGGATTAGTCTTTAATGACTTAAAACTTATTGTAAAACTTATTGTTTCCGCGTGAAAGACTTTTTAAAAAATGAAACTAGGCCAGCTTTGGGCATTCACAGTTGCACTCTTGTGCCTTGTTTTCAGAGATTTAGAGCCACGCTAAAATATTATACAATATTAGATACATCAAAAATATTTTACATTAAAGGTATATATTAAAATTAAATTAAAATATTTATATCAGAATTGACAAAGTATTCTAAGTAGGAGCAAGTCATTTCCTAAAAAAACTATCAATGAATGTATTAGGGTCAATCACTTATCCTCTTACAAGCTGAAATGTCGTGTCACATCACCAGCCAATTGACCTTTCAGAAATACAATAGTATCTGGCAGTTGACCACTTCCTACACTATTTATCCTTTTTCTGGAGTATCTTTCCACTTCCTGCGGTATGTCCAGTCTGTAATAAAGTTTGAGTCGGGAACATCTTTATGTTCAGTGCTAACCTAAGCGACCAGTCCAAACTGAACCAGGAAAGCCTGTTTGATGCATACGTATTCTTCCAGCTGTTGAGGGCGGATGTTTTGTATAAGATGCATGGTTAAAACACCACTTCCCCTCTGACAAACTATAATGCTGTGCCGCATCATTCCAGCATCCCAGGAAGACTTCGATAATTTCACTTTTGTCACCGAAATGTCCCATGGATAAGTGGAAAATGCCGTTCAATAGCCCATGACTTGAGGCAGGTGAGATTTGATGGCTAACCAATCTGATCTCTTTGTTCTTAGCTGCCCTTTCACTCTCTATCAATTCCTTTTTAATCTCACTTATTGTTTTTTCCCTGTCCCTAGACGACTCTAGCTATTTATTGCAGCTTATTCCAAATATCTGTACGTTTCTCTTTGTGTTTAACCCTCTGTATTTTCATTCTATGGGTCTTTGGACGGTCCTTAATATGTATTTTTAGTTTTTATTTAGCAGTAAAGAGAGAGTGGCTAGAAATAGAAAACGGAGAATGAAAGAGAATTGGAAATAAAGATGCGGTAGAAAATAGAATTTATAATGGAATAAAGTTTTTGACCGACCCGCCTCGTAGCATACGCTCCGCCTCTCTTTTGAGTCTCGCTCTCTGTCACCAAGAAACATACGTTGGTTAACTCTAGTCCGACTAGCAGAAATAAAAGTTATCATTCCATGACTTTTTCATCGTAGTGTCAGCATGGCTAAGTCATATATATATAGATAAAATGTTCTTCATCTTTTTAGGTTGTTAGGGAAAATATACATAGGAATAGGAGAAGAAACTTCTACTCAGTTTGAAAGCATCAGATTTTATTACTCAATGTTAGTTAATTGGCGCTCAAAGAAAAGGTTAAGATAGCTGAATGGTTATGTGAAGACATGATTGTTGAAGGGGTGCATGAGAGACGGTAGGAAGCTTCAAAGACAACAGAACGATGTCTGTTTGGACAGGGGAAACTGACCGGTGCTGCTAATCAGAGGGAAGAAAGGACACTCATACGTCAGAAATAAAAGAGGAACGATAAACAATTGGTTAAGTCTCTAATTCCTGCCTTCCCTGGGGAGGTCCCTGTTACACGCCGCTCGTAAATGCCTCCATTGTGATGGGGCTCTGGGATGTGTGTTTAATGTAAAACAATAAATTATTGACATTAATTCAGTTTTATAGATGTTAGGTCTAGGTATTTCATAACTCCACCATTGAACAGCGTGCGTTACAGATAGGAAACAGAACACACAGGTAGCGCACATTTGATAATAGAATCCCTTTTTGTCAACAAGATAAAATAGTTTAATGTAATTACAATGAAAGGGAGAGGCAGTACAAATAGTGAGGAGTATTTTCATACAACCTAAAAGAATATAAATAGTAAGTATAGATAAATGA
This sequence comes from Biomphalaria pfeifferi, assembly GCA_030265305.1. Classification (NCBI taxonomy): domain Eukaryota; kingdom Metazoa; phylum Mollusca; class Gastropoda; family Planorbidae; genus Biomphalaria; species Biomphalaria pfeifferi. Next base: position 43,111 of record JASAOG010000133.1, read on the forward strand.
GATGGTTATCTCATCATATTGACTGCTGACTGCGTAAATGTGTGAGTGCCCTATTGTTCGTATGACTTAGCTCTGAGGATCCTGGGTTCGGTCGATGTCTCAGAAGCTTATCCCACTGCCTAAAGGGCTATAGACTGTTTTAGTCTCCTAGTGTAATCATCAGCTTAAGAGGTCCAGCTCCAGCCGAAATACTGTATTTGAATTAGTAATAACCCGGCCGCTATTTTGTGTCCTCGAAGTGGGAGTGACACGGCGGGTGGAGCAAAATCAACGATGAATAGGCAGGCTGCGGGTTCTGAGAGTTGACTTTGGGTAAACTTAGTACTTAGTGTTCGCTTGCAATGGAGTTAAGGGTAGGTTCAACAGGAACAGAAAGTGTGGGGATTCTGCGACAGGCAGGAATTCTACTAACAGGAAGTGTGGGGATTCTGAGACAGGCAGGAATTCTACTAACAGGAAGTGTGTGGATTCTGTGACAGGCAGTAATTCTACTAACAGGAAGTGTGGGATTCTGTGACAGGCAGGAATTTTACTAACAGGAAGTGTGGGGATTCTGCGACAGGCAGTAATTCTACTAACAGGAAGTGTGTGGATTCTGTGACAGGCAGTAAATCCATGACAGGAACAAGTCGTATCTCTAATCGCAATCAGGCACAAGGTCCAAGTGAAAAGAACAACTGTAAAGGGAGCACACTGAATGGAGTCGGTAAATGAACGCCCCTCAACGTTCTAGATCTAGCTTGTCTCACTCACTAATAATAATACGTAGGCTACTAACTAATACTAATCTAATACTAATTTATTGTTTACTAATACTAATACTTAATAATACTAGACTAATAATATTAACATATACTGTAATAGTAATATGCAATATATATAGTTAGTTCTACAAGTAAATATATTGAATCGTTTAGACATAAACATAGGTCAAAAGTGTAGGTCTATAAAATCTAATACTAGTAATACTATAGCATAATAAGATATCAGTAATATCGTTTTAGTCAAAGAATATCATAGATGATCTATAGAATATACTTCTACTTCTAGTTTAGGCTTACTAAGTTACTAGTAGATCTACTAATAGTAACTAAGTCTGAGATAGTCAGATAGATGGATAAGACTAAGACTGCTTTATTGATCCTTAAAAAATTTGTTGTGATTACAAGGATTCTTTTCTGATATAAATACAACACATCAGAAATATACACATAAATAGAACAGACGCAACATAAAGAGTTCATTCAGCGACTACACACAGGTATCTTGGTGCATTTCATGTTCCCTGATCAACGAGTGGCGGTGATATAGTCTGACCGAGTGAGGTAGGTACGAGTTTTTGTAACGCTCTGTTCTTGTTTTGATTGACAACAGTCGCCCACTTCGCGAGGACCTGACATAGTTCTGATGGAGCGGGTGGCCGTTGTCTTCCAAGATTTTTTCGATTTTTTATTAGATAAATATTTTCGTTAGATAAATAGATTTATTCTAGATCTAAAATTTCAGACTTAAAATACTTATAAATAAACCATTGTAAATTAAAACTAGCTTTCACTTTAGCCTTAATCTTTGTAAACTTTAAACTAGATTTAGACTAGACCTTTAAAAACTAAAACCAAACAACAGCCATCATGAAATTGCTCTGGCTATTGTTTTTGATAATTACTAAATACGCACTAATTAAACACAGATCTAGATCAGTCAACACTAAACTTAAAAAAGGAAACAGTCATTATAAATCATCACACTATAGATCAATGCAACTTCAAAAATAATCTAACATACACATCCATAACATTAAAGAAGATTACCCAACACAAATGGAAGTTCTCAATTAGAAATAGCCGAAATAAACCCCTATCACTCTTAATGTTTAAAGGAAGAGATGTAGAAACACACCCAGGGCCTAGCTCTAAAGATACTTGCAACATCTGCAGAAAAGTATGCACCATGAAACAGAAAGCCATTCAATGTGACACCTGCGATGAATGGTACAATGCATCATGTCTCCATATGAATACAACTCTATATTATGCCTTAGGCAACAAAGACGCATCATGGCACTGTGTACCGTGTGGGTTACCTCAGTTTACATCAGGACTGTTTGATTCCTTTGATGTTGACACTTCTAACCCATACAACATCCTAAACACCATCCCAAAACAAACTCACCAACCACTAGCCAAATCTACTAAAATTAATACAACAGCCTCACTAAACAAACCTACTAAACAAGTAATACCAAAATACCTTAAAACCTTAGTAATGAATTTTCAAAGCATTAGGAATAAAACAGCAGACTTAGAAATTTTATTAGAATGTGAGAAGCCAGACATAATTGCAGGAACAGAAACTTGGCTACATCCTGAAATTTATAATGCAGAAATTTTCAATAGTAATTATCACATTTTTAGAAAATATAGGGCTGATAATCATGGACTACTTCTTTTAGCAATAAAAAAAACTCCTATAGCAGAAGAAATTACCTTACCTAACTCAAAAAATATTGAATCAACATTTTGTAAAATTAATACCACCTCAACATCCCTAATAATAGGCAATATTTACAGGCCACCAAATTCTAGTTTAGAATACATGAAGGAACTATGTAATCAGTTTACTACACTTAAAGAGACTAATAAAATGCAGGTTTTTTTTATTATGTGTAATTTCACTACAGCTGATATAAATTGGAAAACACTAACCATAGATAAACATCAAAAACTTAAGGACATAAATGAGCTTTTCATAGAAACTTTACACAACCTAAGTTTAGATCAAATCATTAAAAGCCAACTAGATTAAACAACACATTAGAAAGAGCTAGACTCTACATCAATTTTTTTCAAGGGCATTGTCGACAGCTGCCTAGTATCTTTTCCGATGCATTACTATAGCACCACTTTCGTGGCTCTTTAGAGGTCTTTGTGCAGATTTTAGAAAAATAGGTAGTAAGTAATATTGGAAGGGGGTCACTACCAATATCGCTTAGTACTTGATCGATTCCAAGAAAGATCTGGTCATCATAGTAAACTATTGCTAGCATGCAGAAGAGTATGAGGAGAGTGTTTTGCAAAAGAAAAAAGGTTTGTAGAATTGCACAGGTCTGCCCCAGAGTTCACTAGGTCTGAAATGGGAACTTTAATAAAAGAATATATTTTTTAATTTCGCATCTTACACAATTTGCAGATGATTTACTGTACAAATGAAATCTGGAAGAAGATGCTTAGCCAACACAGCTGATATGGGGGTTCACACTCCAGCTGATATGGAGGATCACACTCCAGTTGATATGGGGCAAGCGATATTTGCAACTCAGCCACAAGTCAACTATAATTCCCTTTTTTATCTGATTACACCAGAGCAAAAGGAGGCAACATTATTAGAATTTTTATTTTAAAATTAGAACCGAACTCAAGCAGCTAGGGGATGTTGGGAAAGTGCTGTATGCTAACCTCTCCTGCTCACGCACCAGTGAACCAACAGCATAGTGATTTTTTGCATTATAAGCTTTAGAAACTTATTTTTAGGTAAAAATGACCCTAAGGAGAGCTTAGGAGGGCTTAGCCCTAGGCACTAAAATCAGACTGATGTGCTCCCCGGTCATGGCCGCATTTTTATATGCTTGCGAGTCAGGGACGTTAAATGCAGAGCTAGAGAGGAGGATCCTAGCAATGGAATTGAGATGCTACATCACATTCAAAGAACGCATCACAAATCAAGAGATCAGAGACAAGGTTACTGCAGCGATCGGAGCCCATGATGACCTGATAACTATTGTAAAAAGACGAAAGCTTAAAATCAATGGCCACATTACAAGATCTACGGGGCTCGCAAATACCTTCCTTCAAAGAACAGTACCAGGAAAAAGAAGAAGAGGCAGAGAGGGCGATTGGGGAAGGGGACAATATAAAAGAATGCCTGCCGTTGAGAGAGGTTCTAAACAATGCAAAAGATAGGGAGGAATGGACAAAGACAGTCGACAAGTCTTGCATGGTGCCCGAACGGTTCAACAGACTAAGGGATTGGTAAAGGTGAGGAGAGCTCGATCAGTGACTGTGACTTGACGTGCTCAGCTTGACATAATCATTTTTAGTACCAGTAAAGTATTATGGTGGTAGCAAAGCCTTGCAGCAAAGTTGTCATTTTTCTTACACGTATATACATGTAGGCTTGGCTCTAGGAAGTCAAGCATTTTTACCATCCTAGTGAAAGAAAATTATGTTTATATTGTTTTCTGAATATTATATATACTACACACATATGGACATTATGTGTTACTTTAAATTAGTTGTAGGTATGTATTTACGGCTACATTGTTGACCATATAACAATGTTGTAATCGTGAGTTAACAATAGAAAACAGATAAGGCCGTATCTCAACAGATGGGTCTGTATTTCAACAGATAAGGCTGTATCTCAAAATAATAGGTTGTATATCAACTGTAAACTGTATTTTAACTAATTTTTATTACAATGTTCGTTAATAAATGCGTTTTAATGAACGTCAAGGGAAATTGACATAGAAATATGCAGAGAACTCAAACCAAGATTTCTAGTTTCATTCATGTACTAATAGTTTTAATTACATTTAATTATATACTTACGTTAACAAACATGCATTGGGCTCTATGTGAGTACAAACACAGATGTATATCTAAAATGTTTATTATCATCTTGATTGTGGGGACTCGACTTAATACTTTTACATGAAGTGGAGAGAGAGAGAGAGAGAGAGAGTGACATAGAGAGGGAGAGAGAGAAAAAGAGAGAGGGAAGGAGAGAGAGAGAGGGGGGAGGGAAAGAGAGAGAATAACTGAATTAATAAAGATTAAAGTTGGGAGGTTGGTAATTGAAAGGGGGAGGTAAAGGAAAGAGAAACATAGACTCTGAGAGACACAGAGAGAGTGTGACAGACTGAAAGAAAGAGAAAGAGAGAAAGAATGTATACAATCATGATATACTACGTATAGTGTTGTATTGTAACTTATAGTTGAGTACCTCATTTATTATTATGTTGTCCATAGAAATTTTTACTTTGTCAAATGTATTAGACCTTTCTAGAGGATTTGGTAAACTGCAAGCTTCTGACGTATTAAAATATTTGAGTACATACTTACTATTGACTCATTACCTTGATGAATATATGATTTTCTGATAAGGAGACAGATAAAAATCTGTATTTTTTAATTGGGTCTAAATCAATAAGAATAACAGTAAGCTCAGATGTAACTTAAATTACAGAGTTAGACCCACTACTGTTGCTGATTGACCTAAATGACCTACCCGAGCGCATTAGTTCAGGAACCCAAATAAGATTTTTTACCGTGAATCCATCTAATCTTATTAAATAGGGATGTTAAGTCAAAAAAGAAGATGATTACGTCCTACGCGTATCCCTAGGTCAATCTAATCATGCATCTTATTCAACGACTTAGACTCTGCCAGGTCTTTGGTTTTCCTGGCTGATATTATAGAACAATAAAAAAACCTTCACAAAATACTGAGATTTTTTAAAAGATACTTAGAAGAATTACGGAGATGAGAATCAAGATGGAGCATGATTTTCTATACTAAAAAATGTCATTTATTAATAGTACAAAAAATTAGTTATACAGACTAAATTATTAAGATATACAGGTTTTATAATAAATAGAAAGAAATTACTCCCCCCCCCCCCCCCATCCAAATATTGATGATTTTTTTTTTAAATCAAAAAAAGCTTTAGGTCTTATTAAAGAAACTTTTACATATCAAACAAGAACATAAAAAGCTTAAATGCTAATAAAGCTTGATTTGGCCAATATTAGATTATGCGTCCTCACAACTCCATAATACATAAAGAAACTAGAACGGACTCAAAATAGAGCCGTGATATTTATAACAATCGAACAGGGGAAACTGACCAGTGCTTTTAATTCGAGGGAAGAAACGACACTCATAAATTAAAGTGGAACGATAAAGTCTCTAATTCTCGCCTTCACCGAGGAGGTCCCATAGAAAGATGGTTGGGCTAAAGACGAAGTAATCGGAAATTCAGAGACTTTGTGCTAGAAGACATGGTGATGTCTCGGCTAAGAAGAAATCTTTGTACACTTAGTCTCTTAGATATGTAAAAACCTGACCAGCATGGTGAATCACTGAAAAGCTTCGGTGGTCAGCGGGACGTATCTGTTTCTCGTTGGCCTAACCGTCAAATTTTGTATCTGTCTTCAGTAATTTGGAGAGTGAGATCACTTTTAGGCAAGGCGTCCACGTTTAATGTGACTAGGGAACTGGATGCTTGCCAAAACATTTTTGTTGAAAAACTAAATTGTTCAAGAGAATTTGTGTGGCCGAGTGACTTGAATCTTCAAGCATATAAGTGAGACAAAAGTGAGATGAAAGCCTGGGCATTGTTTATGGTCGGAACGATGTCGCCCACACAGCAGTTCCCCCTTCTCCGCGCAGCTGATGTGACTAAAGGAACGGAATATCCAATACAGATTGGGATCAGTAGCGCCGCAGGATCTGCCAGGCTAGAGCACGTTGTGCCACAGTTTGCCTAAGAGTCACCAACTCCTGATTTTTCCTCAGCGTTGTCTCCCGATGCCTTTCCGTGTTTGGGTATAACCGCAGGGCAGCAGAGGTTTGGAATCAGAGTTTTCCTTCTCTTAGATGGATAGCCAACCAAGGCTAACGAGCCCCTCCTGCCCGAAGCATACTGGTTTAGGCGCCAGTTGCTAGCCTTTGCCCCTTCTCCTGTCTGTGGTAACGGTTCCGCCTGGCTCAGTAACTGAGCCACACGTGAAGGCCAGAAGTTGGACTGGTTGTCAGAGGCTATTTGAGACGCATTCCATTGGAAGCACTTTATAGGTAATGATGGGCTTAAGACCATTACCACTTCCGGCGTCAACAACCTTGCGGAACCTTCAAGCATATTACGTCAAAACCCAACTTAAGCAGACATTTTTTAAAAACATCTTTAGTAAAGAATTCCTAAAATGCGCATCATTAGCTTCTTTTAGCATGCCCATGGGGCGTGGTTAAATTTCTTTTGTTGATGACTATAAAAGTTTGACATCATCTAACACAGTGGTTCCCAAACTTTTTTTTATCCCGTAGACCACTTGCCATGTTTTCTGGCTTTGCTGAGAGTTTGGGTTAGGATGTAATTATCCACATAATTTGAAGAAACATCCGAAAGATTTTGTACAAAACATATTGTGTGACCTTGTAAAGCTCAACAACAGCAAGATCACTGTTCTCCGATGTTGAAATAGAAGGAAATAGAAGGCTGAATGACTTGCCAAATGTGAGAAAACAAATACAGCCTTGAACATCGCACTCTATCCAGAAGAAATGAAGAAACTAATAGTGAATTGTAAAAACGAGAGATGGACAAGCTCTCATTCGATATACTAGAAAGATGTTACTTATTATAAACTATTCCGATAGGACCACCTATAATTTTTCACATCAGAACCGTACACCTAATAATGAGAAAACAAAGGTTCCGAAAGCTCAAAATTAGGATAATTGAAATTAGCCCTTTTGGAGTGTCTTCAGAGAATGCCGACCAAGTCCGCTAATTGCATTCTTCATCAAGAGGTCCAAAACAAGACACCGGCCACAAAATCCAAACATGGAATCCTTTTAATGATATAAGTTTGTGTAAGAGTTATTAAAATTTCTTCAACGGTTCGTAAAATCAATAATTTGCCTAACGTATGAAATTTTCAGTATTTTACTATAATCATAATCTTCTCAATGTCAGGTCAAATAGAGATTTTGTGGGTGTATTTTGAGCTTTATCATTGAGTGATTGAAAGTTTTTGCTAATTTTTATCTTTTTATCAGCATCATAAAAAAGACACATTGCCACTCGCTTGTTTGTCAAGGAAGTAATGAAGTTTAATTTCAATTTCAAATACTTAAAGCTGTACAGTCTACATTTCTTTTTCTTAAAGTTATACCTAGACAAAACTATACTATTTAAATATAGTTAATAAATTAAAAAAAACAAATTTTTCATTCAATTAGCAGGATACAAATTTTTAGGAATTCCTAAAGGACAAATCATAAATGTGTGTATGAAAAATTCCTATTGTCAAAATTAAAGTCCTGACATGTTAAATTGAGATTCTTTATCGTAGATCCAAGTGCACATCAAATAGACCTCCAATTCCTTTTTTAACTTTCGTAGACCCCTTGGAAGTTTTTGTAAACCCCTGGTGGTCTATATAGACCACTTTGGGAATCACTGATCTACCCAATACATCACTTGGTCTTAAAGGGGAACTGTAATAATATATATATATATATATTTATATATATATATATATATATATAAAACAACAACTTGTAATTGAAAAAGTAGCCAACTTATCGTATCTTATATAATACAGACGTTACTTTAAAAAAAGAAGATGATTACGTCCTAGTTATGTTTGATATAAATTTATTTTGAAAGGTTTAAAGAGAAAAATTAATTTAATTTTATTTTATTTTTTTAGTGTCCAATAGTTTTTACATTTTCTCACTTTAAACGATAAAAAGAAAGACTATGGCTTGAATATTCCTGATCCATACAAACACTCTTTAAAACCTTGTTTAAACGGCTTTTGTAAAGAATTCCTGGAATACGCATTGTTTATTCTTATAGCCTGCCAAGTGCGCTATGGTTAAATGTCTTTTGTTGATCAGATGGTGAGGTGGTATAGAAAAAAAAATTCATGCTGAAACTCTGCTGGAGCACTGGTTTATTCATCTAAAAAAATATCCCATTACGTGGAGGAGGGGGCGGTGGCTGAGTGGTTAAGCGCATGACTTTCGACCATGTGGTCCTGGGTTTGAATCTAAGTAAATACTGGGATTTTGAATTTCGAGATTTTTAGAGCGCCCTTGAGTCCACTCAATACTCATAAGTAACTGACTTTAGTTGAGAAAAGTAAAGGCGTTTGTTCATTATGCTGTCCACATGAAACTCTGCTCGTTGACTTTTGGCCAAAGAAACATATGACCTTAACATTATCAGCTCCATAGAGCGCAAGGTATAAACGTGGCATCTATATTTACATATTGCAAAATCAATCATGACATGGCGACAAATGAAACTTTAGGGTAACGCGGGAAAGGGAAGGAAAGAGAGCTGAAGGGAAGTGTGTGTGGCGTGGCCATTTATATCACGTTTTTAATGCTGGACTCTGTAGACAAAGCCGATCATTTCTATTCACAGGTTATTGAAAGATTAGAAATACAAAATTCGCGTATCCTAAATTCTGCTTATTAAGAGTTGATAAGTCTGCAGCTTATGCTGTGGTCATTAACTAGCCTAATACTAAATCCCTGTGCTTTTGTTGTATGATCCGCGTGAATTAAAATTAGTAGTTTACAGCTTAAAGACGCGCTAGTACAGAAAGAAATCAGATCGACTTGCAGCCGTGGCCTGCAGATATTCAACACAATAAGAGAAGGTAAGTCTTCAAACTACAGGTAACACGCATACGTAATTATTATTATGTTAGAAACAAACAAGAATTTATTCTCTGGCACTGCAAGGGTCGAGTTTTGCTAAAGAAAAAATTCATTGTAGTCCCTTTTTCAGTTTCCACTGCGGAATTTTCTATAGATGTGGAAGATTTGCAGCAATACCGCCCTCTAAAAGTCAACGAGAATGTTCCTAGGAATGACAAGGGCCTAGAAGATATCTGATAGGTCACTTGTTTTTATCCCCTGAGTTTATATAACAATGGGGTATGTCATTATTTTAGATAACTTCCATAAACGCTTAATCTCCAAGCTTAGGTTACCATATTTTCTTTGTTTTTCCATTTCAGCTGTCTTATATTTAGAGACAGTGCTACAGTGGTATCAATAATGGTAGCGGTTGTTTTCTTTTTTTTTTTTTCAATAAACAGAAGATTAGTGCGATTAAAATCCATCGTTTAGTCAGTCAAAATGGGCCTTTACCAATATAGTAAATGATAAGTGGACTTGAGATCCTCTTGTGGAGGCAAGTATTTGTAATAAGGAGGAGCATTGTTTTTAGGTAGAGATGTGCTGCTTTTGACCATTTTAAAGATGCAGCTTTGTCAATATTTTCACTATGTAAAAAAACTGAATTTTTTCCGTGGAATGTTTTATGTCTTCCAATTCACGAAACTGATGTCATGTGTCGTCTAAACCAATATAAACATCAGGATTGTTTAGGCTAAGATGAGAATCTTCGAAGTCGTATTTGAATGGAAATAATTCATTGCCGGATTGTTTGGATCGTATTTTTTAATTTTGCATCTTACACAATTTGTACATTCTCTGTAGTACAAGCCCTCTATCTTCCCTTATTGTTAAAATTAGAAATATCGATTATTTCAATCTAAAGAGATTTCTCTTTTTTTTTTTTTTTGAATGTGAGGAAAACTATGTAAGAAGATGCCTAACAAACACATCTGAAGTGGGGGATCATACTTGAACCCCAGGGAAGGGGCAGCCACGATTCAACAATAATTACGTTGTTACTTCAATGCACTAGCGCATCGTATTGCTAATGGAGTCAACAAGCAGCTAAAAGATGTTAGGAAAGCGCTGTAAGCTAACCCTTCTCCCCCTTTACCTATTGGCAACCAACAGCAAAGTGATATTATGCATTAAGAGCTTCAGAAAATTTTTTTAGGCCAAAAGAAATAAAAAAAAAAGTTTAAGCTCAAGAAACATCGATTAGAGCGATTTAGAAAAAGGGATTGTGTTTTTACACAAACTCACAGACGGCCTATGTGGCACTATAGCAAACGTTCCAAGATTAAAATGTTGAGAAACGAAGATGTTGGGATTGTGTTGATGGTCTTGCAGTGTGTAAGCTGAGCTCAATCAGTGACTGTGTGACTTGGCGTGCTCTGCTTGACATAATCCTTGGGAGTACCAGTAAAACATTTTGACGTTATGTAGCGATACCAAAGTCTTACAGCAAGGTTGTCATGACTTTTTTTACAGCTTTGCATGTGTAAGCTTGGCTCCAGGAAATCGCACACTTTTCCAATACTAAATCTGGCCCTGTTGAGAGACTATATAACATGATTTTGTCTCTTGCTGTTTTTTGAATATTATTAATGACTTAAATATAGTAAGTATTACTTCAAACTAGTTGTAGATATGTATTCATGGCTACTTTGTTGACCAAATAAACATTTGTGACTGTGAGTTAAGAACAGAACATAACATATGAGACAATATCTCAATAGATGACGAAGTATCTCAACAGATGAGGTTATATCTCAACAGATGAGGCTGTATCTCAACAGATGAGGCTGAAACTCAACAGATTAGGATATATGTCTACAGATGAGACTGTATATCAATAGATGAGGCTGTATATCAATAGATGAGAATGTATTTCAATAGACGAGGCTGTATCTCAAAAGATGAGGCTGAATCTCAAAAGATGAGGCTGAATCTCAACAGATGAGGGTGAATTTCAATAGACGAGACTGTATATCAAAAGATGAGGCTGTATCTCAACAGATGAGTCTGCATCACAACGAATGAGGATGTATCTCAACACATGAAGCTTTATCTCATCTCTTTTCCATTTTGTCATCGTTATAAAGGAGCTTTAATGAACGTCAAGCACAATCGACATGGACATGGGCAGAGAACTCAAACCAAGATTTCTAGCTTTATTATTTTATTTATAGCTTCAATAATATTTAATTATACACACATGTCGACAAACATACCTTGGCCTCCTGTGAGTACCAACACAGACTTGATCTAAAGTGTTCATCATCATACTACTCGTGATTGTGAGGACTCGAACTAATACGTTTTTGACAAAAAAAATGGAGAAGAGTGTCATACCAGTACATCGCCTTTGGAATCTTGTTCTTCGCGATTTCCTTCAGTTTAGTCCATGTCTATCATTGCTTCTTGTTCCACTAATCTTTTAATTGTTTACTTTGGTTACTCAGCATTTCTCTTTCACTGTGAGGTTCAGTTCAGAGCCTGCTTTGCAATAATAGTGTTCCTTGTTCCTCGCATTGTATGCTCAATCAAGACCCACCTGATTTGTTTGTGTTCGTTTGCTTTAATATTGCTCTAAAATTAAAAATTCATGAAAAAAGTAATTAAATGAAAAAAGTAATTACTTACATGAAAAAAGTAATTACTTACATAAAAAAGTAATTACTTACATGAAAAAAGTAAAGTTCCCCTTTCAAACCTTGTGGTCTATAGAGCAGATGATGCAAAAGCTCATCTGTTTCTGTGACCTATGGTTAACGATGGTATCAGGCGGCCAGAACAACGATCAACCGCATTTACTAATGTCAGGTACCCCTTAGAGCTGCTTGGACTCAGAGGCGCCCAAATATCCCAAAATTGAAAATCCCAGTCTTCAGCAGAATTCAAACCCAGGACCTCCGGTTCGGAAGCCAAACGCTTTACCGCTCAGTCACCGTGCCTCCTAATTGCTTACATACATAGCATAATATAGTAAATATACATGAGAGACAGAGAGGGAGAGACAGAGAGGGAAAGACAAAGAGTGAGAGACAGAGAGGGAGAGACAGAGAGGGAGAGACATAGAGTGAGAGAAAGAGAGGGAGAGACAGAGACAGAGAGTGAGAGACAGAGAGGGAGAGACATAGAGTGAGAGACAGAGAGGGAGTAACAGAGAGGCATAGACATAGAGTGAGAGACAGAGAGGGAGAGACAGAGAGGGAGAGACAGAGAGTGAGAGACAGTGAGAGACAGAGAGGGAGAGACAGAGAGGGAGAGACAAAGAGGGGAGAGACAGAGGGGGAGAGACAGAGAGGCAGAGACATAGGGTGAGAGACAGAGAGGGAGAGACAGAGAGTGAGAGACAGAGAGTGAGAGACAGAGAGGGAGAGACAGAGAGGGAGAGACATAGAGTGAGAGACAGAGAGGGTGAGACAGAGAGGAGAGACATAGAGTGAGAGACAGAGAGGGAGAGACAGAGAGGGAGAGACAGAGAGGGAGAGACAGAGAGGGAGAGAATGAGAGGGAGAGACAGAGAGGGAGAGAATGAGAGGGAGAGACAGAGAGGGAGAGACAGAGAGGGAGAGACAGAGAGGGAGAGACAGAGAGGGAGCGACAGAGAGGGAGAGAGAGAGAGGTAGAGACATAGAGTGAGAGACAGAGAGGGAGAGACAGAGAACGGAGAGACACAGAGTAAGAGACAGAGAGGGAGAGACATAGAGGGAGAGACAGAGAGGGAGAGACAGAGAGGGAGAGACAGAGAGGGAGAGACAGAGAGGGAGAGACAGAGAGGCGATAGACATAGAGTGAGAGATAGAGAGGGAGAGACAGAGAGGGAGAGACAGGGAGAGACAGAGAGGGAGAGACATAGAGTGAGAGACAGAGATGGAGAGACAGAGAGGGAGAGACATAGAGTGAGAGACAGAGAGGGAGAGACAGAGAGGGAGAGACATAGAGTGAGAGACATAGAGTGAGAGACAGAGAGGGAGAGACAGAGAGTGAGAGACAGAGAGGGAGAGACAGAGAGGGAGAGACATAGAGTGAGAGACAGAGAGGGAGAGACAGAGAGGAGAGACATAGAGTGAGAGACAGAGAGGGAGAGACAGAGAGGGAGAGACAGAGAGGGAGAGACAGAGAGGGAGAGACAGAGAGGGAGAGACAGAGAGGCAGAGACAGAGAGGGAGAGACAGAGAGGGAGAGACAGAGAGGGAGAGACAGAGAGGGAGAGACAGAGAGGGAGAGAGAGAGAGGTAGAGACATAGAGTGAGAGACAGAGAGGGAGAGACAGAGAAGGGAGAGACATAGAGTAAGAGACAGAGAGGGAGAGACATAGAGGGAGAGACAGAGAGGGAGAGACAGAGAGGGAGAGACATAGAGTGAGAGACATAGAGTGAGAGACAGAGAGGGAGAGACATAGAGTGAGAGACATAGAGGGAGAGACAGAGAGGGAGAGACAGAGAGGGAGAGACAGAGAGGCAGAGACATAGAGTGAGAGACAGAGAGGGAGAGACAGAGAGGGAGAGACAGAGAGGGAGAGACAGAGAGGGAGAGACAGAGAGGGAGAGACAGAGAGGGAGAGACATAGAGTGAGAGAAAGAGAGGGAGAGACAGAGACAGAGAGTGAGAGACAGAGAGGGAGAGACATAGAGTGAGAGACAGAGAGGGAGAGACAGAGAGGCAGAGACATAGAGTGAGAGACAGAGAGGGAGAGACAGAGAGGGAGAGACAGAGAGTGAGAGACAGTGAGAGACAGAGAGGGAGAGACAGAGAGGGAGAGACAAAGAGGGGAGAGACAGAGGGGGAGAGACAGAGAGGGAGAGACAGAGAGGGAGAGACAGAGAGGGAGAGACATAGAGTGAGAGACAGAGAGGGAAAGACAGAGAGGGAGAGACAGAGAGGGAGAGACAGAGAGGGAGAGACAGAGAGGGAGAGACATAGAGTGAGAGACAGAGAGGGAGAGACAGAGAGGGAGCGACAGAGAGGGAGAGACAGAGAGGGAGAGACAGAGAGGGAGAGACAGAGAGGGATAGACAGAGAGTGAGAGACAGAGAGTGAGAGACATAAAGAAAGAGAAAGAGAGATTGACTGTAAACAATGATATAGCAACATGATATATGTCATATATTGTATGGTAACTTAGAATTGAGTACCTCATTTGTTAATATGTTCTTATTACTAAAGGTTGATAGAAAATTGTTTGACTTTGTCAAATGTATTAGACTTTTCTAAAATTTGATAAACTGCACGGTTCTGACGTATAACAAATATTTCAGTGTTGGCTCATTACCTTGATAAATTTATGATTTTCTGATAAGCTGACAGATAAAAATCTGTATTTATTAATTGGGTCTAAATCAACAACAAAAACAGTAAGCTCAGATGTAACTTAAATTACAGTACCCACTACTGTTACTGATTGACCTAAATGACCTACCCAAACGCATTAGTTCAGGAACACAAAAACCTGTTTATGCTGATGATTCTATCTTATCTTATTAAATAGAGATGTTAATGATGATTACCTCCTACGCGTATCCCTAGGTCAATCTAAATAATGCAACTCAATCAACGACTTAAACTCTACCAGGCCATTGGTTTTCCTGGCTGATATTTTAGAACAATTAAAAATCCCTCCACAAAAGACTGAGATTTTATAAAACAGACGTAGATGATTTACTGAAATGGGAATCAAATAGGAGCAGGATTTTCTGTCTAAAAAATGTCATTTATTTATAGTAAAAAAAATACTTTTTTTTTCATGGTAAACTAGTTACACAGACTAAAATATTAAGATATCTAGGTTCTATAATTAATAGAAGTAAATGGCAGACCCCCAATATTGACGATTTTTTTTTAAATAAAAAAAACGCTTTAGGTCTTATTAAAGAAAATTTTACATATCAAACAAGAACATAAGAAGTTTAAATGCTAATAAACCTTGGTTAGACCAATATTAATATATGCGTCCTCACAACTCAAGAATACATCAATAAACTAGAACAGACGCAAAATAGAGCCATTACAGTTATTGCAACTCAACATTCACATTTAATTAAAGTAACAACATTAGCCGCATTATTAAATTTAGATACGCTTCAGGAAAGATTAATAAAATTAAACAAGTGATAATACTTAAAACACTGAACCATAATTTACAAATTAAAAAATATATTAAAATACTCAGAATCTGTGATTTATAGATACAATGTATATTTAGCTTGTTTTTATGAAAACTTGTTAATATTTTTTCAAATTTTTACATTAAGAAATGAAAACGTCTAAAACAAAGTATATCGACCTCCTTTTGATTTCGCTTACTGGAAGTTTGTGTTATATATATATATATGCCAGTTGACAACGATTTCTTGATGTTACGGTAGGATTGTATTGATTTGACAAAGCGTTTATGGAGTACTTCCTGGTATCTATATTTTCTATGACTAAATTCTCTAACAATATCAAGATGCCGGAGATACTACTTTAATGTATAAACTCAAAACTGAAATCTTCTTTTAAATACAAAGAATTAATTTTGGACTTGGAATCACTTAAATAATATTAATAATAATAATGAAAATAATAATAATCATCTTTATTGTCTGTGAGGAAATTTGTCTTACAATTTGTACATTACACCAAACAGAACATAGTAACTATGAAAAAATATGTACATTCTCACCTGACTTACTCATAATTTACATACGAAAAAAGTTTATATCAAATTGTTGCTATTTAATGATTTGACTGCCAAGGGTACAAAAGAGTGTTTGTGTCTGTTTGTCTTTGCTATCGGTGTCTTGTATCTCTTTTGTGATGGTAAATTACAGAATCCTGACACAAAGGGTGATTCTTTATTTCTATAATTTTTTTTTATCTTTTTTTATGGATGTTTGTCTCAAACAACTGCCCAAATGTTTTGTTTTTTTTTACCAATGACTTTACCAGCAGCATTTAGGATTCTATGGAGTTTATTTTTATTTCTAATGATCAGATTGCGATACCAAGTAGTCATATTAAAACTTAAAATATTGCATATGTGATCGTGATAAAACATAGCCAAAGCCTTTTTACTAACATTGAACGAGGACAGTCTTCTCAGTAATCGTAATCTTTGCTGCCCTTTTTTTGCTGAAATAATCAATATTTGCAGTAAAATTTAATTTATTGTCTAGGATAGTGCCAAGGAATTGAAAAGTTTGAACTATTTCAATAGTTTCTCCAGGTACAGAAACAATATCACTTTATTTCTTTTCCCTACGAAAATCTATTATAATTTCTTTTGGAGTTTTTTTTTTGACATTTAATAATAAAAAAATAACTTGACAGTACTTTTCAATGTGTTCTATTTCTCTAAAATACTCATTTACGTCTGAGCTCTATGAGAGCTGGGCAAAAAGAGCCGCATCATCAGCGAATTTTGTGAAGGACTATTGGATTGAAAATCATTGGTGTACAAAATGAACCACAATGACGATGTCACAGCCCCCTGGGGCCCCCTTGTGTTAACTATGTGTCCCTTTGATATTACATTGTTTACTTTAACCCTCTGAGGTCTTTGTGTCTAAAATTCATTAGCCCATAGTATTATGTATGGACTTGTCTTCAACGCTTTCATTTATTTCAATAAGTAAATGAAGTTGTATAATATTAAAAGCTGATGAGAAATCAATAAAGAACAATCTTACGTAAGTGTTCGGTAAGTCCAGATATTTTGTAGATACAATTTAAAATATTTAGGATGGCATCGTCTACACCTTTACCTTTTTGGTAAGCAAATTGTAAAGGTTCCAATTTACTACAAAGATCATTCAGAAGAAACATTTTAACCAATTTTTCGAAACATTTAGACACAATGGACATAAGTGAAACAGGTCTAAAGTTATTCATTTCCTTTGGCTTGGAAACCTTTTGCACAGGTACAATTATAGGAGACTTCCACATAGATGGTATCTCGTGGTTTAGTAATGAAGTAAAGATAATCTCTAGGAAAGGTTCAGCTAGTTGTTCCAGCACACTTTTAATATTCGCCCTTGTATACCATCAGGCTTAGCAGCTTTCATTGGGTAGACATTTTTGAAAATGTTGCAGACTTGGTCTTTAGTAATCGCTAGATCCAAACAGTTGTGAACTTTGACATCTTCCAGGACTTTGAGTCTTAGATAATTAAAATCGTTAGTATCAAAACGACAATTGAGATGATTTAACTCGTTGTTTTGTCGTCTTTTGTAGCAAGATTATGTTTACTTTTGACTTGTGCTTCTGACATTTTGTTCATGACGCCCCACGCCTGTCTCATGTCACTTGTCTTAATTGAGTCCTCCAGTTTGGTGCGGTAGTTTCTCCTCTCTTCCTCAAGAGCGACACTGAAATGACGTTGTGCTATTTTCCTTTCATGCCTGTGGCCACTCACATACGCTCTTCTCTTTTGGATTATTTCTTGTTTTACTTTTGCACATCGTTGGAACTAAATGTAACATTCACTTAGCAACAACATATAACGTTGGAACTAAATGTAACATTCACTTAGCAACAACATATAACGTCGGAACTAAATGTAACATTCACTTAGCAACAACATATAACGTCGGAACTAAATGTAACATTCACTTAGCAACAACATATAACGTTGGAACTAAATGTAACATTCACTTAGCAACAACATATAACGTTGGAACTAAATGTAACATTCACTTAGCAACAACATATAACGTTGGAAGTAAATGTAACATTCACTTAGCAACAACATATAACGTTGGAACTAAATGCAACATTCACTTAGCAACAACATATAATCATGACGTTGCGTTGCAGTAATACCTTCGAAAGTCCAAAAATAAACTTAATGCAATAGCTCTAGGTAACGTGACAGTCTGGCATCTAAAAGACCAAAAAAAAGATGCTTATCGTTGTTTTAATAACTTATTATACTTGTATAACTTACGCAAGATATATGGACATATTAGGCCTGATCACAGGTCAAAATGTTCAACCTTAAAATTGGTAATGAGCAATGGGTCTCTACTAGCCAAAAGGTTGCTATGTCAAAGGTCATTGTTCAGGCCTACTATGACGCACTTAAATCTCAAGCTCAATCTGAATTGCAAGTACTATAGATGTTTTACATTAAAAATAACACTAACAATTTGACCACTGTTTTTTAGATTTCACCAGAAACTGTTATATTAACTTCTCTCTTCATCGTCTAGAATTGACAGCACCAGTAAGAACAGCCTTGATTCAAGATGAGACTTTTCTTCATTATCGCCCTGTTGGTTGTCTTCGTCGTTGATACGGCTAAGGCCAATGAAAAAACAAGGTATTTGGCTTGCATGCTCCGGAAACAGCTATCCACTATCTGTACTGTCTGGATCAGGAGTGAAGTAATACATAGAAGACATACACAGGCTGGCTGGTGCTATCTTGTAAGGAGATATAGAAATGCGTTCTTTAAGAATGGTTGCACAGCGAATGAATACGCAATCACGAATCATGTCGTGTGCCGTCCAATACCCAGTCCAGCAATTTGTGACCCTTTTGGATGATTAATAGAAGCGAAAGTTAAAGTTTAAACCTATCCAAAGCCATAAAATAAAGTTTAAAACTGAATAAAAAAAATTTGAGAAATGTTTTAACAATTTATTCTAATACTTTAAATCATATTATAAGTGGCCGGGGGGGGGGGGGGGCAGTTTTTGTTAAAATAAATGTTCAGAAATCGATATACTACAATAAAACACAAATATAATGGACCCTTTTTTTTCCCTTTTTTCAAACAACTTTGATAATTTATCTTACTCGTAGTGATTTTGTTCATTGTTTTAAAATAAAGGAAATAAAAACTTACATTTTTTTAAATTTAAATTTTTAAAATTTTCACTTACAAAAATACAAAAAAAACTTTGTTAGATTTTGGTGTATAATTATATGCTAATAAATTTTGAATCAGAAAATAGATGTAGAATTAAGGATAAATTAGACTCACAAAGAATCTGGACACTTGTATATATTATACCATTAAAACATTTTAACAAGCTAGTAATGCTATTTAAAGGAACATCCATTTATGTATATATGCATGCATGTATGTATGTATGTATGTATGTATGTATGCATGTATGTATGTATGTATGTATGTATGTATGTATGTATGTATGTATGTATATATATATATATATATATATATATATATATATATATATATATATACATATATTGTCAAAATTTGAGAAAAGACTAATTTTGGCTGAACAGAAATGGCTAAGACAATTTTTAGGAGTCAACTATAGAGATCAGGTCTCAATGAAGGAAATCCTATGCCAAACTGGTAGTTGTACACTAAATGAGGTTGTGACTGAGCGTCTCATAATTGTTTGCTGGACATAATCTCCGTCAAAATGAATGAAGCATACAAAGAGTTTGCGATGTCATGGAGGAAATACTACGAGGATTAACTTGGTGCTACACTTTATAGACGATCTCAGAGCAGTGGACTGAATGATCTTTCTGTAGGCAGCTTGCCTCCCAATACGCCAAAAGATGTGGAAGGATCTCAGTCTAATATATATATAGAGAGAGATTTTACACCTACACACATACTGTGAGAAGGATAACATAGAGAGTCAGTAAATAGATGGTCTTAAAGTCAGAGACTGAGATACAAGAGTTTTATAGCCAGATGATGTAAGACATATTGGTACATATGCTCCTTCTCCACTAGTACTATTAGAGCATAGAATTCGGTTTTCGAATCAGATAGGGAAAAAAATTGAATTGGCAGATTTGAAGTCATTGATTAACAAGCATGATTATATTGACCTAGGGAAACGCTAGGCTGTAATTATCTTCTATTTTTAAGTAACGTTTGTAATTATAATATGAGAAGATAACATCTAATATTCAAAGCATCTAGAGCTCTGAGATTTAGTTTAAAGATCTAAAAAGTATCTCAGGCATCAGTGTTAGATGTAGACTTAGTAAGGCCCTAAGATTTTTGAGATAAGAGGCTTCTCGTAATCAACATAACGCAATTACTTTTTTTTCTTCAAATGATAAAAAATACTCCTGGAATAATTTTGTCTCTGGCCCCAAGCACGTTATGGCCCTAATGTATAGATCATGTAACCTGTATGTAAATCTAGCATAGGCAGGCACATTTGATAGTAGAGAGTCTGAGATTGAAAGAGTTACATCTGTGTGTAAGTAATCTATTGAGATGTAATAGGAAACATTCTTCTTGTCTTTCATGTTGACAATGTACCACAAGAATGTACAACGCTAGTCATTAAAAGTCAGCTCAAATATTTCTTCTTTCTCCATACCCTCTCCCTAATTATTTGCTTTCTCCTAAGTTGAACTGCGCCATCTGGGTTGATCATCTCCTCTAATTATCTACCATTGATGAATTCAAAAGTGCGATAAGATTAATTTCCTATCGACTTTTATTTAGTCTGTCGGCAGCTTTATCTACCTCATCTATTCAAACAACAAAAAGCAAAAGAAATTATGCAGCACTCAAAGAGCAAATTCTCTGAGGCATCTTTCTCTTATAAGCCCTAGTCAGCCTCCACCAGTTAACTTAACATCACATGATAAGAAGCGGGGACCATAGCAGAAGTAGCCTTTTTTTAAATTTTATTTCTAAATGATATTTTTTTTCTTAATACGAGGCTTTGGAGATACTTTGCATTTTATATAATAAACGTGTTTAAACCGATCACCTGCAACCTAAGTAAAATTTCTTAAGTCGTGATATTACTGTCACAAGGACTTGTGGAATAAATCTTCTTTGATTAAAGATTATTGTCAAATCTTTCCTTTTCTAGCCAAGCTTCCCAATTTAAAAAATCAAACTAGCTAAAATTTGGCCATTCACACTTGCACTCTTGTATCTTTTTTTTACGGAGATTTAGTGCGACTCTAAAATATTATAAAATATTAGATAAATTAAAATATTTTACACTAAAGCATATATATTAAAATTAAATAAAGACAGATTGATATGTTCAGAATTGAGCCAATCTACTAAGTAGAATCTGTTCACATCCTAAAAAAACTATCAATGAATTTATTTGGGTCAAACACTTATTTTCGTACAAACTGTAATATCTTATCACATCACCAGCCAAATGACTTTTCAGAAATAGATTAGTATCTGTCCACTTCTCAAGGTATGTATTAACTTCCTGGGGTATTCGTCAACTTCCTGGAGTATTCGTCCAATTCCTGGGGTATATCCAGTCTGTAGCATAGTTCGAGTCAGGTCCATCTGAAAGTTTGTGCTAACCTAAGCGACAGTTCAAACTGAACTAGTATCGCCTGCTTGATGTCTTGATTTTTCCTGCTTTTGAGAGCGGACTTTTTGTATAAGAGGAATGGCTAAAACACCACGTCTCTTCTGACAAACTGTAATGCCGTGCCACATCTTAAAAGCATTTTAGGAAGACTTTGATAACTTCACATTTGTCCTCAAAATGCTCCATGGACATGTGGGGTATTCCGCTTAATAGTCCATGACTTGAGGCAGGCGAGCTTTAGTTGCAAACCAAGCGGTCAGATCTCTTAATTCCTAGCTGTACTTTTTCTCTCTATATCAATTCCTTTTAAATCTTACTTTTTGTTTCTTCCCTGTCCCAAGACTCTTGCTATTTATTGCCAGCTTATCCCACACATAGCTGTGTACGTTTCTCTTTGTGATTAACCCTCTCTGTATCCTAAATATATAGGTCTGTTAGAAGGTCCTTAATATGTATTTTTAGTTTTTATTTAGCAGTGAAGAGAGAGTGGCTAGAAATAGTGAACGGAGAATGACAGAGAAATGGGAATGGAGATACAATAGGAAATAGAATGTATAATGGAAAAAAATATATAGGCTGTGAAGTGTTTTTTAGCTGAATTGTTAGGGGGAAAATACATAGAATAGGGGAAGAAACTTCTACTTAGTTGTAAAGTATACGATTTATTGTTTCCATGTTGGTTAATAAGCGCTCAAAGAAAAGGTTAAGATAGCTATCGAGCTATGTAAAGACATGATAGTAATGAGAGACTTCAACCACAACATCTATTTCTTCTGTTGTTGAGGGTATGTCAGGAATCGATTCAGGACGATGTCAGTTCAAAATTTCCTGAAAGTGTTCGGCCCATCTATCCTTCTGTCCAACATCACTGGTGATGATTTTTCCTTGTTTGTCTTTTACTGGCTTGTTGGTGTTGGTATTTCTTCCTGCTAAGGTTCTTGTTATGTCGTAAAACCTTTTCATGTCTCTTTGTTTTGCTGCCTTTTCTGCATCGACTGTCATTTCATGAAGGAAGCGTTTTTTGTCACCTAATGCATTCTTTCTTACAGACTTGTTGACTGCACCATGCTGAGTTCTAAGATTAGCTTTTTGTTCTTCATTCTGGCATTGGTACTATCTTTTCTTTTAGCTCTTTCCGTTCCTGGATTTTGGCCCATGTCTTGTATTGTTTCGTTTTCCTGCCTAGGACGTCTGTTCATGTACTTTTCCATATCTCTTGGAGAGTGAGGCAGTGCTGGTCAAGGAATTAATCTGTCACTAGTCCAGCAAGTACTTCAAATTTATTTTTAACCTCACAATTAAAGAGTACCTTGTTTTATTTGCACTTTAAGTACTGGGTGTTGAATTTGTAGTGTGGTCTGTCAGAAAATTCCTTAAAGGATTTAAGTTTGATCTTCGCTGTAGCTATTAGCAGATGATGATCACAAGCTACATCTGCTCCTCGTCTCACCTTAACATCAAGGAGACTTCTCCTCCATTTACGAGAGATTGCAAAATGGTCAATTTGGTTTTCCGTTTTACCATCTGGGGAAGTCCATGTTGTCTTGTGTATAGTTCTGTGTGGAAAGATGGTTCCTCCTATGATATTATCGTTGAATGCGCAGAAATCAGCAAATAAGTCCCCATTTTCATTGCATGTGCCTGCACCATGTTTACCCATGTAGAGCTCCTTTCCAGCATCGTTTGTACCTACTTTAGCGTCCATCTCACCCATAATAAGCTTGATATCAGTTTAGGTGTTTTTTCTAGTACAAATTGTACAGCGTTATAAAATTCTTCTTTCTCTTCTACTGGTGCTGCATTTGTTGGTACATAGCACTGGGTGATGGTTGTTTTCCTTCCCTTTGCATTAAATCTGGCTGACGTGTCTTGAGGAAACTGGCTCCCATCCCAACAAAGCATTTGATGCCTCTCTTGACAGTAGAAGTGCTACTCCCTGTGTGTGATCGTGGTCTAGATCTTCATGTCCAGAATATATAATGCTCTCCCCAGTTGTCAGATTGCTTAGACCACTTCCATTCCAACGTGTTTCACTGAGGCCTAAAACCTTGATTGTGTACTTTCTCATTTCGCTTGCCACTTCGTTTATACTGCCGCTATCATACAGGGTTCTGATGTTCCATGTCCCTATCCTGGTTGAGGTCTTGGTCGTCAGAAGGTTTGTCTGTGCGCTAGCTTCCAGAGGGCTTTCACTAGTACAGGTCATAGACTCTTCCACAGAGGAACCTTCCTGGCCAAGTTCTAGTTGGTTTGGTGTATTTCCGGTTTCTGTAGCAATAGTTTAGTGATGTGAGGTTGCTAGCCTTACGATCACCCCTCCTCCTTTACCCGGGCTTGGGACCGGCAAGATACTCTAATAAGGTGTACCCAGGTGGAGTTAAGGGAGCTTGCCATTTTTTAACACATTTATGCCAACGGTTTTAGATTTTGTTGTCAAAACAATTTTTTACGTTTGTATTGCTAAGTTATCTCAGTTCTGTCATACTAATAGCTACATTTATCCAAAAAATCTATTTAGCAGGCATAAGTTCGACATAATTTAAAACACCAATTATTAAGTAGATTTTAATATTATCACGTTAGTAGTAGTGCCCAACGAAATGAATTTTTTTTTACGGAAATTTTTTTTTTTAATAAGGATTTGAATAAGTGATTGACCCTTGACAAAACAATAAGTTCAATTAGATATTTATTATAATACATCGGTTAGGCCAGTTTCAAATTTTACTTCACATTCACTTTCACCTATTCTTTGGTTTGCTGGACCGTTTGGGCATCATACAATATTTGTCAACCTTCTTTCTCCATTCTTCTTTGTCATTTGTCTTTGATAGAATTGTTTTCTGATGTTCTATATTATTATTATTATTATTATTATTATAGCTTTTATATAGCGCAACTTTCATGCTTATTGCATGCTCAGAGCGCTTTTGGTCCAATCTCATTTATGGACCAGTGGGGGGAGGGGGTATCTAGGAGTTGGTTTTCAGTGCTCCTTTAGGCGCTCAGTAAACCCAACTCTGCTCGAGTCGGGTGTCGAACCTCGAGCCTTCTTCTAGGTAGCCAAGCCAAGTTCAAGCGCACTTGGCCTCTCGACCACCTTTCTGAAAATATTGAAACCAGCTTTTTTAACTGCCTGGTGAACCACTGTGGAGGCCGATTTTGAGTCTGTGTTTCCACACATACTGTCTTTGTAACCTTGTAAAGAATTTAAAAAATGCGCATTTTTGATTTGGCGCTATGACTAAATCCTACATCATCTGCCTCATAGATCACTAGGGCTTAAAGGGGAACTTTAATTAAAGAATATATAAAAAGACAACTTGTAATTGAAAAAAAAATAGCCTACTTATGTTTGATACAATTTTATTTTGAAAGATTTAAAGTTTAAAAGTGAAATGATAATATAATTTTTTTTATTATTATTATTATATTTTAGTGTTTACAAATGTTTACATTTTCTCACTTTCAACGATCAAAACATTACTATGGTTTAAATATTTTTAGTTCATTAGTGAATTTAATGGGCTTCGCCACTGGGTTTCTGTGACAAATACGGACTCCCATTGAAATATTGTTTTAACTTGGATTTGTAAAGAATTCACGGAATGCGCTTCTTTAATTCTTATAGCAAGCCCAGAGCTCTATGGTCAAATGTTTTTTGTTGATCAGTTGTTGGAGCTGGTATATGAAAAAGGATTTTCGAACATTGGTTTATTCATCTAAAAAATATCTGATTAGGAGGGGAATGGGTTGGCGGCTGTGTGATTAAGTGCATGACTTTCGAACCTGGGGTCCTTGGTTTGAATCTTGGTAAATACTGGCATTTTGAATTTCGAGATTTTTAGGGCGACCCTGAGTCCACCCAACTCTCATGGGTAACTGATTTAGTTAAGAAAAGTAAAGGCGGCTGTTCATTGTGGTAGACAAATGACAATCTGCTAGTTGACCGTTGGTCATAGAAAAATATGATCTTAACATCATCAGCTCCATAGATCGTAAGGTCTGTTAGGGGCACTTACTTTTATTTATTGCCAAATCGATCATGATATGGCGTCAAATAAAACTTAGTGTAACGCGGAGAAGGGAGGAAAAGGAGTGGAAGGGAATTGTGGGTGGCGTGGACTTTTAAGGGATTAAGTTCTTAATGTAAACTTTGTTGACAAAACAGATCATTTCTATGCACAGCTTATTGAAAGAATAGAAATTTAAAAAAAAAATCAGTTATACTCAAATCTACGTATTAAAAGTTTGTATGTCTGCAGCTTATGCTATGGTCATAAAGCAGCCTAATACTAAATCCCTGTATCATTATTATGTGATCCCTGAGAAATAACATTAGCAGTGTACAGCTTTAAGACGCACTAGTTCAGACATAAATCTGATCGACTTGCAGCCGTGGTCTACAGAAAACCTAAACACTAAGAGCAGGTAAGCCTGCGAACTAATGTAACATCTACATCCATATGTTTTTATTGTTATGTTAGAGACGAATGAGTATTTATTCTCTAGTGCTCCAAGGGTCGAGTTTCTCTAAAAAGAAACAAAATTCATTGTAGTCTCTATATCTGCGTCAACCGAGAAATTTTCTGGTGATGTGGCAGGTCTGCAGCAGTACCATCCTCTGTTAGGCAACGAGAATCTTTTTAGGAAGGTATCTGTGAGGTCAGATGACATTATCTCCTTGGATGATATAAAAATGAATATTGATATTTTAGGACCCATTTTATTACATCCATAAACGGAGGTGGGGGCGATCAGTTTTTTTGTGATCCAGTTTCGAGTTTCTGTATATAATGACTTTCGGGATGCAGTTCCCATATTTTCTTTATTTTTTTTCATTACATTTTTTTTTAATTTCAGAGTGGTACATCTATGTCAATAAGGGTAGCGTTTTTTTTTCTTTTTTATAAAAAAAACGTCAGATCTGGGCGATAAAGTAAAAAAAAAGCCTATCCAAGTATAACAAAAGATCAGTAGGCTTATTACAAATTAAACTAGAAAAAAAGTCTTAAATGTTAATAAATCTTGGTTATGCCAAAATAAGAATAAGCATTCTCACAACTCAAGAAAACATAAAGAAACTAGAACAGACGCAAATACAGCCCTGAGATATATAACAATCGAATATTTACATTTGATTAGAGTAACAACATTAGCCAAATCACTAAATTTAGATGCGCTTCAGGTCAGTTGAATAAAAATTAAAAAGATGAAAATACTTAAAATACTGAGCCCGAATTAAAAATCTATGGCCTCATTCAGTCGCCAAGCAACTTTGGATCATCTCATGGAAATGAGATGAATGCCTGGGCAATAGCTGTGGTCAGAGTGATGTCGCCCACACATCATCCCCCCCCCTCTCCACGCAGTTCTCTTTGTTTAAATGTTAAGAAACCGAAATACTTAAAATAACACAAATATAATGGTTCATTTTTACTTACTTCAAATAACCATAGAGTCTATCTCTTGCTTCTATTTTATATTTCTCGTACTGATTTTGTTTATTGCTTAAAAAAGGAATATTAACTGTTACCTTTTTTGACATTTAAATTTTAAAAAATTTTCACTTTCAAAATAACAACAAAAAAAGATTTTGTTAAATTCTGGTGTACGATTATGAACGCTTATATGCAAACAAATTTTGAATAAAATATATATGTAAGAATAAATCAGACTTAGAAGAATATGGATACTTTATATGATATGCCATTGAAACATTTTAACGATCTAGTAATGTTATTCTTTGGATCATCTACTTGTGTATTTACTCTTTATCATGGGCGTAGCCAGGATTTTTTTTCGGAGGGGGGGGTTGGCGAAGCCCCGCCGCCGAGCACTATTTCTGGTATTAAAAGCCAACAAAATGCAGATTCTGAGGTATCTGCAGTGCATTATCTTGCTATTGAAAAGTTTTATTTCAAATACCTAATGTGCTATTCTTACTGACTTAGACCCTCTTGCGCCGTTCGGCGCATTTTCCGGCAAGCTGTTTCCGCAACTCTTATTATGCGTAATTCATTTTGTCGGAGAACATGTCCCGCAAAACCTCATGCGACGCTCTGTCACAACCTTACTAAGGGTTCGACTCCCAGTTCGGCATATGATTTCTTTGATTTAGACCCGATCTCTATAACTGACTCCTAAAATCTGTCTCAGCCATTTTTGTTGAGCCACATTTAGTGTTTTTCAATTTCGCAAAAGACTATTCACACTTTATTAATGGAGCCCAAGCCACTGGTAGAAATTTGTAACCTTTCTTGCCTACGCTCTTGGAATTACATGTCTGTATTTCGCTTTAGATTTTATATCGAAAAGGAAAGTTTTTTCGTCAAAATCATCTTTTGAGGGGTTTTGAACTAAAAAATCTCTGGAGTTTTTTTGTTGTTTTTTTAATTCAAAACCCCATTAAGCTACGATCATAGAATTTGGTGACTGTAGTTTGCTTTAAAATAATATTGCTCTGTAGGGGAATTTTAAACTCAAAACCATCTGGAGGGGTTTTAAACTTTAAAGATAAAGCCATATGGAGGAGAAGGATTTAAACACAAAACCCCATTTGGCTACGCTCATAGCATTTTGAGTGCGTAATTTGCTTTTTTTTTAATATTGAAGAGGTAGTTTTCAGCTTCAAACCCCGCTGGCAGAGGGTTTTGAACTCAAAATCCCTTTAGCTACGCTCATAGATTTTATAGTGTGTAAATTTTGCTTTTGTTTTTTATATTGAACAGGTACTTTTTAGCTTCAAACCCCAACTGGAGGGAGGGAGGGTTAAACTCAAAACCCCTTTGGCTACGCTCATAGAATTGTGAGTGTGTAATTTGCTTTTTTTATATTGCGAGGGGGTTTATCGTAATTTTTGGAGGCGCTTTTAAAGTTAAAATCTTCCTTTAAACTCAAAACCCCTGTAGGGGGTTTTAAACTCAAAGCCCCTGGTAGAGGGTTTGTATCTCGAAATCCCCTGATAGGGTTTTTTTTAATCTCAAAAACCCCTGGTAGGGTTTTTTTTTAACTCAAAACCCCCCGGCTGTTCTGTGGTAAGTGATGATTTAGTATTAAAATCTCACCTAAAATAAACAAAATGAAAGCAAAAATCAGTCACTTAATTCCGTTCCCCCCCCCCCCACCTGCGGGGGGGTTTTCATTTCGGGGGGGGGGGGTTGAACCTTAACCCCCCCCCCCGGCTACGCCCATGCTCTTTATATGTATGTATATATATATATATATATATATATATATATATATATATATATATATATATATACTAGACATATTTTACCCGCGACCCGCGGGTCATTATTTGCGTATTACTGTCGATATAGTAGCTGAGAATGTTTTTAAAATATTTAAAAGAAATAATAATGTAATAAATAAAGCGAAAGTGTAAATATAAAAATAGTATGAATGAAGCCATCAAATAAAAATAGCTAATCTACTTAAATCCATTATTCATAATAAAACATTTGCTTGTAGGGCTACATATATTTGATTAAGATTTAAATGAATAGACTTATTTTTGTATGTTCATGTGTCAAAGTATAAAGTAGATCTTTAGGTAGACATAGAGTCTAGATCTAGATCTAGACTAATCTAGAGTTAAAAATTGGCTTTTATAGAGTTCATTCTGTGCTGCGCATGCGTGACCTTTTCTCATGAATGAATATAGACCTTTCTCAACACGGCTACGCAGCTTATCTTATATAATACAGACGTTACTTCAAAAAAGAAGATGATTACGTCCTACGCGTCATGCATTTAGTCATGCATATTAACCAATGACTTAAATTCTGCCAAGTCACTGGTTTTTCTGGCTAGCTCAGGCAACCCATTCCATGCTCTAATAGCACTAGGGAAGAAGGAGTATTTGTACAAATTTGTCCTAGCATATGGGACGAGGAATGTGCCTTTATTTTTGTGTCTTTCAGAGTATTTTATTAAATTTTGTTTTTGTATTTGAAGATTATGGTTCAGTGTTTTATGTATAATTGCTACTTTACTTTTGAGTCTTCTGTCCTGAAGGCTTTCTAAATTTAGTGATTTTACTAATGGTGTTACCCTAGTCAAATGTGAATATTCGTTTGTTATGAATCTCACTGCTCTATTTTGTGTTTGTTCCAGCTTCTTAATGTTTTCCTGAGTTGAGGGGTCCCACACGGTGGATGCATATTCTATTATTGGCCTAACCAAGGTTAAATAACATTTTAGTTTTATGTTCTTATTTGATTTATAGAAATTTCTTTTAATAAACCCTAATGCTTTGTTGGATTTTTTTATAGTTTCATCAATATGTGGATTCCATGACAGTTTTTCATTTATTATAACACCTAGGTATTTTGAGTTTTTAGTCTGTGTTACTGGTTTGCCATGAATAAGATAAGTGGAATTAATTTGTTTTAGTTTTTTTGTTACTCTTAACAACTGACATTTTTCTGGGTGGAAAGACATGCTCCAATTTGATTCCCATTTCTGTAATTCATCTAATTCTCTTTGTAAAATATCTGTGTCTTGTTTTGTTTTTATTGTTCTATATATTATGCAATCGTCTGCAAATAATCTGACTTTTGTTCCTGAACTAATGCAATTTGGTAAATCATTTATGTAAATTAAAAATAGTAGTGGACCCAAAACTGTTCCTTGAGGTACACCTGAGTTTACTGTTATTGGTGTTGATTTAGAGCCATTTATTATTACAGTTTGTTCTCTCCCTATCAGAAAATCTTTAATCCACTGATGCAGTGGACCGTTAATGCCGAAATATTTTAATTTTTTAAGCAAACTATGGTGGTGAACTTTGTCAAAAGCCTTGGAAAAATCTAGTAAGATAGCATCTATTTGTTCACTATTATCTAAACCTTTTGAAAAATCATCAATTAGTCCTATTAGTTGTGTTTCACATGATCTATATTTCCTAAAGCCATGTTGGTATTGGGTGAGGACATTATGTTTGTCTAAGTGGTTTATGATATTGCTACATATTATGTGTTCTAGTATTTTACATGTGATGCTGGTAAGTGATACTGGTCTGTAGTTTCCTGGATCAGATTTTTCTCCTTTTTTAAATAGGGGGGTGACATTAGCTTCTTTCCAGTCCTTTGGTACTCTGCCCTGGTTAAGCGATGCTTGAAAGAGTATTTTGAACACTGGGGCTAGCTCATTGCTTAGTTCTTTGAGTAATCTAGCTGGAATACCATCAGGTCCAGACGCTTTATTTGGTTTGGTGTTGGCTAATAGTTTTTTAATTCCATTTTCTTGTACTACTAAATCTTCTATGTTGTCTACTTGGTTCAAATTAAGAAATATGTCTTTGTCTCCTGGGGCTGAGAATGCTGATGCAAAGTATTTGTTTAGGATGTTTGCTTTAGTTTCATTATCACTATGTATTATGTTATGTTCATCTTTTAATGGCGCTATGCCTGTTGTTTCCATTTTCTTAGACTTAATGTATGACCATAGGTTTTTGTTATCTTTAGATATTACATTGTTGATGTATTCACTCTGCAGCTGTCTGCTTACTTTTTGGGTTAGGTGTTTAATTTTTATATACTTTTTGTAAACTCTTTCTGCCTTGGTTGCTTTAAATTTTCTATATAGGTTTTCCTTCTGTTTACAAAGCTTCTTTAGTCTATTATTAAACCAGCATTTATTTATTTTGTTTGATGTGTATTTAGTTGGTATATGATTTTCTATAATGCTTTTAAGATGGTTTTTAATGAAATTCCAGAGGTCATCGACTGGTTGGTTAATGTCTTTTTCTAATAAGAATGTTTGTTGAAAGTTTAATGCAGCTTGGTGTAGTTGTGTTAGGTTACATTTATTCCAGAGTAAGATTTTTCTTTTGGTTTTTGTATTGGCTACTGCTTTTATCTGACTGTGTATTTTTATGATCTCATGGTCTGATAGACCAGGGATAATATCATAATCAACTACTAATCCAGGTCTGTTGGTTAAGAAGAGATCTAATGTGTTGTTTAATCTAGTTGGCTTTTTAATGATTTGATCTAAACTTAGGTTGTGTAAAGTTTCTATGAAAAGCTCATTTATGTCCTTAAGGTTTTGGTGTTTATCTATGGTTAGTGTTTTCCAATTTATATCAGGTAGGTTGAAGTCACCCATAATCCAAAAAACTGCATTTTTATTTGTCTCTTTAAGTGTAGTAATCTGATTACATAGTTCCTGCATGTATTCTAAACTAGAATTTGGTGGTCTGTAAATGCTGCCTATTATAAGGGATGTTGAGGTGGTATTAATTTTACAAAATGTAGATTCTATGTTTTTTGAGCTAGGTAAGGTAATTTCTTCTGCTATAAGAGTGTTTTTTATTGCTAAAAGAACTCCTCCATGATTA
Organism: Biomphalaria pfeifferi; assembly: GCA_030265305.1. Taxonomy (NCBI): domain Eukaryota; kingdom Metazoa; phylum Mollusca; class Gastropoda; family Planorbidae; genus Biomphalaria; species Biomphalaria pfeifferi. The sequence goes on from JASAOG010000133.1 coordinate 75,223, forward strand.
TCAGCCCTATCTTTTCTAAAAATTGCTTTAGCGAACAGCAAACGAATGTATCAAAAATGCTTTAGAAAACCAAATTTGAATGTTAATTTGAATATTAAAATATGAAATGAATAGACTGTAATTAGTATGTTCATGTGTTAAAGCATAAAACTATCTTTGCGAAAAGAAGTGTTTTCATTTTAGAGTTCAATAAGAGTTTTACACCTAGGCCTAGGAATAGACTCAGTAGAGAGATGTGTTAATGTGTAACCATTTGGTAATGTCTAATGAAAGAGTGTGCATCGGGATATCTAAATTCGCAGATATAAATAATGTATGTATGTAAAAATGCTTTTGATACACAAATTTGAAGGTTAATTTTATTAAATAATAAAATCAATAAACTATATTTTGTATTTTCATGTGTCAAAAAAAAGTGCAAAGTTTAGTTTTTAAAATTAGATCTAGATCTAAATCCTTTCAATCTTTTCTCATGTCAACATTCTAAACATGGCCTCGATCGATAAAATACTATAGCTGTAATAGAGTTAATCTTTTTTTTAGGGTCTTAAGTTTGTTTTAGGGCCACAATACATACACTATGGTCTAAGTTGGTACCCAAGAAGCATTTCTGCCAAGTTTTATCAAGATTGGTTAAGCGGTTTGGATTTCTATACCATGACGTACGTACGTACATACAAACATACATACATACATACATACATACATACATACATACATACGTACGTACGTACATACATACATACATACATACATACATACATACATACATACATACATACATACATACATACATACATACATACATACATACATACATACATACATACATACATGCATACATACATACATGCATGCATGCATGCATACTGTTACGTATCTAGGTAACAATGCCTAGATACTATTTTTTTTTCTTGACCTGTAGGTTGTCTGCCCCCTTGTGTAATAAGTTTTTTTTTTTCTTTTTTATTCGTCAAGCCACACAGACAGTGACCGGTCCTTGACCTGTGTGTGTACCTCTGGTTGAAAGGAGGGTGTTTTTTTTCTGTCTCTTTGAAGAGCGTTCTAGATCTGGGAAATTGATGACGTATTTGGTTCGAGAAATTCCTAGATTTGTCTTGAGATCGACGCGCGGTAGATTATATAAAGACCGCCCGCGTGACGTTGACGGACAGACATACGGAGACAGTCGTGGGACAGAATAGCGGAGACATTGCGCGACCCGTGCGTGGTATACCAATTGATCGTGTAAGTTAAGATTTTTCTTTTTTTCAAGGCCTTGCTTGTATTTGTAATTATATTTTCAAACTATTGTATTGTAATATTTTTACATGCCATTTTTGTAAAAGGGTTTTGGTCAACCCTTCCATTTTGTATTGAGTTATATTATGATTAAACATTAAGTTGATATTTTACCTTCCGATTTCTTGTGTCATTTTTTTTTTTGTTATTCATTGTAAGTCTTTGATTAAATTCAGACTTAAGATAAGTGACACAACTACCTTTTTCTATTGTCACGTTCCCCTAGACAAGCCATTTAAAAGTAGAATTCAATTTGTAATACGTGACAAAAGAAGTTTGAGGGCTTTCGTCCCGGATATTTTTCTGAACCTATTTTCGTCTTACTTGAGTAATTTTGTAAAGGCGAAGTTGACTTTAACAAAATTTTTTTTTTGTTCAAAGAGTCGGAAGTAAAGTATCAATAGTATTGACTAAACTCTTAAGGTTTTTTGTTGTACTGATTTTGTACTGTATATTTACATAGTATATTACATTTTTTTTTGCTTGTAATAGTTGCTAGTTAGTCATGGATATTCAGGTTTTTCTTGCAAATCCCTCTGTGAAAGAACTTGATGCTTGTACTAGGAAGGAACTGGTCCTTATTTCTAAACAGTTAGGGTTAAAAATAAAATCAAATGCCCTTAAACAAGAAATCAGAGATAACATTGTAATCCATTATGTAGACGAGGAAGTATTTTCTGAAGACCTTTTAGAAACCCTTAGACCCGATGAGGGTAAATCAGATTTAGAACTTCAGATAAAATTAAAACAAATGGAAATAGAAGCCCAGAAGGAAATGGCTAGAGAGCAGAAAGAAATGGAAATGAAATTACAAATAGAGTTAAAAAAATTAGAGTTAGCTGCTAATGTAAGACCAGATTCTTCCCCTGCCAGTCATACTTTTGAAGCAATAAAATTTTTGAAAATAATTCCACGCTTTAATGAAGCCACAATTGACAATTATTTTCCACAATTTGAACTTGCTGTGAAAAATTTTAATGTACCTGAAACTTTGTGGCCCACTTTGCTGCAAACAGTTTTGACTGGTAGAGCTGCAGAGGTATTTTGTTCTTTGACCATTGAACAACAAAAAGATTATAATGTTGTTAAGGCCTTAATTCTTAAGGCATATGAACTTGTTCCGGAAGCTTACCGAAAGCAGTTCAGGGATTGTCGCAAATCAGATGGCCAAACCCATGTAGAATTCCTGCGGGAAAAGGAGCGACGCTTTGAGAAATGGCTCACTTCCAGGGAAATCGGCACCGACTTTGCCAAACTCAAGAACCTAATGCTGATGGAAGAGTTCAAGAGTTGTGTGCGGCTGGACGTCCGTACGCATATAGCTGATCGTGGCGAGGAAGATGTGCACAAGGCTGCAGTGTTGGCAGACGATTATATAATATCACATCAATTTGCCAAGTATACGACGGATGTCAAGCCAAAACAAGTCAAACAGCCTGAGTCCATTGCTAGCAACTCCATCAAGAACAGCAGTACAAATGACAGAAAACCTACTACAAGTAAAGCTACTTGTTCCTACTGCAAACGAGAAGGCCATAAAATTGACGATTGCTGGAAATTGAGGAAGAGAAACGAAAAAGCTCCTTCAAAAGTCAGCGCTTGCACAGTACAGTGGTCGGCGAGGTTTACTCCCTCATCATCAAGTCATATCAAGAATACCTCGACACCACCTGTTTCAAATGTATTGACTGTACAAGACTCTCCGAAAATGTCTCCACGATGTTCAAATGACTCAACAGTGAGTTCTTCAAATTCATCTTTACGATGTTCTAATGACTCAAACAAGAGTTTTTCAAATACATCAAGCCGATGTTCCAATGACTCAAACAAGAGTTTTTCAAGTACATCAAGCCGATGTTCCCATGACTCTATCAAGAGTTCCCATAAGACATCCCCCCGATGTTCCAATGACTCCATCAAGAGTTCTCCAAATACATCCAAAAGATGTTCTACTGACTCAAGAAAGAGTTTCTCCACTGCGTCTCCTAGAGATGTCAATGACTCCAGCGAGAGTTCGACCCAAGTCCAGTCTGCATCAACCAAAATTGATGTTTTATTAGAGGATTTTAAGCCTTTCATTTCGGAAGGATTTGTATCACTACCCGGTGATTCTACAAGTCTACGACCTATCACCATTTTGAGAGACACAGGTGCCTCACAATCGCTACTTTTAGAGGGTATCTTGCCCTTGTCAAAATCATCATCGACTGGGAAGAGCATCCTGTTACGAGGCGTAGAGCTTGGATGTATAGATGTGCCTCTACATCTAATCGACATAAAGTCAAATCTCATTACTGGACCGGTTGTTGTAGGTGTCCGACCAACATTACCATTGGAAGGCATCTCGTTGCTGTTAGGCAATGACTTAGCAGGTGGAAAGGTGATAGCCGAACCCATCGTCACTCAAACACCCGACTTATCTGCCACACCCGAGGAAGACCTAGAGTTATATCCAGCGTGTGCAGTAACAAGGGCAATGAGGTTGAAAGCATCTCAAGAAGAGAACGTCATCAAAGCCAACAGTAACCAAGATGATGTGGACTTGAGCACCACATTCTTTGCTTCTCTTGAAGAAGAACCAACGCCAAATTCTGAAAAGCCGGCATCAACTCGAAAACAGTTGATTGAGGACCAAAAGAAGGATCCAGAGCTCGCCAAACTCCGAGAAACCGCAATGACATCACAAGAGGCAGAGCTAGCATCAACGTGCTACTACATCCAAGATGATATGCTCTTCAGGAAATGGAAACCTCCAGACGCATCCAACGAAGAAGAATGGAGAATATGCCATCAAATCGTGTTACCAGAAAGATACCGAGCGTACATCATGAATCTGGCTCATGACACACCAATGTCAGGTCATCTCGGCATCCACAAGACATACCACAAGATTATGTCACACTTCTTCTGGCCACGTTTGAAGAAAGATGTCATCCAGTACTGCCGATCTTGTCATGCCTGTCAGATGGTTGGCAAGCCAAATCAAAAGATCCCTGTTGCTCCTCTGAAGCCGATTCCAGCCTTTGAAGAACCTTTCAGCAGAGTACTTATTGACTGTGTTGGTCCTCTCCCAAGGACAAAAGCTGGCAACCAATACCTGTTGACCATTATGTGTGTTTCAACTCGTTTTCCTGAGGCTATTCCTCTAAGGAACATAAAAGCATCAAACATTGTAAAGGCCTTAATCAAGTTCTTTACTCTATTTGGTCTACCAAAGTCCATCCAATCGGACCAAGGAACGAATTTCACGGCCAATCTTTTCAAGCAAGTCATGACTCAGTTGGGCATCAAACACTGCATGTCGAGTGCGTATCATGCCGAGTCGCAAGGCGCTCTTGAGCGATTCCATCAGACTCTCAAGAACATGATCCGAACCTATTGCTTTGAGCACGAAAAAGACTGGGACGAAGGAATCCACATGCTGCTGTTTGCAACCCGTGAATCCGTCCAGGAATCGTTGGGATTCAGCCCTTTTGACTTAGTCTTTGGCCATTCGGTGCGCGGTCCCTTGAAATGTATAAAAGAGACTTTGTTGTCACCAACAGCCACTGAAGGACTTTTAGACTATGTAAGTAAGTTTAAAACTAGACTTTATGATGCTTGTGTTCTGGCCAAAAATAACTTACAAAACACCCAATCCAGCATGAAACGCTGGTATGATAGAAAGGCCCGTGTTAGAGAATTTTCTCCCGGGGATAAGGTGCTTGTATTTTTGCCCATACCAGGTCAACCCTTGCAAGCCAGATACTTTGGTCCCTATGAAATTGAGACCAAAATTAGTGACCTCAATTACACAATCAAAACCCCTGACCGTAGGAAAAAGACTCAGCTATGTCACATAAACATGCTGAAGCCTTATGTATCTCGGCCAGATCACTCAGAGAAGAGTAATTGTGTTTTAAATACAGTCAAAAGTTGTTCAAACAGCCATGTTTCTCCTATTGATGATGATATTGTAAAGGAGAAATTTGGACAATACAAAATACCTAATTCTTTTGTATTACAGAATTTGGATGTAAAACTGTCTCATCTGTCTTCGACAGAAAGGCCAGTTATCATGAAACTCATTAATGAATTTAATGACATTTTTTCTGATGTACCAAAACAGACTAATGTTATAATGCATGATGTAGATGTTGGCGAGGCTACTCCAGTCAAGCAGCATCCTTACAGGGTCAACCCTGAAAAACTTGCCATACTTAGGTCAGAAATCAAGTATATGCTTGAAAATGACCTCATTGAACCAAGTTCCAGTAGCTGGAGCTCCCCATGTGTCTTGATACCTAAACAGGACAAGACTTATCGTTTTTGTACAGACTACCGTAAGGTAAATGCTGTAACAAAGACCGATTCGTTTCCTATCCCTAGGATAGACGATCTCATAGATCGTATTGGTGACGCTAAGTACATCACCAAAATAGACCTACTTTCAGGTTATTGGCAGGTTCCCCTGACTGATAGGGCAAAGGAAATCTCCGCCTTTGTCACCCCTGATGGTCTGTACCAATACAAAGTGATGCCATTTGGCATGAAGAATGCTCCTGCCACTTTCCAGAGAATGATAAATGCCCTGCTTGCTGACATGGAGAATTGCCACGCATACATAGACGATGTAGTAATTTTTAGCCAAGATTTTTCTAGCCATTGTAAACAACTGCATTGTCTTTTTACTAAACTTTTACATGCAAAAATTACTGTAAACCTGAGTAAGAGTGATTTTTGCCAGGCTTCCATCCAATACTTAGGCCATATTGTAGGACAAGGCCAGGTGAAACCTGTAATGGCCAAAGTAGAAGCTATCCAAGCTTTCCCTATTCCTGCTGATCGGAAACAACTCCGAAGATTTTTGGGAATGTCTGGATATTATAGAAAGTTTTGCGAAAATTTTTCTGTCATTGCCAGTCCTTTAACAAACCTCCTGAGAAAGAACGTCCGATTTACTTGGACGGATGAATGTCAGAAAGCCTTTAACCAAATTAAGCAGATATTATCTAGCTCCCCTATTTTGATGGCTCCTGACTTCGGAAAACCTTTTAGGTTAGCTATTGACGCCAGTGACACAGGTGTTGGGTCAGTCCTTTACCAAGAAGATAATTTCCAAGTAGAGCACCCTATTTGTTTCTTTTCCAAGAAATTTAATAGACATCAAAGAAATTATTCTACTGTGGAAAAAGAATGTCTTGGGTTGATTCTTTCTATACAACACTTTGATTTTTATATCAGTGGGTCCAGATGGCCACTAGTTGTATTTACTGACCACAATCCCCTTACATTTATCCACAAAATGTCTGGCAAGAATCAACGACTTCTCAGGTGGAGTTTATTTTTACAAGAGTACAATCTAGATCTTAAACACATAAAAGGCAGCGAAAATGTTATCGCCGATGCCTTATCTAGATTGTAAAAAGTATTTTGATGTATATATTTTTTTTATATATATCATGATAAATACATTCTGTAATGTAAATATCCTTTTTTTTAATTATTCTAAAAAGATTTCCATTTCGTGGAAATGTAAACTTTTTATTTTTAGGAGGGAGGTGTTACGTATCTAGGTAACAATGCCTAGATACTATTTTTTTTTCTTGACCTGTAGGTTGTCTGCCCCCTTGTGTAATAAGTTTTTTTTTTTCTTTTTTATTCGTCAAGCCACACAGACAGTGACCGGTCCTTGACCTGTGTGTGTACCTCTGGTTGAAAGGAGGGTGTTTTTTTTCTGTCTCTTTGAAGAGCGTTCTAGATCTGGGAAATTGATGACGTATTTGGTTCGAGAAATTCCTAGATTTGTCTTGAGATCGACGCGCGGTAGATTATATAAAGACCGCCCGCGTGACGTTGACGGACAGACATACGGAGACAGTCGTGGGACAGAATAGCGGAGACATTGCGCGACCCGTGCGTGGTATACCAATTGATCGTGTAAGTTAAGATTTTTCTTTTTTTCAAGGCCTTGCTTGTATTTGTAATTATATTTTCAAACTATTGTATTGTAATATTTTTACATGCCATTTTTGTAAAAGGGTTTTGGTCAACCCTTCCATTTTGTATTGAGTTATATTATGATTAAACATTAAGTTGATATTTTACCTTCCGATTTCTTGTGTCATTTTTTTTTTTGTTATTCATTGTAAGTCTTTGATTAAATTCAGACTTAAGATAAGTGACACAACTACCTTTTTCTATTGTCACGTTCCCCTAGACAAGCCATTTAAAAGTAGAATTCAATTTGTAATACGTGACAATACATACATACATACATGCATGCATGCATGCATGCATACGCACGCACGCACGTACGCACGCGCACACACACACACACACACATACATACATACATACATACATACATACATACATACATAAGCCAAACATTATGCTTCATATAATATATATATATATATATATATATATATATATATATATATATTTCCTAATTAGAGTAAAGACTAATATGGCTCAACAGAAATTGCTAAGATGGATTTTAAGAGTCAATTATAGAGATCAAGTCTCAATGAAGGAAATCCCAAACTGGAAGTTGTACACTAAACGAGGTTGTGACAGAGCGTCTCATGAGGTTTCTGGACACTTCATAGACGAAATGAGAGCAATGGACACCAGGTAGGAAGAGGCTTCAGACATTGCCAGTGAATGATCTTTCTGTTGTCAGCTTGCCTCCCAATGCGCCAAAAGATGCTGGAGGATCTAAGTCTATAATGATGGGCGTAGCCAAGGGGGTTGGGTTTGGGGTTCAGCCCCTATCCCCCGAAATGAAATCGGAATTTAGTGACAGATTTTTTGCCTTGATTTTGTTAATTTTAGGTGAGATTGTAATACTTAATACTGGACCTTCACTTGCCCCAGCACAGCAAAGGAGGTTTCGAGTTTTAAACCCCGTACCAGGGCTGTAAATCAAGGAAATTCTATGCCGAACTGGAAGTCGACCCCTTAGTAAGATTGTGAAAGAGCGGTTTGAGGGACATGTTCTCCGACAAAATGAATTACGCATAAGAAGAGTTGCGATGACATCCTAGTACAACTTGGCGCCACATATTCATGGAGGTCCTAAGAATAGGTGGGAAAAGGCTTCAGACATTACCAGTGACAGATTTTTGTGGAAACAGCTTCACGGCAAATGCGCCTAACGGCGCTGGAGGATATAAATCACTAAGAATAGCACATTTGGTTTTTGAAATAAAACTTTTTAATAGCAGGAAAATGCACTGTAGATACCTCAAAATATGCATGTTATTAGCTTTCAATACCAGAAATAGTACACGGCGGTGGGGCTTCGCCCCGCGCTGGGGGAGCTCTTAGTACTCCCTCAGACCCCCTTAATGACAATCTACAATTTTTCCACTAACTCCAGGAAAAACCTTTTCTAGGGCACAATAAACGTCTTCCTAAAGAATGAAGGGTGAGAATGTAAAAAAAGATTATACACACACACACACATACATACATATAAATATATTTTTTTCGCGAAGGGGGGGAGAAGAAATCCCCCCAAAGCCTCCCCCCCCTGGCTACGCCCATGAGTCTAATTACTCTAATATATATATTATACACAAACTAAGAGAAGGATAACAAAGAAAAGCCACTAAATACTGGAAATGGATGGTTTTAAAGTCAGAGACTGAGAAGCAAGAGTTTTATAGTCAGATGATGTAAGACATATTGGTACATATGCTCCTTCTCCACAAGTACTATTGGAGCATAGAAAGCGGTTTTCCGAGTCAGCTATAAAAAAAAATGACCAGTATTATTCCATTGGCTCTTAATGGCAAGTTGTCTACGATGATTCTCGCTCTTGGTGCGTGTAATTACTTTGAATGTATATAAATTAAACTAATGACAACAAGGTCACAACATAAATGACCACATAATGAATACTCATAATAAAGTCAAACTCTCTAATTAAAACTAATATTTAATATTCTAAATATTATATTATATATATTTGATGGACACCTTAAAATCATGTAATAAATGTAAGGATTGATTGATGAATGAATTAATAATTGCAAATATAGATTATTAACAATCATAAAATAATAATATAAGACAAGTGGCTTCAATACTATATACCAATAAAACTATTGTATCTGTTAACATAATAAACAATAAAGATAATCAACAAAACAGCAATTAATCACCCATGGCAATCAGACCACCACGGCTACTCCTCCTCCATGCACTGGACCCATGCAGACTGCATACGAGTTCAGTACCGCTGTCCATGTCATCTGATGTCAATCATTGTCCTGCTGACTACGCCACTGTCGCTAACATCTATTCTGTGTCTCTATGCTTAGACTGCCACATGCTCAAGACTGCTCCCAATGTCTGTATGTGTCGTTCACCAGAAAATGCCTAGCACACGACACACGCCCCTGCTAACACTACATGGCGCTGTGTCCCGACTGCCCCAAAACTCTACTCTATATAGGCTGAGACCCTAACCCACGCCTAAACTAACGCTACTAAATCGTCCGTGTCTGTCCCATCCTACGGGTATCGAGTCGCCCTACCAGGTATAAATCTAAGTGTCACACTATTCCTACCCTTTGTCTGTCTTTACTCTGTCAAGTCGGTCGGTGAGCCGTGGAAACACCTTAATAAATAATTAACTTTGCTCACACACACACACATATCTGTGACATGTGGTACCAATCAAGTAATGGCCCTAAGCATTACATCAAGTAACCTATGTGTAAATCCAGCATTGGCATGAATATTTGATAGTAGAGAGTCTGAGATTGAAAGAGTTACATCTGTGTAAGTAATCTTTTGAGATGTAATAGGAAACATTCTTCTTGTTTTTCATGTTGACAATGTACTACAAGAATGTACATTCCATTGGCCTTCTTAAGTCGTAGAACGACTATGGTTCATCTCAGAGCACACATCCTCATGTGGCTGTGGAGCCCTATTTTGGAGAGACACTCCCGTCCACAGCGCAGGTTAAGGTGGCTTTTGCTTCGGTGGTAGAGGAGCTGGCCGTTTTTTTGGATTGTACGTTTTTCTTCCTGCGCTGAGACCAATGTACTTTCATTGTCCATAGCTTTCTTGGTCACTGTCTCTCTCCATCTGTTGCGGTCTAGAGCTCTGTCTTCCCAATTGTCAGTATTGATGTTCACTAATTTGAGGTCACGTTTTATTACATCTATGTAACGGAGGCGGGGGCGACCAGTTTTTCTTGTGACAATCGCGAGTTGTCCATAGAGGATGGCTTTTAGGATGCGCTTGTCCTCCATCCGGCGAACAGGAAAATTGCACAGAACAAAGGATGCCTTTGTACATTGCGTTTATTGACCTGACAAAGGCCTTTGATCTAGTTATCAGAGATGGCTTCTTTAAAATTTTACAGATAATAGGCTGTCCACCCAAGCTACTAAATGTAATCATATCTTTCCACAAAAATATGATGGGTACAGTGCAATTCAACGGTGCCAGCTCTGAAAGTTTCTGTGTAAACAGCGGAAAGAGTGTACAACGCTAGTCATTAAAAGTCAGCTCAAATTTTTTTCTCTTTCTCCATACCCTCTCCCTATTTATTTACTTTCTCTTATGTTGAACTGCGCCATCTGGGTTGATCATCTCCTCCGATTATCTACCATTGGTGAATCCAAAAGTGCAATATGATCTATTTCCTTTTGGCTTCTGGTCAGTCTGTCAATCTCATTGGCAGCTTTATCTAACTTGTTATCAATTCAAACAAAAAAACGCAGCCCTCAACGAGCCAGATCTCAGATCGTCTTGCACTTATAACCTCTATTCAGCCCCAACCTGTTAACTTAAAACGTTATCACTGGAAAGAACTGGGGAGCTTAGCAGAAGTTACCTTCTTTTCAATTTTTTTCTAAATGATAATTTATTGCTCAAAATGAGGCTTTGGAAATACTTGGCTATGTTTATAATAAACGCGTTTAAACCAATCACTAGCAACCTAAGTAAAATTTCTTAAGTCGTGATCTTACTGTCACAAGGAATTTTGGGATTAGTCTTCTTTGGCTTAACACTTTTAGTCAAATCTTTTTTTTTTCTAGCTCAGCTTCCAATTTCCCCTTGTACGAGTTTCAAAATATTGAAACTAGCTTGCACTCTTGTTTTTTTGTTTTCGGAGATTTAGTGCGACGCTAAAATATTATAAAATATTATTTACATTAAAATATTTTACACCAAAGCATATATATTGAAATTAAATTAAGACAGATTGATAAGTTCAGAATTGAACCAATCTACTAAGTAGAATCTGGTCACATCCTAAAAAAAACTATCAATGAATTTATTTGGGTCAAACACTTATTTTCGTACAAACTGTAATATCTTGTCACATCACCAGCCAAATGACTTTTCAGAAATAGATCTGTCCACTTCTTAAGGTATGTATCAACTTCCTGGGGTATTCGTCAACTTCCTGGAGTATTCGTCCACTTCCTGGGGTATATCCAGTCTGTAGTATAGTTCGAGTCAGGTCCATCTGAAAGTTTGGTGCTAACCTAAGCGACCAGTTCAAACTGAACCAATATCACCTGCTTGATGTCTTGATTTTTCCTGCTTTTGAGATCCGATTTTTTGTATAAGAGGAATGGCTAAAACACCAAGTCTCTTCTGACAAACTGTAATGCCGTGCCACATCTTAAATACATTTTAGGAAGACTTCGATAACTTCACTTTTGTCACCGGAATGATCCATGGACATGTGGATTATGCCGTTCAATAGCCCATGACTTGAGGCAGGCGAGCTTTAGTAGCAAACCAAGCGGTCAGATCTCTTAATTCCTAGCTGGTACTTTCTCTCTCTCTCTATCAATTCCTTTTTAATCTCATATTTTCTTTCTTCCCTGTCCCAAGACTCTTGCTATTTATTGCCAGCTTATCCCACACATAGCTGTGTACGTTTCTCTTTGTGTTTAACCCTCTCTGTATCCTCAATATATAGGTCTATTAGAAGGTCCTTAATATGTATTTTTAGTTTTTATTTAGCAGTGAAGAGAGAGTTGCTAGAAATAGTGAACGGAGAATGACAGAGAATTGGGAATGGAGATACAATAGGAAATAGAATGTATAATGGAATAAAATATATAAGCTCTGAAGTATCTTTTAGAGGAATTGATAGGGGAAATATACATAAAATAATTGAAGAAGCTTCTACTCAGTTGTAAAGCATAAGATTTAGTGACTCTATGTTGGTTAATAAGCGCTCAAAGGAAAGGTTAAGATAGCTAAGGGGGTTATGTAAAGACATGATAGTTCAAGGGGTAATGAGAGACTTCAACCACAACAGAACGATGTCTGTTTGAACAGGGAAAACTGACCAGTGCTGCTAATAAGGACAATAAACGAAAGATAAAGTCTCTAGTTCCTGCCTTCCCAATAGATGGATGAATGGGCTATAGACGAAGTAATCGGAAATTCAGAGCTATTGTGCTAGAATACATGGGGATGTCTCAGCTCAGTAGAAATCTTTGTACTTTTAGGCTCTTAGATATCTGAAAACCTGACCAGCGTGCTGGATCACTACTAGGCTTCGGTGGCCAGCAGGACGTCCATTTCGTTTCTCGTTCCCTTACCGGTCAAGTTTAGTGTCCGTCTTCAGTACTTTGGAGAGTGAGGCCATTTTTTGGCAAGACGTTCACGTTGACTGTGACACAGGGTATGAGCCACTTTCGTAAACATTTAAGTTGAAAAACTAAATTATTCAAGAGAATTTGTTCGGCCGATTGGTTTGAATCTTTAAGCATGTTATGTCAAAAAAATAAACTCAAGCAGAGCTTTATTAGCGGCTCCCGAAAGGGGAAAAAACGCTGTTAGTTTTGTGTGGAATGTCCGTATTTCCGTATGTCCGTTCGCTCCATTTAGATCTTGTAAAATAGAAAAGGTAGTGAAAATAAGACATCAGAATATTTCAGAGCATCCAAGTTCTGATGCAATGGCTATTTTTTTCTTTTCTAAAAGCAAAAAAATCTAATTTTTTAATCACTTATGCTTGAATTTTTGTTATATAAAGATACACATTTTTTACAATTATTCTTTATTGATAGTAACAAACACGGAAGGCTCTTTAGTAAGAAAGGTAGCTTTTTTACCATTTTTGTAATACATTTATGCAAATGTTTTTAGATTTTTGTCAAAACTATTTTTTTTTTACATTTGTTTTGCTAAGTTATGTAAGTTCTATTATACTAATTTAATATTCACCAAAGAAAAACATGGTTACTTTTTTTTTAAAACGAAAACATCTATATAGTAGGCTTATAAGTTGGGCAAAATTTATAAAACAACAAGTAATAAGTAGTTTTTAATATTATCGCGTGAATTGCAGCGCCAGAGCGAAGTGAAATTTCTATTTTTTTTTACCGAAATGTTTTTTTTTTTAAATGACGATTTGGATAATAGATTGACCTTTACAAAACAATATGTTCAATTAGATATTATAATAAAGCATTGGTTAGGCCAGGTTCACATCTAACTTCACATTCACTTTCACCTATCCTTTGGTTTGCTGGACCGTTGGGGCACCACACACGATCTGTCATTCTACTTGGTCTACTTAGTCATTTGTCTTTGATAGAATTTTATTCTGATGTTCTTTCTGAAAATATTGAAACCTGCCTTTTTACCTGCCTGGGTGGACCAATTTGGGGGCCGATTTTGAGTTTGTGTTTTCAGACATACTGTCTTTGTAAACATGTTAAAACTGCTTTTGTAAAAGAGTTCAAGAAATGCACATCTTTGATTTGGCTATTCTGCTGGAGTCGTGTTTCGAACCCAAATTTCAAGCATTGGTTTATTCTTCTAAAAAAATATCTCTTTAGGAGGGGGATGGGGTGGTGGCTGAGTGTATAAGTGCATGACTTCTGAACCTAGGGTCCTTGGTTTGAATCTTGTTAAATACTGAGATTTTGAATTTCGAGATATTTAGGGCGCCGCTGAGTCCACCCAACTCTCATGGGTAACTGACTTTAGTTGAGAAAAGTAAATGCGGTTGTTCATTTTCCTGGCCACATGACTATCTGCTAGTTGATCGTTGGCCATAGAAACATATGAGCTTAACATCATCAGCTTCATAGAGCATAATGTCTGTTAGAGGCACTTAGTTTTACTTATTGCAAAATCAATCATGAAATTGCGACAAAAAAAACAAAGGGTAAAGGGGAGAAAGGAGGAAATGGAGTGGAAGGGAATTGTGGGTGGCGTGGACTTTTAAAGGATCGGTGTTTTTATGCTAGACTTTGTTGACAAAACCTATCATGTCTATTCACAGATTATGAAAGAATAAAAAAATTAAAAATTCGCTTATCCTAAAATCTGCTTATTAAAAGTTTTTATGTCTGCAGCTTATGCTGTGGTCATAAAGCAGCCTAATACTAAATCCCTGTATCTTTATTATGTGATCCCTGAAAATTAATATTAGCGATGTACAGCTTTAAGATGCACTGGGTTCAGATATAAATCTGATCGACTTGCAGCCGTGGCCTACAGAACTCCAACTCTCTAAGAGAAGGTAAGTCTGCAAACTACATGTAACATCTACATCCATACGTTATTATTATTATGTTAGAAATGAACGAGTATTTATTCTCTAGCACTCCCAGGGTCAAAACAAAATTTATTGTAGTCCCTTTATCAGCGTTAACTGAGAAATTTTCTGGTAATGTGGCAGGTCTGCAGCAGTACCGCCCTCTGATAGGCAACGAGAATCTTCTTAGGAATGTTAAGTGCCTTGAAAGTATCTGTGCGATCAGATGTCATATCTCCTCAGATGATATAAAAGTGAATATTGTTATTTTGAGGTCCCGTTTTCTTACATCCATGTAATGAATGTGGGGCGACCAGTTTTTTTGTAAATTAGTTGCGAGTTGCTGTAGAGAATGACTTTCGGGATGCGATTCTCCTCCATCCTAAAAACATACCTATGTTCCCATATTTTATTTGCTTTTTTATTTCACTTTTTCTTACAATTTGACAGTGGTACATCTATGTCAATAATGGTAGCGTTTTTTTTTCTTTTTTTATAAAAAAACGACATATCTGGGCGATAAAGTAAAAAAAGGCAAATAGGAGTATAATGAAAGATCAGTAGACTCGAAATCCTAATGTAGCGTGTATGTGTAATAAGAATGAGTATCCTTATATACCAAATGATGTGTCAAAAGCCAGTTGTTGGTGTATTAATTTATGGCGACCTAGGAAGGTAATGTCTGATAAAGCTGAACATTCTCATACTATATATTGAATTCACTCGTCCGCATTTCATCACTTATATTAACATTGAGTTTTAGGATATGCTTTCGTATTTTTCGTCCTAATTACTGTGTCCTGTAATGATAGTTTCTGTTTCAGCAAAGAGATGTCCTGCTCTGAGCAATGTTAAGGCCGCAGCCTTGTCAATACTGTCGTAACGTTATAATTATATTTTTTTAATAGTTTTTATCTATTGCCTTCTTCAGTCTTGAAGATGAGATGAAAGCCTGGGCATTAGCTATGGTCGGAACAATGTCACCTACACATCAGTTCCCCCCACTCCACGCAGCTGATGTATCCAATGGAACAGCAGTGCCGATACAGTTTGGGGTCAACGGCGTCGCAGGTTCTGCCAGGGTGTAGCACCGGGTGTTGCAGACTGCCTTAGGGAAGCCAGCTCCCGATTTTTTTCTCAGAGTTGACTCCAGAAGCCTTTCCTATGATTGGGTGTAGCTACAAGGCTACAAAGGTTTGAATTCAGAGTCCTCCTCCTAGGTGGGAAGCCAGCCCCTACTGCTCGAAGCTTACTGGTTAAGGCGCCAGTTACTCGCCTTTGCCCCTTCTTCTGTTAGTGAGAACAGTTACGCCTGACTCAATATCTGAGCCACACTTGAAGGCCCGGAAATGGACTGGTTGTCAGAGGCTATTTGAGACGCATACCATTTGGAAGCATTTTATAGGTAGTGGAGTTCTTACATCCATTACCACTGCCAGCAATGACAACCTTGCGGAACTTTTCATGCTTTCAAAACGCTTTGGTCCAATCTCATTTGTGGACCAATGGCGGAGGGGGTATCTTGGAGATTGTTTTCCGTGCTGCTTTTAAGCGCTCAGTAAACACAACGAGGCTCGAGTCAGGTGTTCAACCTCGACCCTCTTCAATGGTAGCCAAGCAAAGGCAAGCCTCTTGATCACGCTTCCTACTAAACTAATAGAGATGGGAATTTTCGTAAAATGTTTTTTTGATCATCTTATGCACTGTGTCGTCTAAACTGAAAACTGATTCAAAGTTGTTTTAAAAAAATAATTTTAATACGAACTTTGTTGTAGTTGAAAGTTAAAAAAAAAACGCACTATTTTTTATAGCGTGCAGTTTTGACGTATCCTCATTATACACTTGCTAACAATAACAATCTTAATTAGACTCAATAGAGGCCAGATGTATATCTAGATTTAGATTTAAATGTATTAAACAATATTGTTATAACCCTATTGGTAGCTCGATAGGGTTAACTGTAGGTTCAGCTGGCACATGAGAACTCAGGAAAATCACACAGGTTAACGGCTGCCGTTGGACAAGGGACAGTACTGCGATTACATGCAAATATGACCAATGTTATGGTCATGTGATCGAAAGCCTGCGTGCACTAGAGACACAGTGTGTAAGAAAGAGGCAGTTCAACACTGGACAGCGAGTAGACCTGGACTGTTAGTTGGCCAGGAAGTCGGTCCTAGTTGAGTCCTCAAGTGTTGCGTACGAGTCCAGGAAGAGATAGAGACAGTAAAGTTTTGTACGGTGATGTACAGTGTAACATTTTAGTTGTTGATGTGTTGCCAATAGTTTAGTATTGGCTGTTATCTACTTATTCGCTCATTATTAAAGTATCATATTAACCAGAGCTCTTGCTTTAGGTTCTTGATGTGTTGTGTGTTTAGCCATGTTTACAGAACGCCTTAATAGGAGAGAGAGATCGTAACACTGGTGTTAGAAGAGGGATTACCAAGTCTTTAAATACTCTAATTTTCCCCTTTTCTTGTTACGTCCAAACTATTTTTGAGATTATGGAAAAACCGTCAACGTTTTAAATCTATTTGTCATTACTCGTCAACAACATATAATCATGACCTGGTGCTGCAGAAGTATAATCTAAAATTTATACATAAACTGAGTGCAATAGCTCCAGGTAATGTCTGGAATCTAAAACACCAAAAAAAAAAAAAAGACCTGTTAATCCTTGTTATACTGGTATAGCTTAAGTAAGACCAATTAACAAAGTAGGCCTCACCACAGGTCAGAACGTCAAACCTTAACATTGGTAATGAGCTATGGGTCTCTACTGGCCACAGGTTGCTAAGTTGAAGGTCAGTGTTCAGGACTACTATGACAATTGGTCTCGCCTTAAATCTCAAGCTCAATCTGAATTGCAAGTACTAGAGATATTTTACATTAAAAATAACACTAACAATTTGACCAATGTTTATAAAATTTCACCACAAACTGTTATATTAACTTCTCTCTTCCTCGTTAAGAATTGACAGCAGCAGTAAGAACAGCCTTGATTCAAGATGAGACTTTTCTTCATTATCGCCCTGTTCGTTGTCTTCGTCGTCGAGACAGCTAAGACCAATCAACTCGCAAGGTATGTGGCATGCACGCTCCGGAATCATCTTACCTTCACATGTGCTGAATGGATAAAAGATGTAGTACCACAAAGAAGACGTACTCAGCATCATTGGTGCAGACTTGTGTATAGATCTGAGGATGATTTTTATGAGAATGGCTGCACAGAGAATGACTACGCACTCGCGCGTAGTATCGTTTGCGGTCGAATACCCAGACCACCAAGCTGTTTACCTCTTTGGTGATTACGAGAAGCAAAAGTTAATGGTTGAACTTTTAATAAGTATACTACAGAGTTTAAAAATAAACACAAATTTATTCTAATAGTTTTAATCATCTAAAAAGGGGAGGGACAGGTTTTTTTTAACTAAATGTTCAGAAATCGATATACTTCAATAAAACAAAAATATAATGTTTGATTTTATTTATTTATTTCAAATAGTTTGGATATACTATTATACATATACTCAAAATTTATTTTACTTATAGTTATTCTTTTTATTGTTTAAAAAAAGAATATTAATTGTTACCTTTCAAAATTATATTTTAAAATTCTCACTTAAAAAACAAAACAAAAAAAACCTTTGTCAGATTTATATGTACAATAATATGCAAATAAATTTTGAGTACTGAAATAAATCAGACTCACAAGAATCTGT
Organism: Biomphalaria pfeifferi; assembly: GCA_030265305.1. Lineage (NCBI taxonomy): Eukaryota > Metazoa > Mollusca > Gastropoda > Planorbidae > Biomphalaria > Biomphalaria pfeifferi. The sequence goes on from JASAOG010000133.1 coordinate 93,772, forward strand.
ATACTTTATATGCTCTACCATTAAAACATTTTAACGATCTAGTATTGGTTTTCTTCCGAACATCCATTTATTTTTTTATTCTTTATATATATATATATATATATATATATATATATATATATATATATATATATAGCGGAAGTCTAAGTCTAACTATTGGCTGATAGCTTATAATAAATACATCGTTTATTATTGCCTCCAATCTGTTCGTTGGATTGCCTGCCTTAGAGTTACAACAATACAATGCCAAATTCGAGAAAAGACTAATTGTGGCTCAACGGAATTGGCTGAGATTTTAGGAGTCAGTTATAGAGATCGGGTCTCAATGAAGGAAATCCTATGTCGAACTGGGAGCCGACCCCTTATTGAGGTTGTGACAGAGCGTCGCATGATGTTTGTTGGACATGTTCTACGACCAAATGAATAACGCATACCAATAATTGCGAGGAAATACAAGAAATAACTTGGCGCCTCACTTTCATAGACGACCGCAGAGCAGTGGACACCAGGTTGAAAGGAATTAGACATTGCCAGTGACAGATCTTGTAGAAACAACTTGCCAACCAATGCGCCAAAAAAACTGTAAGATTGTGCCACATCACCAGCTAAGAAGAAAGCTGTTTTTGTACAACAATGCTTAGAGTTTATCGGAGAATATAAGGCCCAATAGACCTTTAAAAGCTATTTCCAGGGGTATATGTAAACTTCCAGAGGTATTTTTGAAATAGCTACGGTATTCGTCCACTTTCTGGGGTATTTGTTCCCTTTCTGGGGTATTTTTCCATGGAAATCTCTTTGTGTTCGTGTCGCATCCAATTTTTTTTTTGTTGTAGGCTTTAGCGACCAGTAGACCCTGCATGAAGGCTACATATTCTTCCTGCAGTTGAAAACGTTATTTGTTGAAGAGGCATTGCTGAAACACCGAGTGTCTCCTCTTACAAACTGAAACGTGCCACCTCTTCAAAGCGTTCCAGGAAGACTTCGATGAATTTAATTTTGTTACCAAAGTTCCCCATGGGCGTATAGGGTAGACAGTTCGACAGACCTTGACTTGAGACAGGCGAGATTTGTAATCTAACTAAGCGGTCTAGACATCTTTCTCCCTTTGCTATCCTTTCCAAGTCAATTATTTTTCAGTCTCACACGCTATTATTTTCCTTTCCTTCTATGATTCTATCTATATATTGTTCATTTATCCCATTCATCTGTACATTTTTCTTTGCGTTTAGCCCTCTCTGCACATTCTCGTTATTTGTCAGCTGGAAGGTCCTTGATATCTATTTTTAGTTTTCATTTAGCAGTGAAGAGAGTGTGGCTGGAAATAGAGAAAGGGGATGAGGAAGAGACATAGAATGTATCATATAATGAAATATATCAGATACCAAGTTGTTGCTTTAAAACGAGAAGTGTTAGGGAAATTGTACACTGAATAGGGGAAAGGTGTTCTGCTCAGCTTACGAGTGAATAACTCCGGATTGGTTAATTAGCCCTCAACGGAAAAGTTAGGATAGCGGGCGGGGGGGGGGGGGGGGGGTGTATGTGAAGACAGGAAAGGTGAAGGAGATAGATGGGAGACAGTAGGAAGTTTCAACGAGAACGGAACGATGTCTGTTTGAACAGGTGAAACTGGCTAGAGGCAAGAAACGACACTCGGCTCAGAAGAAATCTTTGACCACGCAGGCCCTTAGAGATGTGAAAACCTGACTAGTATGCTAGATCACTACAAGTCTCCTGTGGTCTGCGGGACGTCCCGTTGTTCCTTATCGGCTTATCAGTTAAGTTTCGTTGTATGTCTTCATTAATTTTGAGAGTAAGGTCACTTTTAGGCAAGGCATTTAAGTTGAATGTGACATGGAGAATGGGATGTTGAAAAAATTACTTGTTCAAGAAAATTTAAGCGGCCGAGTGGCTCTAATAGTCAGGCGATTTAAGTTCAAAACCAAACTCAAGCAAAACTTTTTTTTTATTATTATCTACATTTGTAAAGAATTCACGAAATGCGCATTTTTCATTCTTATACCTTGCCCAGTGCTCTAAGGTTAAACGTCTTTTGTTGATCAGTTGGGGGAACTGGTATATGACAAAAGATTTTCCAGCTCAAACTCAACTCTGTTGGAGTCGTGATTCGAACCCGAGCTTGGAGCATTGATTTATTCCTCTCAACAAATAGGAGAAGAGGGCGTGGCTGGATTCGTAACCTGAGGTCGTGGGTTCAAATCTCGGTCAAGACTGGGATTTTCAGTTTCGGGATTCCTAGCCCCCCCCCCCCCCTTTGAGTACACCCAACTCTAACGGTTATCTGACTTTAGTTGGGGAAAGTAAAGGTGGTTGATAGCAGTGCTGGCCACATGCCACCCTGCTCGTTAAGCCTTTGGCCAAGAAACAGAACACCTTATCATCTGCCCTATTGATAGGAAGATCTGTAAGGGCTTCTCACTTGCTTACCAATCATTAAACGACGACATATAAAGCTCAGGTAGAGAAGAGAACGTATATTTATGACATACCGCTTTTAGTATTCATGTTTTTACTGCAGGGCTTAGTATAATATAAGACAAACGAGATAAACATAATGTACAGCTTTTATCAGTTTAAATTTTAATTTTGCTTATCCTAAAATCTGTTCGTTCAAAGTTGACATGTCGGCCAATTATCTAGTCAATTTAATACCAAACATTTGTTCTCTAAGTACATAGCTTATAGTAACTCAATAGTACGTATGTCTGGTAGAACGTTGGTTATTGTCTCCCATTACCGATTAAGTTCAAACTTTCTATATTTATTCGTAGTTGATGAAAACATACTATGACAATTAATTAATTAGTGGTAATGAATTATATTTATTTTATTTAGAAAAAGGAACTACGACCATAATCTCTAGATACAAAAACAAAACGTGATAAAAAATACTCTGAAAGACACAAAGATAATGTTCCATATGCTAGGACAAATTTGTGCAAATGCTCCTTCTTCCCTAGTGCTATTAGAGCATGGAATGGGTTGCCTGAATCAGCCAGGAAAAACCTTGGACTTGGGAAAGTTTAAGTCATTGATTGACATTCATAAACAAATTAGCCTAGGAACACGCGAGGACGTAATCATCTTCTTTTTTTTAAAGTAATGTCTGTCTTTTATAAGATAAGATAATGGAAATGATGCTTTTTGACTCAACAGCAAGATAGCTAACTTTACAGGACCTATTGTAACCTATTTGCCAGCGGGTAATGACACAAATATATCTATTACAAAGCTTATATCAACTCACTGTGTCTTCTCTCTATCTGGTAAAGTGTGTGTACAGGTAATTTCTATCACACCCAATTTCGGATCAAGTTCAAACTTCGCACAACGATTCAATGGCGTAGCAACACATGAATTAAAAAAAAAATATTGGTAATTAATTATTCTTGTCAGAGCCTGAGATACTGTTGACCCCAAACTGTCTCGGCACTTGCAGTTCATTTGGATAGATCAACTGTATAGAGAGGGGTCACTGCTGTGTGAGATACAGGCATTCATCTTATTATCATGAGATGATCCATGGTCGTCTCGCGACTGGAGACCATACAGTAAAAGAATTAGATTGAAGAGAGTCATTGACTCTCAGAGATGGAGATTTAAAGAGTCTGATATTCAGATCGTCTTATTAGAGAATGTCACGAAAAAATGATACAATTTCAATGACACTAAATCGAACGTCACTGTTGCCAGATTAATACAAATAAAAGAATTTAGCTAAAGTCTTAACAACATCTGAGAATCAAAGAGTTTAATCCTGAGTTTTAGAATGTTCGAGAAAAAAACAGTTTAATTGTGAGATCGATAGAGTCAGAGAATCTTAGGCTTTAATTCTGAGATTTGTAGATTCTGAGAAAGAATTCTATTCTGAGATTCAGAGTCAGAGAGTCTATTAAGATGTAATTGGAAGATACCATCTTAGCTTTCATCTTAAAATCAGCCCCGTGATCCCAGGGAATGAGTTTAACTGACATGTATAAGTCAAACAAGAGGGATAGAAAGATACAGCATTCAACAATGTCTCGTAGTGTGTGTGTGTATGTGTGTTTGTTGACGTCATCTTTAATTTTACTAAATAAATTCTATAGAGAAATAAAAAAAAATACTTTACAACTAAAGAATCGAAACGTGACCTTTGATCTTTGAAAAGATTTAGAGGCATGGAATAAATTCGTTGTGTTAGATTTTAAAATAACAATGTCAAGGTTTTTTCCTCTTTTTTTCTCATCCACATTAACTCATTTACTCCTGAATTTATGTGCAAACATTCAGCATTTGTATAGTAAAAATATCCATTCAACGGCTGCGTTAGCAGTAAAGGGTTAACATGTCCAACAAACAGTTTTTTTTTTGTAAAGCTAATTACTTGCTCTACATACAGGCCTACACTAATAGACACACATACACAAATAAATAATCTAATTCTCATTATCTCTGTCTCTCCAGCGTAACTAATAACACACACACACACACGTCTAGTCACACACACAAACACACAAATAAGAGTAACATATAACGAGGTCTGCAGCAGAGATGAAACTTGCAGATCCTTATCGCAAATTCTACACTAGATCGACCAGTTCTAGGCTCGAGACGGTAAGTGTTTGTTTCATTTAAAACTACGATTTCAGTCAATTATTAAGTAGGCCCTAACCACAGACACAGAGCTGGCCTTGGGTAATGGAAACCTCTAGGCGCAAATGAATGTGTTGGTCCCTAATGAAATAGAAAATCTGCAAAACCAAAATACAAAACTAAGGCTGAAAAAGAGATCGCCATTTATTAAAAACTTACCTGTATGATCTAGAGCTTAAAGCTAGTAGACATAGAGCTTAGAGCTAGTAGACATAGAGCTCTGCTATGTTTGAGATTTGAAAGAGACTTACAGCTAGACTAATGGACATAGAACTCTGCTAGTTTCAAGTTTCGCAATTTTTTCTCTTAATATTTTTTTTTTTGTTCTCTGCGAGGCTTTCATCAATTGGAGGTCCTTGGCGGCTGTCTATTTGTCTATGTCTAAGGCCGATCCTGACAAACGTGTGATATTAGTTTATAGCAAATAGTAATATATAATTGACAGATATGTTTCTTGCCTTAAAATTGAATAATTTTTGTGTCATTTTTGCCTATTTATGGAAGAACGTCCACAGCTTTCACAAGTTTCTCATTTAACGCTCTGTATCAGTATTTTCCAAAAGTAGTTTAAAAAAAAAAAAAAAAAAAAATACAAAATAAGGCTTTAAGCAATAATGTAAAGACTACTACCGAACCGCGACAAGTACTTTTAGGATTCGAAAAAAAAAAAGCTCACAGTGCTTAATAAAACCGTAAACGACCGATACTCTAGATGATATGGCCCGTGAGAAATGTGCCGAAAATTTAACAGGCATCTCCCCCTTTCCACAGTTAATTGGCTTAAAGTTTACCTATTTCTATTTATAGATATACTAGAAAAAAAAATTGAGCACTATGTATTTGTTTTTTTCTTTAAATAGACACTTTATTTTATTTAGTGATTAAAACAAATTAATGAATCGGTTGAATGAAAAAGGAAACTTTAATTTATTTTAGAAGTAACTATAGAAAAAAAGGTTTTGATTATCAGATAGCTGAGTGGTAAAGCGCTTGCTTCCGAACCGGGATCCCGGGTTCGACTCCTGATGATCAACGGATTTTAATTATGGAATTTTCGGGGCACCTCTAGGTCCACCCAGCTCCACCTGACACAAGAGCGGTTGGTCGTTGTGCTGGCCACTGTGACGCCCTAGTTAACCTTGAGCCACAGAAACAGATGCCCTATAGATCTCAAGGTCTAAAAATTGAACTGCTGTTAACACTTTTCGGGTGATAGGCAAAAAGCCCGATTAACAGGTGGTCCACTTTTTGAATTTTATTTAAAAACAAAAAAAAAATATTGCTATTCGGGAAATCTGAATTAATAAATGCATCTTTAAATGTTTTATTACAGCTTCGAAAATGAATCACTTATTGACCTTCGCCCTGCTCGGTATGCTTGTCGCCCTTGTGGCCGCCCAGACCACTGCCCCGTTGACCGAGGCCGAGAAGAGAGCTTACGTCATGTGCGTCATAGAGCACAACCTGTCGTCCACTTCCTGCAAGAACATAGCCAAGAGCCAGGCCGCCAACAACAACGAGGCCACAGCCTGTAGCACCCTGGAGACCTTCAAACTCACCCTCAGCCTCTTTGGATGCACCCAGGCTGACTACGATCTTCTGCATAAAATCCTTTGTGAGAAGCAGCACGTTGTAGCCTGTCCTTAGTACTTAACATCATTAGTAAAGTTTATCGCTAATTAACAACCGATTTTTTGTTGTTGTTGTTTTTTAATTACAATTCCTACCATTGACTCGCTCGTTTCATGGTTTAAACCTAGAGTCAAAAACTCAAGTGAAAAAAGAATTTTTTTTTCAAAGCTTATATCAATTTACTCTGCCTGTCTGGTAAAAAGTTTGTACACGTTATTTCTCCGACACCCAATCTCGAATGAAGTGGGAAGCGTGGTCGAGAGGCTAAGTGCGCTTGAACTTGGCTTGGCTTGACTACCTAGTAGGGGGCTCGAGGTTCGAGACCCGACTCGGGCAGAGTTGTGTTTACTGAGCGTCTAAAGGCAGCACGGAAGACCAACTCCTAGATACTCCCTCCCCCCCTATGGTCTACAAATGAGATTGGACCAAAGCGCTCTGAGCGTGAATCAATTTTAAAAAAATTAACTATTTACTTAATTGACTTTTGATAATTATTTTTTTTTGTTTGGTATCTTGAACAAAGGGAAAGAAGCTTTACTTGACTTAAGTGCTAGTATAAGCTAAAGCCTTTATAGGTCGCTGCGCTAAATTGTAATGAACAATATAAAACTATACAATCATCAATTGTCAAATGTATCTCAAAAGCACAGCGGTTAGCACGTCTGCCTGAGAAGCGTAAGCGAATAATTCGTATTTCAGGTCGTTCTCTTTTTTTATAAATGCTTTTAAAACCAATTACTGTAAATTCCACCCAGCTATTCCTTTATTTCTCTCTCCCCAGCCCCATAATCCCAAAGGATCCAGATAAGTGATAGGACCATTGCGTATTCAGAAAGCTAAAAGCATGCAATAGCTCTCTGTGGCATTTTACGTCTCGAGAGACGATCTTTTCCCTTTGCAACCTTGTATGACTAAAGAGGCCAATCCTTGATACACAGCTGCGATCGCAGGTTGGGCATATGTAATCACCAGGCGCCGTTGCATTTTCACCCTTCTTTCTGCTTCTGTTGTGTGTGACATCTGCAATCTTTGACCCTTGCTGTATGCTCTCTCTCCATGAGGATCTGTCTAGTGGCACCTCTTCCCAGTTGCCAGTGTCGATTTTGAAGAGCTTCAAGTCGCGTTTGCATACATCCGTATAACGTAAAAGTGGGCGACCAGCGGCTCTCCTGCCTTCTATTAGATCGCCATACAGGATGTCCTGTGGAAGTCGACCTGCTGGCATTCTACGAACGTGGCCAAGTGTCACAACCTAGTTCTAGTTGTAGGCGTGATATCGCGAATGTCGTGGTGTGTGTGTGTTGTAGATACCTCTTCTGGTACTACTATAATGTTCTTTGCCTTACTAACTAAATACTTTCTCACACGCACTATATTTGCAGGTGCGTGAGAACATTAACATACTGAATGCTACGACCACAAGATTTAGAATTATTAATAGACTCTAGTTCAGCAGACATGGATTTTATTCATATAAAATAAATAATAATATTTCATCTATTAACAATTATACTGAAATATTTTGCATGAGCATGTTTAATTGCTTTGTGCTCATTCTGTTAACATACATTGACATCTCAATTAATAGAAAAAAAAATTAAAGTTATTTTACATCCAATTATTTATATAATATAACACAACCAATGTGTATCATCTGACACACTAAGTGCATTTATTGAACTAGTTCCTAATAAAGTTTACATACATCTATACAAGTATATTTGTGTTCAGTATTTATTATATCACTCTAAGTTCTGTTACCATTATACAAGGTTACAGTGACATTGTCTATGAATGTTATTAATAGCACAAATATGTGGTAGTTAAAGTACAATAGCATAAAAAATGATAGCATTCAAGTGTATACCACTTGGAAAAAAAATCAACAATATTTACATTTGTGAGTTGTTCTTCAAAAAAAAAAAATTTTAGGTCAACAGTTCAAGTAGTTCACTGCTGGTTTACATTACTGTGTTTACTAATCATATAAATTATTAGCACATCTAGTCATTATGAAATTCTATGTTATTGTCAAATTGTGATAAGCAAATATGTAATGTACAATTAATTAAAAAATGATAGTAAAATAGCATCAATGAAAGGGGAAAAAAATGTCATCATGACCCAATAAAATGATACCAGTAAGTGTGAAAAATATGTCATGACCTAGTTACATGATAACAAGAAAAAATATCAGCTTGAAAAATGTCAAGTTGTTTCTAATTGTATTGTGAATTAAACATTTTCATAGCTTACAGTAATATATCTTCCTCTAAATAACTTGTTATTGAATGCTCTAATAATTCTATAACAATCTTCTACTGTGTTTAAGTGTACAAATGCAATCTATTTGATCTATCCTGAGTTCTTATATCTACCCATTTAACATGTGCTACATTGCTAAATTCTCCCATGATAGTTTGCCATCTAGTGTATCCTGATAAATTTTCTACTCTAATAATGTTGTCAGCATTAGTTGAAATGTTTGTAGTGGGACTTGTATCTTGTGCAACAGATAGTTCACAAATTTCTCTGCTGCCCATTCCATAATTTCTTCTTTACTTATATCATTGACACCATTGACATGACCAATTATTAAATCTTGGGCTAGTGTATCTAAAATAATAACATCTACTTCTCCAGTTATCCATGGGGTATCTAAGTGTACTCTGGCTGTATCACAAATATCAAATTTCTTTTGATTGGCATATATAAGTTTGATCTTTTCTGGCAGTTTTTGATTTGGTTTTACTAGTTTTGAATTTATTAATATGGCACTGCTTCCTGTATCTCTGAGGGCTTCTACTCTAATTCCATTTACATATGAGGGGTATAGGTTCAACTTTGGCTTATTGTACTGCATGTAGGCTGTTAATTCTTCTCTATTGCCATGACTATTACTATTGTTATTATTTGGACTGTGATTGCCTCTATCTTTTCTATTTCTGTTTTACTGGTTAGTATTGTAGTTAGACTCCTTGATTGTCTATTAGTATTATAGTTATTGTATTGGAAGTTGTTATTCCTAAGGCTCCTTCTTTCTCTGGGGCTTGCACTCTGGTTTGATCTATAGTTCCTATATTGATTGTTATAGTTACTAGGATTGTTATAATTATTTTGATTTTAGTTGCTAAGGTTGTGGTAATTAGTGTAACTTCTATATCTGAAGTTACTAGTAATAGTTTGTCTGCATTGGCCTTTAACATGGCCCTTCTTGCCACAATTAAAGCAAGTTTTTGAATTTATCATTAGTATTACTGTTAGATGTATTAACTGTTGCGGCCAATTGATGTAGCTCTCTTTTATCCATAGTATGACCAGGATGGCTTTAAAAAGGTTTAAATTAGTAACGAGATCAGTTTCTGTTTTTACTTTCTTTTCTTTAAGAAAAGTGAACACTAAATCTGTTACATTAGACAGTACGTTATCAATTAGGATCATGTCTAAAATTCTATCTTTTATGTCACATTTAGCTAGTTCTAACCACTTAAGCATATTTGCCTTCATGTCAAAGATAATCCTGTTGAAGTCTCCATCCTTGTTTAGTTTTTTTTTAAAGAGTTTTCTGTAATAGTCTTCGCTTTTCCCAAAATGTTCCAAAAGTCTAGTTTTAACAGCAACGTTGTCTTTTTTTTGTTTAGGTGTTAGTGTGCTTATTATGTTTAGGGGTTCTCCTGATAAATTGGCTAGCAGATGTTTTGCCATATCCTCATTGTTTGAATTGTAAGTGGATGAAATATGTTCAAACTAAACTAGGTAATTTTCTAATGTTTCCTCCTTAATGTTAAATTTATGAAATTTGGAAATAAATGGTTTGTTACTTGTTTGCTGAGTCATAATGTTGGGGTTGATTTTAGCTTCTTCCAATTTGGCTAACTCTACTTTGTCCTGACTTTCTTTTTGTTTTGTCTCTAGTTCTTTTAGTTTTGTCTCTAGTTCTTAAAGTTCTTTTTAATGAGCGCTTTCCGCAGCTCTTTCTTCCCTATCTTTATCCTCTTTTTCTTTCTTTTCTTCCCTATCTCTAATTTGTTTCTTTTCTTCCCTTTCCTCCATTTCTTTCTTTTCTGCCTTTTCTTTTTCTCTTTCTAATTTTTCTAATTCTTTTTTGATAAATTCTTTTTTCTCATCCCCTTCTAGTTCCATCATTTTCACAAGTTCTAGAATTTTATCATATGATGCCATGGTTATTGTTAATGTATCAATTTATGTCTAATGAGTAGTTAAAGAAGTAAATCAATCAAAGTATATAGTTGCGAAAAAATGAGATATGTTACAAATATTACACTGGAAGAATGTGTGTGAATTATTTTGTAATATATTTTTACAAAATAACTATAAGTTCAATGATCTTAATTAATAGTCATATATTCAAATAATTGTATATGTATGAAATCAATATTATTCACAAATCTAATAGCTCAAATATTTCTCAATGTTAAGTATGTATGGCTATTGTTTATGCCAGTTATAATAGAAAAAAAAATTAAATTAATAAGAAGTAAAAAATATATGTACAATGTATAAAAAAGACAAACACAGAAACAATAGGAATGACGTCACAGTCTGCTATAAATAGAAATCAATAACAAGAAGAGACAGGAGAGTTACAAATATGTAGATACAAGACTTTAGACCAACAACAATATAAATACAAACAGAATACTCTGACAAAATACACAAAGACTTAAACAACTAATAATTCCTGATATGATCTAGTACCTCCCTATCAACAAGGATTACATCAAACGCGTTGGGTCTTATTGAAGGTAAAAGAACAGATAGGATATTCCCTAATAGATCCTATTATTATGATACGTTATGAAATAGTCCCTCTCCAGCCACCCTTGAAAGAAACAAATATATAGAAAGTGAAGGAAATTCAATGTCAATATCAATACTCAATATAAAAATTCAATCTTAAATAGTTAACTTACATCCTATTTCCAACGTACCGTAGTAGTGTAGATAATCCAAAAGGTAACTTATCCAATAAGTATAATGCTAATAATCCAATAAGATAATCCAAAAGGTAAGTGTAGTAATGCAGGCACGTGTTATTTCTTCGGCGTACAACGATGACTAGGAGAGCGCCAATAGGTACGAGTTAGTCCAAGTTAATTCAACTTCAAAGTCAAAGATAAATAATCCAAAAGTACTTGCACATTCGTATAAATAATCCAACAGTACTTAAGTAGAAAACTTCAGCTTAGATAATCCAAATACGTAAAGTCGCTGAAAAAACAGAATGACCACAAGTGAACAGAGGTCTAAATGGAAGACCTTCTGTATAGCAATGTAAGGTGAAACCTCGACAATGCAGGAGCGTGTCAAGAGCTGGTGACGAGAGCTCACGTAGAAACGACGTATCAGCTGTCTTCAAGTGACGCCTTGAATTTTTCACCCACACAAGTGTATCAGCTGTCTTTGGTTTCTGCAGATGATGCTGTCACGCCGTGCTGAATCTCAAGATGTGGACAAAAGTGTAAAAATAAGCATTGACCAGGTATATACAAGCCATTGATATTAAGTCCGAATTGGTCAATGATAAAGTGGACTCTAGTAAATACGGGTCAGGTCAACCGGTGAAAAAGTGCAGGCTAAGGTTAGTTCAATGATGATCTTCTTAAATACTTGTGACTGGTTTCGCTTGAGTGGTATTTGAGTTTTGAGTCCGTGCGCGTCTAGAACACAACATACTGGCCACCATATGTCACAGCCTAGTTCTGGTTGTAGGCGTAATATCGCGAATGTCGTGCTGTGTGTGTGTTGTAGATACCTCTTCTGGTACTACTATAATGTTCTTTGCCTTACTAACTAAATACTTTCTCACACGCACTATATTTGCAGGTGCGTGAGAACATTAACATACTGAATGCTACGACCACAAGATTTAGAATTATTAATAGACTCTAGGTCAGCAGACATGGATTTTATTCACATAAAATATAATTCACAAAAGATATTGGCAAGTCCAGCCATCAAGAAATATACACAAAACATAGTACATTAGAATCCAATGGAATACTTAAGATATCACACAATGACATGCTCCAAAAATTTAACCTTAATATCTATATATTACTACACTTGACAAGATATCCATAATATTCCCCTCTCTACGAGAGCCCAAGATCAACTGAGGTGTCAACCTCGTGGTCTGTCCCCGCCCAGGAAAAATCTCGTGCTAACTGCACGGAATAGTTCAGTGACTACTAGTCACCACATATTACAGGGGTTCTAAAACTGATATATGACACCAAGCTGGCCAAGGCGTCTGATGCTGATAACAGAGCGGATGTCCTGGCACCCTGCTCTTTGTAGCACTTCCTCATTGGTTATCTTATCTTGCCACCTTATTTTAAAGATCCGCCTTAGGCATCGGAGGTGGAAAACATTCAGCTTTTTTCCCTGCCATGAGTAGGTTGACCATGTTTCACTTACGTACAGCAAGGTGCTCAGCACACATGTCCTGTAGACTAGGGCTTTAGTACTGTTAGTCAGCAATATGTTGTCCCAGACTCTTTTCTGCAGCCGTGACATGGTGGCCATTGCCTTGGCTATCCTGTTGTTTATGTCTTTATCCAGTAGACTGTAGAATATGCATCCACCGTGTGGGACCCCTCAACTCAAGAAAACATTAAGAAACTGGAACAAACACAAAATAGAGCAGTGAGATTCATAACAAACGAATATTCACATTTGACTAGGGTAACACCATTAGTAAAATCACTAAATTTAGAAAGCCTTCAGGACAGAAGACTCAAAAGTAAAGTAGCAATTATACATAAAACACTGAACCATAATCTTCAAATACAAAAACAAAATTTAATAAAATACTCTGAAAGACACAAAAATAAAGGCACATTCCTCGTCCCATATGCTAGGACAAATTTGTACAAATACTCCTTCTTCCCTAGTGCTATTAGAGCATGGAATGGGTTGCCTGAGCTAGCCAGAAAAACCAGTGACTTGGCAGAATTTAAGTCATTGGTTAATATGCATGGCTAAATGCATGACGCGTAGGACGTAATCATCTTCTTTTTTGAAGTAACGTCTGTATTATATAAGATAAGATAAGAAGATGATGGAGCCAAGGTAACAAAAGTGATCAACAATTTCTAATGGTTGGCCATTAATGCTTACTTGAGGTGCAGTGTTTGTGTTTTGGACAAGTATCTTAGTCTTGGTTTCACTAATGTTTAAGCTGAACTTCTGGCAAGCAGCAGATAGTTTGTCAATCAGGGACTGTAGCTGAATATCAGAATCAGCCACAATAGCTGCATCATCAGCATACAGGAGTTCCCTGACGATTAGCTTCCTAACCTTGGTTTTTTCCCGCAGCCTTGATACATTAAATAGTTTTCCAGAGAATCTTGTATGGAGAAACACACTTTGGTTTATGTCGTTGTACGCAAAATGCAGTAGACAGGAGAAGAATATGCCAAACAGAGTAGGTGCGAGCACACATCCCCGCTTGACACCACTGCGAACCTCAAACGGTGCTGATGGGCTCCATTGAATTTGACAGTACATTTAGTATCCTCGTGAAAACACTCAATGAATTTCAGTAGTTTGGGAGGGCAACCTATTTTCCTCAGGAGTTTGAAAAGGCCACTTCTGCTGACCATGTCAAAAGCTTTAGTCAGCTCAACAAAAACGATGTAAAGGGGTCTGTCTCTCTCTCTGAATTTCTCCTGCAGTAGTCGTAGAGAAGATATCATGTCTATAGTGGATCTACCACTCCTGAATCCACACTGAGACTCTGGGTAGACTCTAGAAGCTAACACTTGCAGCCTGGGTAGTGCCACTCTAACGAAGATCTTGCCCACTATACTGAGGAGAGAGATACCCCTGTAATTGTTACAGTCACTCCGATCCCCTTTGTTCTTGTATATTGTGACTATAGTTGCGTCACGCATGTCCTGTGGGACATGACCTGTTTCCCAACAGTGGCAGAGGAGAATATAGAGTTCAGGGAGCAGGAGTGATTCGTTGACTTTCACTACTTCCACTAGGATACCATCACTCCCTGGAGATTTTCTATTTTTTATGCAGTTAATTGCTTTTTTGAGGTCACTAAGGCTCGGAAGCTCATCTAGGCATTCCAGTACTGGAAGATCTGGTAGAGAAGCCAGGGCGACATCGTCTACTGTAGTCTGTGTGGCATAGACTTCGAGGTAGTGTTCTTTCCATCGTTCTAGCTGCTTGGTTTGATTTGTAATTTTTTCTCCTGATTTGGATAGAAGGGGGGCAGGCTTAGACACTGTTGGACCCAGGGCCGCTTTAATGCCATCAAATAGAGCTTTGCTATTTCCTGAGTGGAGACTATCTTGGATTGTGTTGCAGGTATCCCTCCAAAAGTTGTTAGCACTTTTTGTAGCCATTTGTTTCGCCTCTTTATTAGCACTTTTGAAGGCCTCCATAGATCTTGGACTTGGCTTTGTCTTGTGAGCGAGGTGTGCAGATCGCTTTGTCTCAATGCAAGGTTCCATATGTGCTAGATTCGCCTCAAACCAGTCTACATTTTTGTGTTTTTGAGACCCAAAGGCGGTGATTGACGAACTGTAGATTACATCTCTTAATTTCTCCCATCTGATAGAGATGTCTTCTTCATCGCTTAGCGAGGGGAATAAGCTGTTCAGGAGCTCGCCAAAGAGTGCACACTTCTCTGGGTTATCTACATGGTTGACGTTAATTCGCCTAGTTCTGGGTTGAGTGGAAGTATAAGCCTTCTTGAGAAGTAGTTTGATTTTGCTTAGCACTATTGAGTGGTCTGAGTTGCAGTCCGCGCTATGTATGAACGGGTGTGGATGACACTTTTCAGATCTATCCTTCGAGTGATGCAGAGGTCAAGCTGGTGCCACCTTTTTGAGCGTGGGTGCTGCCAAGAGACTTTATGGCGCTCCTTGCCAGCAAAGAATGTATTTGTTACACACAGTTCATGAGAGCTATAGAACTCGAGTAGCCTTTGGCCAATGTCATTGATTTTGCCAACACCATGAGGTCCCAGGCATTGTGGCCATGCATCATTTCCATCACCAACACGGGCATTAAAGTCTCCATTTATATAGAAGTGCTCGAATTTTGGAATACTTTTATTTACGTCCTCTAGAGCTTGAAAGAATATGTCTTTGTCCTCTTCCGGTGCAGCAAGGGTTGGTGAGTAAGCACAGATTATATTAACTTTGCCTTGCGGTGATGCAAATTTCATGTGTGCTACTCTTTCATTGCCAATGGGAAACATCGCGATGCAGGGGACGAGACTGTTTCTTATTGCGAAGCCGACGCCATGTATTCTAGGGCTTTGTTCTGGATTTCCTTGCCAGTAGAATGTATAGTTGCTTTCTGTAAGAGATCCACTGTCTGCCAGTCTGGTTTCTTGCAGGCAGGCCACATCAATGTTTAGTCTGCTGAGTTCTCTGTCGATGATAGCTGTTTGACGCATGTCGGTGACGAGTTCAGGGTCAGTATTGAAGCCAGGACACATTGTCCGTATGTTCCAGCTTGCTAAACGCATTAATGTTGAGGGTTTTCTTTTGATTGTATTTGCAGGTGCGGGTGAGCAGCTTGCTTTTTGATTTTGTCTTAGCACCAAGCACCCAGTGGTGCGGCAAGCTGTGGCGGGATAGCACTTTATTGTCAGAGGGCTGCTCGGCTTAAGGCAGGCAGTAGCTATCCGCTGAGGCTAAAAAGCCCCTCTTACCGTCAAGAGTGGTCCCTGGCGTTCCTGCTTACGCCAATCAGCTAGGAACTTATCAGCGGTAACTACCACTCTGTGTTTTTTCAAAGACATTACTGTCAGAGATGGAGTGACCTCTCCATTGCTGGGGGAAAGCCTGGGAGGTAAATTTGCGAGTGCTGGGCTGCCCACCTCTCTTCCATACTGACCGGGTCCAAAGGGATGGCGAGCCATCACAATTTGGGGACAGATGGCTGCAGTAGTCTTACTACTGTCCCCCCGCCTACGGGGCTCCAGGACCAGATTTTCTGTTAGGGTTTACACCCTTAGCCTTAGACCTTACAGGGACAAACACACAAGGAAGTGCGGCTATTTACCTATAGCTAGGGGTTTGGTTTGTGGGCAGCAGGGCGTGTCCGCACGCCGACGGGCCATGCCAGCCTCACATCTTGGGGCCAAACCTCCTCCGAGACCCTTGCAGTTTAGCCTGAGGCTTCGCAGCCACAGTTTCCATCTGCCACCACGAGGAAGTACTGCATAGGACTTGCTGTGGAGAGGCTATGTACTGGCAAGAGAGACTTACAAAATTGCTCCCCTTTCACAGATGCTAGCCAGCGGTGGCAACAAGTCAAGATAGCAATGCCCTGCAATAGCTCTATACAATAACAAATTGTTAAAAATTTTATTATTTGCACAGATATATTGTTGTTGGACTAGATCTATTACAAATTTAATTACATGACTGATCTAAACTAATTGACACAATTTTATTTTATATAAGCTTTTGTTAGAAAATATTTATTAGGATTTTCTTATTATTGCATCGAAGAAAAGTAAAAAAAAAAAAAATGATGTACGTTGTTCGGGTTTTCCTTCAGACTTGAAGATAGTTTACTTCCTAGTCCAAACCACCCGCAGGACAACAGGGGATGGGAGCGGGCAGGTTTTGAACCCGGGACCATCGATAAATCTGAACGACGATCCAGCGCACAAACCGCACGACCAGGCAGCCATCCTGTGATGTAAAGGTCATCTGTTTCTATGGCCGACGTAAAACGAAGGTGTCATGTGGCCAGCACATCGACCAACCGCTTTACTTTCTTCAATGTCAGGTACCTAACTAGAGTTTGGCTGACCGAGAAGTGCCCTAAAATTCTCGGAACTGAAAATCCCAGTCTTCAGCGAGATTCGAAAGCCAAGCGCTCTACCACTCGGCCCCTCCCCCTGCGCATCGAATGCTTACATAATATTTAGTTTCAACTACCTTTTAACTATACTCTAACATATATTTGGCCCATGAATTCTAGTATCTGTTACGTTGAATTAGAACGCACCAACACAAAAGTCTACACACAGACACACACACACAATTCTTCATACTATCACTGACTATCCTTCGTTTCTGAATTCATGAGTACTTTGTTGTTTGTTTGTTTTTTATCACAAATCCTTTTTTTTTCGATTAAGCGTTTTTATTTACCATTACTCTGAACACCAAAATCAATATAGTTATACCACGAGCTATACCTACATTTCATTTGGTTTTAACAAATGTTTACACAGAAAGACAGATATTCAGTAAATGTCTGCTTTTAAAAAACATGGAATCTGTACAAGTGTTGGGAAACAATAAAAAAGCGAAATAAAAAAATACTTAAAAATAAAATCTTATCTAAGGAGAAGAACAACAGATTTACAGCCATATATTTCAATACTGTTGGATTTATTTCCCTTTTTTGATATAAAACTAAATTAATAAATAATCACTACTAAGTAAGTGTAAGTGTCAATTAACCTTATGTGATTCTCTGATTGACGGCTTATGCCAGAGGAGAACACAATGCCCTTTTATATAAGGAATATATTTAGTTATCTTATTTTATCTTATATAATACAGACGTTACTTCAAAAAAGAAGATGATTACGTCCTACGCGTCATGTATTTAGTAATGCATATTAACCAATGACTTAAATTCTGCAAAGTCACTGGTTTTCCTGGCTAGCTCAGTGTTTTATGTTTTATGTATGTTACTTTACTTTTAAGTCTTCTGTCCTGAAGGCTTTCTAAATTTAGTGATTTTACTAAAGGTGTTACTCTAGTCAAATGTGAATATTCGTTTTCTATGAATCTCACTTCTCTATTTGGTGTCTGTTCCAGTTTCTTAATGTTTTCTTAAGTTGAGGGGTTCCAAACGGATGATGCATATTCTATTATTGGTCTAACCAAGGTTAAATAACATTTTAGCTTTATGTTCTTATTTGATTTATAGATTTATAGTTCAACTGGAGTTTTCAGCTTGTATGGCACCTCCCAACACTGTTACCAACGCTAAAGGACTGCAACAATCTACAACACCAAGGCAGAGGGATACGCTTCTGGGAGGACTACAACTGAACACAGGGTTAGTACAGCCAAGTTTATAAAGGATAGGACACTCATATTTGTACCATCAGCAGCCAATAAGATCAAATGATTATCTCGTCTATCCAATACTCATTGATAAATTACTTTAGGATATATAATTACTCTTCCATCATTGTTCTCCCTTCCCTTTTATCTTTAATTACATTAAATAGTTTCATCTTTCCAACTAAAGTAATCTTGATTCTTATTCTATGCTTCCTATGTGTTCTATTTCCCAAACTGTAATTTGCTCTGGCCTATGGTGTCATTTGAAATCCTTAGACCAAACGATATCAAAAATAAATTATTAATTTTAATTACATACACCCCCAGTGGCGCATGATAACCTTGGCTTTTTCCAGCAGCGCATCACAAAGAGGAGAAATTGCAGCTAAAACAATTGCTGCATTCTTTGTAATTATTTTTTTACACATGCTGGAAGCTTGCAATATCAAATTAAGAGATATAAATTAGTTGAATTAATTGGTGCTTTAATTCTGATCTAAAAAACTTGTTTTTACAATACCACTATAATAGTCAGACCTTACTGAACCTGGAACCTGCACGCTGATCTCAAAAACGATTTTTCGAGAAAGTCATCAGTTGATGAAAACTCTAGTTTAATCATTATATTTTTTTAAAGTAAAAAATAAATAAGATTGTCTTGTTTTAATGCATTCATGTTCAACACAGTGCTGCTGTCGAATGGTAAGTAGTGCTTCTATAATGTCCAAAACTGTCCAAATATACCCTACTGGCCGACACTCATCAGCTGATTACATTATAGAAGAAAAAAGAATTGTACTTTTGCTATTTCATAATTAAGGTTAAGTGGGTAGCTAACTAGTCAATCATTTTATTTAATTTTTGCTCTAATTGAGTGCTACTTCGGCGCGCTCGAAGCCCAAAGTGACGTCACTGTTCAGGAATACGACGTTAGGACCCCTCTGGTTGGTTGAGTGTAACTGAACCCAAATAGAACCATATTGCATCTAAAGTGAGAAAACATTTTCAAGAAAATAAGATACAAGTAAGACTAGCAGTAAGACAGACTGGAGATAGGGTGTACAAGACATAAGACAATCAAGACATAAGACAGACTATACATCAGTTTATGTATCACAAGTGGTAGAATTGTAATGTTATATTTAGTGAACAAAATTGAAAAAAATATATATTTAAATTTATTTAATACAACACTTCCTCGTTGTTTACTAAATTGATTAATAATAATAATAAAACTAACGTGTAGCATTGAAATCAAAAACGTTGCTGACAATGTAAGGGTTATCTTTCTTTAGCACATTTCTTACGACATTAATAAGATTACCATCGATTTTTTGTTTACTTACAAGTGTACGTTCGGGCCCCTATTGGTCGTGGGTCCTGGCGCAGTTAAGACCATGCTTGCCAAGCCACTGTTTCAGAACCCCAGTCATCCACTAATGTCCGAAACGCCAGAGTTTTATTTCCTTAAAGGTCAAAGTCATCGATGCGCAAAGAAATATTAAACAATTTCTCATTTTGTACGAGTCTTGGGGAAGATGCAAACCTATCAGGAAAGCCACATCTGATCCACACAAGGGAAGCTACAAACTATCGTAGGCCCACTAGAACGTCCATACGTTGTGAGATTCATTTGAACACGCATTTTAAAAAAGTAACACATTCTATTTATAATTTGTTAACCTTAGACAATTCAATTTTATTTTTTTAAATTGGTTTTTATAATGTTGCGTGTGTGTACGTGTGTGTGCTATGAAAGTGTCACCAGTTCATCATTTCCTAAAATAGTTTTATTTCTTCTTTGTTTCTTTTTTTTTTTCTTCCTTTCGTGCTTTGCCTATTGAAAGTGAAAGTACCAGTGAACACATTCTCTGGCTCACTCAACTAGATCAAATGATTAGTCAGCTGAAAGAGATACAACTTTAGTAATTTATCTACGAAAAGTAAGTGAACAATAAAAATAATTAAAGTTTAACAAATAACATTACTAAAGAAAAAAGGAATTGTGCAGCTCTTACTGTAACAAAACTTCTATAATCGTATTGATTGGTGATCCGATATTTCACCATTCCTTTTTTAAAATTACTTTATTACGTTACTTTTTTGTTTCAAAACATAGATAAATGTATCTTCAAACTTTATACATACTATTAGGTCAAAATAACACAGGATGCTTTATACTATTTGACGGACAAGTACTTATGCCATTACCTCAAAAGTCAATCTTGCTGAACAATTGCATAGATTGAACTAAGGCTTACAAGATAAATTGTATGTATTTAGCATGAGGACCTCTACAGATTTTAAATTGTACTAGTTACGGGAGACATCCGTACCCTTAGTTTGGTTGCGAATGTGGGCACCGATTTTTAAGCCCATAGAGGTTTATTATTGCTACGTCAATGTTTAATTAACGTCATCTTTACCCATCCCTTAGTCTTTTTGGACCGTTGGGAGCTCCACTCAGGATCTGTTTTACTTTATTCCTCTCTCTCTGTCACATTGACTAAAATCTATTTCAATTTTAGGCCCGTAGTCTCCAATGTGTTCTTCCCATCGATTTCTCCTTCTGTCTCTTCTTTGGTACTGTTCCTTGTAGACCATAAGAAGGACTTTGTGAGCCTCAATATCCTCGTCATATGCGCATTAAGCTTAATTAAGCATTTTCTGACTAGTGGTCAGCAGGTCATCCTGGGGTTCCATTGCAATTATGACACTGTTTCGAACTTCCTTATTTGTGATGTGGTCTTTGTAGGTACTACCTACGATATTTCTATACTCTATATTATATAGCATCTCGATTCCATGGCTAGGATTCTTCTTCTCTAATTTTTCAGTTAGCGTCCAAGATTTGAAAGCATATCGTCATGACCATGACCAGACGCGCATCAGCCTGATTTGAATAAGGAGGGCTATGCCTTTGTCTTTCAAATTGTCTTAAGCTTCACAAGTGCTGCGTTACAGGTTTGCTGCGGCATTTGGAACGATAGCTCTGAAGTATTTAAATTGTCCAACACTTCCCTGTTGTTCGCCTCCAATACTAATGTCCATGTCCATGTCTTGTAAACATGACAACACTCCCTCCTTTTTTTCCCCCGTAAAAGAATCCTGATTTAAGTCAATGTATAGATCTACTACACTTTATATTACAATGCTGAGCCTTTAGATCTAAACAGAGAAGGCCATGAGTATAATTTTCCTAGACATTATTCTATTAAACTCTTCAAAAGGAATACGGAAATACCCGAAGAGATATAGTTCCGTTAGAGATAAATAAGTTCTCGTTCTCTAGCCAAATTTAAATTTTGTGTCTTTTTCAACTTTGAAACAAAACATTATAAAGGTCAAACTAGAAATTTACTAGTGTGGCCAACGAGCTAGCAATTCTTTTCCCAACAATATTCAACAGCTGTCCTTTTTCTAGGAAAATTATTAGAGCTGTTCTTGAGATCCATGTCAACATGCACAGGTTACAAATTGAATGGAGGTATTGTAGATAATAATAATAATAATAAACGGCATACGCTTTGTAGTCCTGCTTTTGGAAATATTAGGAGCTTTTAAAAAATGTAAAGCGAAAGAGTTTAAAGCAACTTCCTGAACAGTTATAAGAAATAATCGTATTTTTAAAAAAAATACTCCTTTTAATTTTTATTCTAGAATTATCCGTTTTTTATATCTTTTTTTTTTTTTAAGATTTATGACCTTATCTTATCTTATAAAATACAGACGTTACTTCAAAGAAGATGATTACGTCCTACGCGACATGCATCTCGTCATGTATGTTATCTGACGACTTAAAATCAACTAAGTTTTCCGGGCTGGCTCAAGTAAACATTCTATGGTTCAATAGTACTAGGGAAGAAGGTGCATTTGTACAAATTTGTTCTAGAATGTCAATTACGTATACAAAATTGTAGCGACTATATCATAACTTTTTTTAAACTTATATTTTAATTTTTAATCAGACTTCTATCTTTTGTTTGTTTTAAACCTCCAGTCAGTGTCCGCTGAACACAAGGATGTGATCGTCCGCAGTGCTGTTCTTGTTTTCCTCGTCGCCTTGTCTGCCTGGCCCTCCCAGCAGAACTTTATACAACAGATGGAGAACCTACGCTACGTCATCGATGCTCACGTGCAAGGGTACTTCTGTCAGCATATCGCCAATCTGGCTGCGGTGACCTGCGACTCCCTGATAGCCAACCAGGGGGATATGTTCAAAATGGGCTGCGTGCAGTCGGACTACGATCTTCTGTACAGGCTGATGTGTCAAAATGTTACCATGCCTTGCACTCCCCGGCCCACAATATCACATTTTATAAATTAACGCAAAATGTAGGCTAGATATGGACACAGTGAGAGTCAATAAAGTAATTATAAAAAATTTTTGTTACATTGATAAGCTTAGCATTATTGTGGACTAATGTCTCACAACGCAGCTAGGAGAAATCAGGTTTAAAAATGAGGAGAAATCACGACCCCCTTAACTCAAGGAGACTTTAAAAAACTAGAACAGACAAGATATAGACAGTGAGATCGATAACAAACGAATATTCACAATTGATTTAAAGTAACACCTTTTAAAACACCTTTTAAAAATTATTAAATTTTAAAAAATCACTACAATTTTTATTTCTACAATTATTTCTGTGTGTGTTTTAAATTGTGTACTGGAAAATACCAGGTACTTGAAATAAGCTAGTGCAAAAAAAAATTATAAAATACACAGATCTTGGGTAAAAGACTCATCAAATAAAGTACTGTAAATGTGTAGTTTCACACGCTTGTTTCGAGGGTACGAGTTAATGGTGATATTGCAATACACATTTATTTTGCCAAATCAACATGAGATTTCAATATGTAGGGGGAGATAGGAGGCCAAATGATAGAGTTTAGCTCTCTTTCTGTTTTAAAAGTATAAACATCAAACAGAAACTTAAGCCATGAAATTGTATGCCATCTTTAGACGATCAGCTTTTAAATACACGTCAATTATCACAGGGTTGTCTTCGAGTTCAGAGTTCAAGTATAAACACGGTATATTACGTGTCTAAGGAGACCTAGCTGTAACTTACTCATTTTGCTATAACCAACACAGGAAAGGTCTTGACAGGCGGGTGTCGATTTGAGTTCTTTTTACAATATTTCTATTCATCTCGTACCTTCGTGGGAACTGGATGGGTGGAACCTACATCATAGCACAAGACTCCGTCATCACGACGTAGGATGGCAGTGGATAGGTAATGAGCCTGGGACCATAGACACGGTTGAACGATAGTCCAGCGCGAGCATACTGCACGACCAGAAAGCTGGATGATCTACAGAGGATGTTGTGCAGTCAGCATTTATCCAAAGTGAGCGCTTTAACAAATCTTACGATATAGTGGATATAGATATTTTTTTTCTGTCAACTTATAACAGTAATTCATGTAACTAGATGAGTTACTACAATGTTGGCATGCCGTATGATACCTGCTAGATTTAATAATATGAATCGGTGTCACATATCTGTGTTTGTAAATTTAGAAATGACTGACTGAACTTTAAAAACGAAACATACCATTAAATATTTACTTTACGTTGAGTCATATGACTGAGATTTACATTCACATTTACAATTCTAGAAAGAAAATTCGTTTCGTGTTAAAATGTATCTCTTAATTTTCTTCGTTTTATCTCTCTGTGGACAGTTTTGGTCAGAATTGTCAACGCGCCTGGTAGACATGAGATAATAAGATCAATAAACTATTCCGCCTGAGAAAGAGGGGTGTTCCTCGGGACACAGCTTGGGAAGCAATGACTTGTAAATCATCATTGTAACCTAGTGCAGTGGACTATATGCATCCGGTACATAAGGTGCGTCCCCTCGTGAAACAAAGGTGCATCACTCAAATTAAATTAGTTTAATAATTAGATAG
The DNA here is from genome assembly GCA_030265305.1 of Biomphalaria pfeifferi. NCBI lineage: Eukaryota > Metazoa > Mollusca > Gastropoda > Planorbidae > Biomphalaria > Biomphalaria pfeifferi. The sequence continues at coordinate 118,064 of JASAOG010000133.1, forward strand.
TTAGCGTTGATATTGAATATTTAAAAACAGAGGGTCTTTTACATGGATTATCAGGGAGTCATTTTAAAGAGTAAGAATTAACTGTTGGAGAGATAGTAAGTGTTGGTCGACGGCTACTAATGGCCAAAGAGGTTCTGTGTATTTAGTTAGATATTATAGACTTGGAATCTATTGACATCTGAGTAGTGTGTGAAAGTATATTTAAAATAAATATTGAAATATATATGTGAATGTTCATACATCTTTTATCTCATATGAAAGAGTATTTTATTATTCAAAAATATATGTGCAGAATTTAAAGTTTATCATTCATTGTTGTGGACTGTCAATTTAGCATAATTGTGAATTGAAATAGTGAATTGTGTTAGAAAATAATCATAATTATAGATGTCATTTAAAGTGTAACAGCCAAGGTAAGAGTCTAGGTTGTTAAATTAAATAGTGTCAGAGAAAAGAAATATACGTCTATAAAGATATCTAAAGTATGCAATAATCAAACTCCGTTTGAGAGCTTCAGAAGATCAAAGCCTCTCTTGCAAAACCCCATGGACATAAACTCTGCTGATTTTCGGTTATGCAAGTGGCCAGACAGATCAAGGACATGTGGCTTCCTACAGCTGTTGAAACGGAGATCATCGATTTCGGCGCAGTTCAAAAGAATATTAGACACGGTTGGCTCGTCCTAAACACAGCTTGGGGAACCTTAAGTCGAAGTGTGGTTTGAATACAGCAAAAAACGAGCCAACTGGACCTTGACCCGTCATGCTCTTTGCTATAATAGCTTCCTCGGGCCAATGAGGCCTATACCACAGGGAGGAGTGGTTAAAGCACCTCACTAGCTCCCATTCTCTGCGGGATTTTTTGGGAGAATTTTACATTAATGTTTCCAATACTATCGTTGGGATTAATGCCAGAGTAATTAATTTTGATAACATGGTATATGTAAAAGTAAATATCACTGAATATATAGGTCACACTAGGAATTAAAGAACGACAACTGAAAAAAAAAAAAAGGCAAACTTTGTGATTTCAAAGGAAGGATATTAATTACCACAGCAGCGCCACCTCTGTAGATATTTAAAGTGTACACATTGAATTCTTATAGTTACAATTCCCTCTTACTATGTCCTATAGGTCAATGGCATGAACTGATCCAAACTCAATGATACTATGTCTAGGTCAATGGCATATCTGTTCCAAACTCAATGATACTATGTCTAGGTCAAAGGCATGAACTGATCCAAACTCAATGATACTATGTCTAGGTCAATGGCATGACTGATCCAAACTCAATGATACTATGTCTAGGTCAATGGCATGAACTGATCCAAACTCAATGATACTATGTCTAGGTCAATGGCATGAACTGATCCAAACTCAATGATACTATGTCTAGGTCAATGGCATGAACTGATCCAAACTCAATGATACTATGTCTAGGTCAATGGCATGAAATGATCCAAACTCAATGATACTATGTCTAGGTCAATGGCATTAACTGATTCAAACTCAATGATACTATGTCTAGGTCAATGGCATGAACTGATCCAAACTCAATGATACTATGTCTAGGTCAATGGCATGAACTGATAAAAACTCAATGATACTATGTTTAGGTCAATGGCATGAACTGATCCAAACTCAATGATACTATGTCTAGGTCAATGGCATGACTGATCCAAACTCAATGATACTATGTCTAGGTCAATGGCATGACTGATCCAAACTCAATGATACTATGTCTAGGTCAATGGCATGAACTGATCCAAACTCAATGATACTATGTCTAGGTCAATGACATGAATGATCCAAACTCAATGATACTATGTCTAGGTCAATGGCATGAACTGATCCAAACTCAATGATACTATGTCTAGGTCAATGGCAAGAAGTGATCCAAACTCAATGATACTATGTCTAGGTCAATGGCATGAACTGATCCAAACTCAATGATACTATGTCTAGGTCAATGGCATGAACTGATCCAAACTCAATGATACTATGTCTAGGTCAATGGCATGAACTGATCCAAACTCAATGATACTAAGTCTAGGTCAATTGCATGACTGATCCAAACTCAATGATACTATGTCTAGGTCAATGGCATGAACTGATCCAAACTCAATGATACTATGTCTAGGTCAATGGCATGAACTGATCCAAACTCAATGATACTATGTCTAGGTCAATGGCATGAACTGATCAAAACTCAATGATACTATGCCTAGGTCAATGGCATGAACTGTTCCAAACTCAATCATACTATGTCTAGGTCAATGGCATGAACTGATCCAAACTCAATGATACTATGTCTAGGTCCATGGCATGACTGAGCCAAATTCAATGATACTATGTCTAGGTCAATGGCATGACTGATCCAAACTCATAGATACTATGTCTAGGTCAATGGCATGAACTGATCCAAACTCAATGATACTATGTCTAGGTCAATGGCATGAACTTATCCAAACTCAATGATACTATGTCTAGGTCCATGGCATGACTGATCCAAACTCAATGATACTATGTCTAGGTCAATGGCATGACTGATCCAAACTCAATGATACTATGTCTAGGTCAATGGCATGAACTGATCCAAACTCAATGATACTATGTCTAGGTCAATGGCATGAACTGATCCAAACTCAATAATACTATGTCTAGGTCAATGGCATGAACTGATCAAAACTCAATGATACTATGCCTAGGTCAATGGCATGAACTGTTCCAAACTCAATCATACTATGTCTAGGTCAATGGCATGAACTGATCCAAACTCAATGATACTATGTCTAGGTCCATGGCATGACTGAGCCAAATTCAATGATACTATGTCTAGGTCAATGGCATGACTGATCCAAACTCATAGATACTATGTCTAGGTCAATGGCATGAACTGATCCAAACTCAATGATACTATGTCTAGGTCAATGGCATGAACTTATCCAAACTCAATGATACTATGTCTAGGTCCATGGCATGACTGATCCAAACTCAATGATACTATGTCTAGGTCAATGGCATGACTGATCCAAACTCAATGATACTATGTCTAGGTCAATGGCATGAACTGATCCAAACTCAATGATACTATGTCTAGGTCAATGACAGAACTGATCCAAACTCAATAATACTATGTCTAGGTCAATGGAGTGAACTGATCCAAACTCAATGATACTATGTCTAGGTCCATGCCATGACTGATTCAAACTCAATGATACTATGTCTAGGTCAATGGCATGACTGATCCAAACTCAATGATACTATGTCTAGGTCAATGGCATGAACTGATCCAAACTCAATGATACTATGTCTAGGTCAATGACATGAACAGATTCAAACTCAATGATACTATGTCTAGGTTAATGGCATGAACTGATCCAAACTCAATGATACTATGTCTAGGTCAGCGGCATGAACTGATCCAAACTTAATGATACTATGTCTAGGTCAATGGCATGAACTGATCCAAACTCAATGATACTATGTCTAAGTCAATGGCATGAACTGATCCAAACTCAATGATACTATGTCTAGGTTAATGGCATTAACTGATCCAAACTCAATGATACTATGTCTAGGTCAGCGGCATGAACTGATCCAAACTTAATGATACTATGTCTAGGTCAATGGCATGAACTGATCCAAACTCAATGATACTATGTCTAGGTCAATGGCATGAACTGATCCAAACTCAATGATACTATGTCTAGGTCCATGGCATGACTGATCCAAACTCAATGATACTATGTCTAGGTCAATGGCATGAACTGATCCAAACTCAATGATACTATGTCTAGGTCAATGGCATGAACTGATCCAAACTCAATGATACTATGTCTAGGTCCATGGCATGACTGATCCAAACTCAATGATACTATGTCTAGGTCAATGGCATGACTGATCCAAACTCAATGATACTATGTCTAGGTCAATGGCATGAAATGATCCAAACTCAATGATACTATGTCTAGGTCAATAACATAACTGATCCAAACTCAATGATACTATAACTAGGTCAATGGCATGAACTGATCCAAACTCAATGTTACTATGTCTAGGTCCATGCCATGACTGATCCAAACTCAATGATACTATGTCTAGGTCAATGGCATGACTGATCCAAACTCAATGATACTATGTCTAAGTCAATGGCATGAACTGATCCAAACTCAATGATACTATGTCTAGGTTAATGGCATTAACTGATCCAAACTCAATGATACTATGTCTAGGTCAGCGGCATGAACTGATCCAAACTTAATGATACTATGTCTAGGTCAATGGCATGAACTGATCCAAACTCAATGATACTATGTCTAGGTCAATGGCATGAACTGAGCCAAATTCAATGATACTATGTCTAGGTCAATGGCATGACTGATCCAAACTCATAGATACTATGTCTAGGTCAATGGCATGAACTGATCCAAACTCAATGATACTATGTCTAGGTCAATGGCATGAACTTATCCAAACTCAATGATACTATGTCTAGGTCCATGGCATGACTGATCCAAACTCAATGATACTATGTCTAGGTCAATGGCATGACTGATCCAAACTCAATGATACTATGTCTAGGTCAATGGCATGAACTGATCCAAACTCAATGATACTATGTCTAGGTCAATGGCATGAACTGATCCAAACTCAATAATACTATGTCTAGGTCAATGGCATGAACTGATCAAAACTCAATGATACTATGCCTAGGTCAATGGCATGAACTGTTCCAAACTCAATCATACTATGTCTAGGTCAATGGCATGAACTGATCCAAACTCAATGATACTATGTCTAGGTCCATGGCATGACTGAGCCAAATTCAATGATACTATGTCTAGGTCAATGGCATGACTGATCCAAACTCATAGATACTATGTCTAGGTCAATGGCATGAACTGATCCAAACTCAATGATACTATGTCTAGGTCAATGGCATGAACTTATCCAAACTCAATGATACTATGTCTAGGTCCATGGCATGACTGATCCAAACTCAATGATACTATGTCTAGGTCAATGGCATGACTGATCCAAACTCAATGATACTATGTCTAGGTCAATGGCATGAACTGATCCAAACTCAATGATACTATGTCTAGGTCAATGACAGAACTGATCCAAACTCAATAATACTATGTCTAGGTCAATGGAGTGAACTGATCCAAACTCAATGATACTATGTCTAGGTCCATGCCATGACTGATTCAAACTCAATGATACTATGTCTAGGTCAATGGCATGACTGATCCAAACTCAATGATACTATGTCTAGGTCAATGGCATGAACTGATCCAAACTCAATGATACTATGTCTAGGTCAATGACATGAACAGATTCAAACTCAATGATACTATGTCTAGGTTAATGGCATGAACTGATCCAAACTCAATGATACTATGTCTAGGTCAGCGGCATGAACTGATCCAAACTTAATGATACTATGTCTAGGTCAATGGCATGAACTGATCCAAACTCAATGATACTATGTCTAAGTCAATGGCATGAACTGATCCAAACTCAATGATACTATGTCTAGGTTAATGGCATTAACTGATCCAAACTCAATGATACTATGTCTAGGTCAGCGGCATGAACTGATCCAAACTTAATGATACTATGTCTAGGTCAATGGCATGAACTGATCCAAACTCAATGATACTATGTCTAGGTCAATGGCATGAACTGATCCAAACTCAATGATACTATGTCTAGGTCCATGGCATGAACTGATCCAAACTCAATGATACTATGTCTAGGTCAATGGCATGAACTGATCCAAACTCAATGATACTATGTCTAGGTCAATGGCATGAACTGATCCAAACTCAATGATACTATGTCTAGGTCCATGGCATGACTGATCCAAACTCAATGATACTATGTCTAGGTCCATGGCATGACTGAGCCAAATTCAATGATACTATGTCTAGGTCAATGGCATGACTGATCCAAACTCATAGATACTATGTCTAGGTCAATGGCATGAACTGATCCAAACTCAATGATACTATGTCTAGGTCAATGGCATGAACTTATCCAAACTCAATGATACTATGTCTAGGTCCATGGCATGACTGATCCAAACTCAATGATACTATGTCTAGGTCAATGGCATGACTGATCCAAACTCAATGATACTATGTCTAGGTCAATGGCATGAACTGATCCAAACTCAATGATACTATGTCTAGGTCAATGACAGAACTGATCCAAACTCAATAATACTATGTCTAGGTCAATGGAGTGAACTGATCCAAACTCAATGATACTATGTCTAGGTCCATGCCATGACTGATTCAAACTCAATGATACTATGTCTAGGTCAATGGCATGACTGATCCAAACTCAATGATACTATGTCTAGGTCAATGGCATGAACTGATCCAAACTCAATGATACTATGTCTAGGTCAATGACATGAACAGATTCAAACTCAATGATACTATGTCTAGGTTAATGGCATGAACTGATCCAAACTCAATGATACTATGTCTAGGTCAGCGGCATGAACTGATCCAAACTTAATGATACTATGTCTAGGTCAATGGCATGAACTGATCCAAACTCAATGATACTATGTCTAAGTCAATGGCATGAACTGATCCAAACTCAATGATACTATGTCTAGGTTAATGGCATTAACTGATCCAAACTCAATGATACTATGTCTAGGTCAGCGGCATGAACTGATCCAAACTTAATGATACTATGTCTAGGTCAATGGCATGAACTGATCCAAACTCAATGATACTATGTCTAGGTCAATGGCATGAACTGATCCAAACTCAATGATACTATGTCTAGGTCCATGGCATGACTGATCCAAACTCAATGATACTATGTCTAGGTCAATGGCATGAACTGATCCAAACTCAATGATACTATGTCTAGGTCAATGGCATGAACTGATCCAAACTTAATGATACTATGTCTAGGTCCATGGCATGACTGATCCAAACTCAATGATACTATGTCTAGGTCAATGGCATGACTGATCCAAACTCAATGATACTATGTCTAGGTCAATGGCATGAAATGATCCAAACTCAATGATACTATGTCTAGGTCAATAACATAACTGATCCAAACTCAATGATACTATAACTAGGTCAATGGCATGAACTGATCCAAACTCAATGTTACTATGTCTAGGTCCATGCCATGACTGATCCAAACTCAATGATACTATGTCTAGGTCAATGGCATGACTGATCCAAACTCAATGATACTATGTCTAGGTCAATGGCATGAAATGATCCAAACTCAATGATACTATGTCTAGGTCAATAACATAACTGATCCAAACTCAATGATACTATAACTAGGTCAATGGCATGAACTGATCCAAACTCAATGTTACTATGTCAAGGTCCATGCCATGACTGATCCAAACTCAATGATACTATGTCTAGGTCAATGGCATGACTGATCCAAACTCAATGATACTATGTCTAGGTCAATGGCATGAACTGATCCAAACTCAATGATACTATGTCTAGGTCAATGACATGAACAGATTCAAACTCAATGATACTATGTCTAGGTCAATGGCATGAACTGATCCAAACTCAATGATACTATGTCTAGGTCAGCGGCATGAACTGATCCAAACTCAATGATACTATGTCTAGGTCAATGGCATGACTGATCCAAACTCAATGATACTATGTCTAGGTCAATGACATAACTGATCCAAACTCAATGATACTATGTCTAGGTCAATGGCATAACTGATCCAAACTCAATGATACTATGTCTAGGTCAATGGCATGAACTGATCCAAACTCAATGATACTATGTCTAGGTCAATGACATGAACAGATTCAAACTCAATGATACTATGTCTAGGTCAATGGCATGAACTGATCCAAACTCAATGATACTATGTCTAGGTCAGCGGCATGAACTGATCCAAACTTAATGATACTATTTCTAGGTCATTGGCATGAACTAATCCAAACTCAATGATACTATGTCTAGGTCAATGGCATGAACTGATCCAAACTCAATGATACTATGTCTAGGACAATGGCATGAACTGTTCCAAACTCAATGATACTATGTCTAGGTCAATGGCATGAACTGATCCAAACTCAATGATACTATGTCTAGGTCCATGGCATGACTGATCCAAACTCAATGATACTATGTCTAGGTCAATGGCATGACTGATCCAAACTCAATGATACTATGTCTAGGTCAATGGCATGACTGATCCAAACTCAATGATACTATGTCTAGGTCAATGGCATGAACTGATCCAAACTCAATGATACTATGTCTAGGTCAATGGCATGAACTGATCCAAACTCAATGATACTATGTCTAGGTCAATGGCATGAACTGATCCAAACTCAATGATACTATGTCTAGGTCCATGGCATGACTGATCCAAACTCAATGATACTATGTCTAGGTCAATGGCATGACTGATCCAAACTCAATGATACTATGTCTAGTTCAATGGCATGAACTGATCCAAACTCAATGATACTATGTCTAGGTCAATGACATAACTGATCCAAACTCAATGATACTATGTCTAGGTCAATGGCATGAACTGATCCAAACTCAATGATACTATGTCTAGGTCCATGCCATGACTGATCCAAACTCAATGATACTATGTCTAGGTCAATGGCATGACTGATCCAAACTCAATGATACTATGTCTAGGTCAATGGCATGAACTGATCGAAACTCAATGATACTATGTCTAGGTCAATGACATGAATGATCCAAACTCAATGATACTATGTCTAGGTCAATGGCATGAACTGATCCAAACTCAATGATACTATGTCTAGGTCAATGGCAAGAAGTGATCCAAACTCAATGATACTATGTCTAGGTCAATGGCATGAACTGATCCAAACTCAATGATACTATGTCTAGGTCAATGGCATGAACTGATCCAAACTCAATGATACTATGTCTAGGTCAATGGCATGAACTGATCCAAACTCAATGATACTAAGTCTAGGTCAATTGCATGACTGATCCAAACTCAATGATACTATGTCTAGGTCAATGGCATGAACTGATCCAAACTCAATGATACTATGTCTAGGTCAATGGCATGAACTGATCCAAACTCAATGATACTATGTCTAGGTCAATGGCATGAACTGATCAAAACTCAATGATACTATGCCTAGGTCAATGGCATGAACTGTTCCAAACTCAATCATACTATGTCTAGGTCAATGGCATGAACTGATCCAAACTCAATGATACTATGTCTAGGTCCATGGCATGACTGAGCCAAATTCAATGATACTATGTCTAGGTCAATGGCATGACTGATCCAAACTCATAGATACTATGTCTAGGTCAATGGCATGAACTGATCCAAACTCAATGATACTATGTCTAGGTCAATGGCATGAACTTATCCAAACTCAATGATACTATGTCTAGGTCCATGGCATGACTGATCCAAACTCAATGATACTATGTCTAGGTCAATGGCATGACTGATCCAAACTCAATGATACTATGTCTAGGTCAATGGCATGAACTGATCCAAACTCAATGATACTATGTCTAGGTCAATGGCATGAACTGATCCAAACTCAATGATACTATGTCTAGGTCAATGGCATGAACTGATCAAAACTCAATGATACTATGCCTAGGTCAATGGCATGAACTGTTCCAAACTCAATCATACTATGTCTAGGTCAATGGCATGAACTGATCCAAACTCAATGATACTATGTCTAGGTCCATGGCATGACTGAGCCAAATTCAATGATACTATGTCTAGGTCAATGGCATGACTGATCCAAACTCATAGATACTATGTCTAGGTCAATGGCATGAACTGATCCAAACTCAATGATACTATGTCTAGGTCAATGGCATGAACTTATCCAAACTCAATGATACTATGTCTAGGTCCATGGCATGACTGATCCAAACTCAATGATACTATGTCTAGGTCAATGGCATGACTGATCCAAACTCAATGATACTATGTCTAGGTCAATGGCATGAACTGATCCAAACTCAATGATACTATGTCTAGGTCAATGACAGAACTGATCCAAACTCAATAATACTATGTCTAGGTCAATGGAGTGAACTGATCCAAACTCAATGATACTATGTCTAGGTCCATGCCATGACTGATTCAAACTCAATGATACTATGTCTAGGTCAATGGCATGACTGATCCAAACTCAATGATACTATGTCTAGGTCAATGGCATGAACTGATCCAAACTCAATGATACTATGTCTAGGTCAATGACATGAACAGATTCAAACTCAATGATACTATGTCTAGGTTAATGGCATGAACTGATCCAAACTCAATGATACTATGTCTAGGTCAGCGTCATGAACTGATCCAAACTTAATGATACTATGTCTAGGTCAATGGCATGAACTGATCCAAACTCAATGATACTATGTCTAAGTCAATGGCATGAACTGATCCAAACTCAATGATACTATGTCTAGGTTAATGGCATTAACTGATCCAAACTCAATGATACTATGTCTAGGTCAGCGGCATGAACTGATCCAAACTTAATGATACTATGTCTAGGTCAATGGCATGAACTGATCCAAACTCAATGATACTATGTCTAGGTCAATGGCATGAACTGATCCAAACTCAATGATACTATGTCTAGGTCCATGGCATGACTGATCCAAACTCAATGATACTATGTCTAGGTCAATGGCATGAACTGATCCAAACTCAATGATACTATGTCTAGGTCAATGGCATGAACTGATCCAAACTCAATGATACTATGTCTAGGTCCATGGCATGACTGATCCAAACTCAATGATACTATGTCTAGGTCAATGGCATGACTGATCCAAACTCAATGATACTATGTCTAGGTCAATGGCATGAAATGATCCAAACTCAATGATACTATGTCTAGGTCAATAACATAACTGATCCAAACTCAATGATACTATAACTAGGTCAATGGCATGAACTGATCCAAACTCAATGTTACTATGTCTAGGTCCATGCCATGACTGATCCAAACTCAATGATACTATGTCTAGGTCAATGGCATGACTGATCCAAACTCAATGATACTATGTCTAGGTCAATGGCATGAACTGATCCAAACTCAATGATACTATGTCTAGGTCAATGACATGAATGATCCAAACTCAATGATACTATGTCTAGGTCAATGGCATGAACTGATCCAAACTCAATGATACTATGTCTAGGTCAATGGCATGACTGATCCAAACTCAATGATACTATGTCTAGGTCAATGGCATGACTTATCCAACCTCAATGATACTATGTCTAGGTCAATGGCATGAACTGATCCAAACTCAATGATACTATGTCTAGGTCAATGGCATGACTGATCCAAACTCAATGATACTATGTCTAGGTCAATGGCATGACTGATCCAAACTCAATGATACTATGTCTAGGTCAATGGCATGAACTGATCCAAACTCAATGATACTATGTGTAGGTCAATGGCATGAACTGATCCAAACTCAATGATACTATGTCTAGGTCAATGGCATGAACTGATCCAAACTCAATGATACTATGTCTAGGTCAATGGCATGACTGATCCAAACTCAATGATACTATGTCTAGGTCAATGGCATGAACTGATCCAAACTCAATGATACTATGTCTAGGTCAATGACATGAACAGATTCAAACTCAATGATACTATGTCTAGGTCAATGGCATGAACTGATCCAAACTCAATGATACTATGTCTAGGTCAGCGGCATGAACTGATCCAAACTCAATGATACTATGTCTAGGTCAATGGCATGACTGATCCAAACTCAATGATACTATGTCTAGGTCAATGACATAACTGATCCAAACTCAATGATACTATGTCTAGGTCAATGGCATAACTGATCCAAACTCAATGATACTATGTCTAGGTCAATGGCATGAACTGATCCAAACTCAATGATACTATGTCTAGGTCAATGACATGAACAGATTCAAACTCAATGATACTATGTCTAGGTCAATGGCATGAACTGATCCAAACTCAATGATACTATGTCTAGGTCAGCGGCATGAACTGATCCAAACTTAATGATACTATTTCTAGGTCATTGGCATGAACTAATCCAAACTCAATGATACTATGTCTAGGTCAATGGCATGAACTAATCCAAACTCAATGATACTATGTCTAGGACAATGGCATGAACTGTTCCAAACTCAATGATACTATGTCTAGGTCAATGGCATGAACTGATCCAAACTCAATGATACTATGTCTAGGTCCATGGCATGACTGATCCAAACTCAATGATACTATGTCTAGGTCAATGGCATGACTGATCCAAACTCAATGATACTATGTCTAGGTCAATGGCATGAACTGATCCAAACTCAATGATACTATGTCTAGGTCAATGGCATGAACTGATCCAAACTCAATGATACTATGTCTAGGTCAATGGCATGAACTGATCCAAACTCAATGATACTATGTCTAGGTCAATGGCATGACTGATCCAAACTCAATGATACTATGTCTAGGTCAATGGCATGAACTGATCCAAACTCAATGATACTATGTCTAGGTCAATGACATAACTGATCCAAACTCAATGATACTATGTCTAGGTCAATGGCATGAACTGATCCAAACTCAATGATACTATGTCTAGGTCCATGCCATGACTGATCCAAACTCAATGATACTATGTCTAGGTCAATGGCATGACTGATCCAAACTCAATGATACTATGTCTAGGTCAATGGCATGAACTGATCCAAACTCAATGATACTATGTCTAGGTCAATGACATGAATGATCCAAACTCAATGATACTATGTCTAGGTCAATGGCATGAACTGATCCAAACTCAATGATACTATGTCTAGGTCAATGGCAAGAAGTGATCCAAACTCAATGATACTATGTCTAGGTCAATGGCATGAACTGATCCAAACTCAATGATACTATGTCTAGGTCAATGGCATGAACTGATCCAAACTCAATGATACTATGTCTAGGTCAATGGCATGAACTGATCCAAACTCAATGATACTAAGTCTAGGTCAATTGCATGACTGATCCAAACTCAATGATACTATGTCTAGGTCAATGGCATGAACTGATCCAAACTCAATGATACTATGTCTAGGTCAATGGCATGAACTGATCCAAACTCAATGATACTATGTCTAGGTCAATGGCATGTCTGATCCAAACTCAATGATACTTTGTCTAGGTCAATGGCATGAACTGATCCAAACTCAATGATACTATGTCTAGGTCAATGGCATGAACTGATCCAAACTCAATGATACTATGTCTAGGTCAATGGCATGAACTGATCCAAACTCAATGATACTATGTCTAGGTCCATGGCATGACTGATCCAAACTAAATGATACTATGTCTAGGTCAATGGCATGAACTGATCCAAACTCAATGATACTATGTCTAGATCAATGGCATGAACTGATCCAAACTCAATGATACTATGTCTAGGTCAATGACATGAACAGATTCAAACTCAATGATACTATGTCTAGGTCAATGGCATGAACTGATCCAAACTCAATGATACTATGTCTAGGTCAGCGGCATGAACTGATCCAAACTTAATGATACTATTTCTAGGTCATTGGCATGAACTAATCCAAACTCAATGATACTATGTCTAGGTCAATGGCATGAACTGATCCAAACTCAATGATACTATGTCTAGGACAATGGCATGAACTGTTCCAAACTCAATGATACTATGTCTAGGTCAATGGCATGAACTGATCCAAACTCAATGATACTATGTCTAGGTCCATGGCATGACTGATCCAAACTCAATGATACTATGTCTAGGTCAATGGCATGACTGATCCAAACTCAATGATACTATGTCTAGGTCAATGGCATGAACTGATCCAAACTCAATGATACTATGTCTAGGTCAATGGCATGAACTGATCCAAACTCAATGATACTATGTCTAGGTCAATGGCATGAACTGATCCAAACTCAATGATACTATGTCTAGGTCCATGGCATGACTGATCCAAACTCAATGATACTATGTCTAGGTCAATGGCATGACTGATCCAAACTCAATGATACTATGTCAAGTTCAATGGCATGAACTGATCCAAACTCAATGATACTATGTCTAGGTCAATGACATAACTGATCCAAACTCAATGATACTATGTCTAGGTCAATGGCATTAACTGATCCAAACTCAATGATACTATGTCTAGGTCCATGCCATGACTGATCCAAACTCAATGATACTATGTCTAGGTCAATGGCATGACTGATCCAAACTCAATGATACTATGTCTAGGTCAATGGCTTGAACTGATCCAAACTCAATTATACTATGTCTAGGTCAATGACATGAATGATCCAAACTCAATGATACTATGTCTAGGTCAATGGCATGAACTGATCCAAACTCAATGATACTATGTCTAGGTCAATGGCATGAACTGATCCAAACTCAATGATACTATGTCTAGGTCAATGACATGAATGATCCAAACTCAATGATACTATGTCTAGGTCAATGGCATGAACTGATCCAAACTCAATGATACTATGTCTATGTCAATGGCATGAACTGATCCAAACTCAATGATACTATGTCTAGGTCAATGGCATGAACTGATCCAAACTCAATGATACTATGTCTAGGTCAATGGCATGAACTGATCCAAACTCAATGATACTATGTCTAGGTCAATGGCATGACTGATTAAAACTCAATGATACTATGTCTAGGTCAATGGCATGAACTGATACAAACTCAATGATACTATGTCTAGGTCAATGGCATGACTGATCCAAACTAAATGATACTATGTCTAGGTCAATGGCATGAACTGATCCAAACTCAATGATACTATGTCTAGGTCAATGGCATGACTGATCCAAACTCAATGATACTATGTCTAGGTCAATGGCATGCCTGATCCAAACTCAATGATACTATGTCTAGGTCAATGGCATGAACTGATCTAAACTCAATGATACTATGTCTAGGTCTATGACATGACTATTCCAAACTCAATGATACTATGTCTAGGTCAATGACATGAATGATCCAAACTCAATGATACTATGTCTAGGTCAATGGCATGAACTGATCCAAACTCAATGATACTATGTCTAGGTCAATGACATGAATGATCCAAACTCAATGATACTATGTCTAGGTCAATGGCATGAAATGATCCAAACTCAATGATACTATGTCTAGGTCAAGGGCATGAACTGATCCAAACTTCATGATACTATGTCTAGGTCAATGGCATGAACTGATCCAAACTCAATGATACTATGTCTAGGTCAATGGCATGAACTGATCCAAACTCAATGATACTATGTTTAGGTCAATGGCATGAACTGATCCAAACTCAATGATACTATGTCTAGGTCAATGGCATGACTGATCCAAACTCAATGATACTATGTCTAGGTCAATGGCATGAACTGATCCAAACTCAATGATACTATGTCTAGATCAATGGCATGAACTGATCCAAACTCAATGATACTATGTCTAGGTCAATGGCATGAACTGATCCAAACTCAATGATACTATGTCTAGGCCAATGGCATGAACTGATCCAAACTCAATGATACTATGTCTAGGTCAATGGCATGACTGATCCAAACTCAATGATACTATGTCTAGGTCAATGGCATGAACTGATCCAAACTCAATGATACTATGTCTAGGTCAATGGCATGACTGATCCAAACTCAATGATACTATGTCTAGGTCGATGGCATGAACTGATCCAAACTCAATGATACTATGTCTAGGTCAATGGCATGAACTGATCCAAACTCAATGATACTATGTCTAGGTCAATGGCATGAACTGATCCAAACTCAATGATACTATGTCTAGGCCAATGGCATGAACTGATCCAAACTCAATGATACTATGTCTAGGTCAATGGCATGACTGATCCAAACTCAATGATACTATGTCTAGGTCAATGGCATGAACTGATCCAAACTCAATGATACTATGTCTAGGTCAATGACATGACTATTTCAAACTCAATGATACTATGTCTAGGTCAATGACATGAATGATCCAAACTCAATGATACTATGTCTAGGTCAATGGCATGAAATGATCCAAACTCAATGATACTATGTCTAGGTCAATAACATAACTGATCCAAACTCAATGATACTATAACTAGGTCAATGGCATGAACTGATCCAAACTCAATGTTACTATGTCTAGGTCCATGCCATGACTGATCCAAACTCAATGATACTATGTCTAGGTCAATGGCATGACTGATCCAAACTCAATGATACTATGTCTAGGTCAATGGCATGAAATGATCCAAACTCAATGATACTATGTCTAGGTCAATAACATAACTGATCCAAACTCAATGATACTATAACTAGGTCAATGGCATGAACTGATCCAAACTCAATGTTACTATGTCTAGGTCCATGCCATGACTGATCCAAACTCAATGATACTATGTCTAGGTCAATGGCATGACTGATCCAAACTCAATGATACTATGTCTAGGTCAATGGCATGAACTGATCCAAACTCAATGATACTATGTCTAGGTCAATGACATGAATGATCCAAACTCAATGATACTATGTCTAGGTCAATGGTATGAACTGATCCAAACTCAATGATACTATGTCTAGGTCAATGGCATGACTGATCCAAACTCAATGATACTATGTCTAGGTCAATGGCATGACTGATCCAAACTCAATGATACTATGTCTAGGTCAATGGCATGAAATGATCCAAACTCAATGATACTATGTCTAGGTCAATAACATAACTGATCCAAACTCAATGATACTATAACTAGGTCAATGGCATGAACTGATCCAAACTCAATGTTACTATGTCTAGGTCCATGCCATGACTGATCCAAACTCAATGATACTATGTCTAGGTCAATGGCATGACTGATCCAAACTCAATGATACTATGTCTAGGTCAATGGCATGAACTGATCCAAACTCAATGATACTATGTCTAGGTCAATGACATGAATGATCCAAACTCAATGATACTATGTCTAGGTCAATGGCATGAACTGATCCAAACTCAATGATACTATGTCTAGGTCAATGGCATGACTGATCCAAACTCAATGATACTATGTCTAGGTCAATGGCATGACTGATCCAAACTCAATGATACTATGTCTAGGTCAATGGCATGAACTGATCCAAACTCAATGATACTATGTGTAGGTCAATGGCATGAACTGATCCAAACTCAATGATACTATGTCTAGGTCAATGGCATGAACTGATCCAAACTCAATGATACTATGTCTAGGTCAATGGCATGACTGATCCAAACTCAATGATACTATGTCTAGGTCAATGGCATGAACTGATCCAAACTCAATGATACTATGTCTAGGTCAATGACATGAACAGATTCAAACTCAATGATACTATGTCTAGGTCAATGGCATGAACTGATCCAAACTCAATGATACTATGTCTAGGTCAGCGGCATGAACTGATCCAAACTCAATGATACTATGTCTAGGTCAATGGCATGACTGATCCAAACTCAATGATACTATGTCTAGGTCAATGACATAACTGATCCAAACTCAATGATACTATGTCTAGGTCAATGGCATAACTGATCCAAACTCAATGATACTATGTCTAGGTCAATGGCATGAACTGATCCAAACTCAATGATACTATGTCTAGGTCAATGACATGAACAGATTCAAACTCAATGATACTATGTCTAGGTCAATGGCATGAACTGATCCAAACTCAATGATACTATGTCTAGGTCAGCGGCATGAACTGATCCAAACTTAATGATACTATTTCTAGGTCATTGGCATGAACTAATCCAAACTCAATGATACTATGTCTAGGTCAATGGCATGAACTGATCCAAACTCAATGATACTATGTCTAGGACAATGGCATGAACTGTTCCAAACTCAATGATACTATGTCTAGGTCAATGGCATGAACTGATCCAAACTCAATGATACTATGTCTAGGTCCATGGCATGACTGATCCAAACTCAATGATACTATGTCTAGGTCAATGGCATGACTGATCCAAACTCAATGATACTATGTCTAGGTCAATGGCATGACTGATCCAAACTCAATGATACTATGTCTAGGTCAATGGCATGAACTGATCCAAACTCAATGATACTATGTCTAGGTCAATGGCATGAACTGATCCAAACTCAATGATACTATGTCTAGGTCAATGGCATGAACTGATCCAAACTCAATGATACTATGTCTAGGTCCATGGCATGACTGATCCAAACTCAATGATACTATGTCTAGGTCAATGGCATGACTGATCCAAACTCAATGATACTATGTCTAGTTCAATGGCATGAACTGATCCAAACTCAATGATACTATGTCTAGGTCAATGACATAACTGATCCAAACTCAATGATACTATGTCTAGGTCAATGGCATGAACTGATCCAAACTCAATGATATTATGTCTAGGTCCATGCCATGACTGATCCAAACTCAATGATACTATGTCTAGGTCAATGGCATGACTGATCCAAACTCAATGATACTATGTCTAGGTCAATGGCATGAACTGATCGAAACTCAATGATACTATGTCTAGGTCAATGACATGAATGATCCAAACTCAATGATACTATGTCTAGGTCAATGGCATGAACTGATCCAAACTCAATGATACTATGTCTAGGTCAATGGCAAGAAGTGATCCAAACTCAATGATACTATGTCTAGGTCAATGGCATGAACTGATCCAAACTCAATGATACTATGTCTAGGTCAATGGCATGAACTGATCCAAACTCAATGATACTATGTCTAGGTCAATGGCATGAACTGATCCAAACTCAATGATACTAAGTCTAGGTCAATTGCATGACTGATCCAAACTCAATGATACTATGTCTAGGTCAATGGCATGAACTGATCCAAACTCAATGATACTATGTCTAGGTCAATGGCATGAACTGATCCAAACTCAATGATACTATGTCTAGGTCAATGGCATGAACTGATCAAAACTCAATGATACTATGCCTAGGTCAATGGCATGAACTGTTCCAAACTCAATCATACTATGTCTAGGTCAATGGCATGAACTGATCCAAACTCAATGATACTATGTCTAGGTCCATGGCATGACTGAGCCAAATTCAATGATACTATGTCTAGGTCAATGGCATGACTGATCCAAACTCATAGATACTATGTCTAGGTCAATGGCATGAACTGATCCAAACTCAATGATACTATGTCTAGGTCAATGGCATGAACTTATCCAAACTCAATGATACTATGTCTAGGTCCATGGCATGACTGATCCAAACTCAATGATACTATGTCTAGGTCAATGGCATGACTGATCCAAACTCAATGATACTATGTCTAGGTCAATGGCATGAACTGATCCAAACTCAATGATACTATGTCTAGGTCAATGGCATGAACTGATCCAAACTCAATGATACTATGTCTAGGTCAATGGCATGAACTGATCAAAACTCAATGATACTATGCCTAGGTCAATGGCATGAACTGTTCCAAACTCAATCATACTATGTCTAGGTCAATGGCATGAACTGATCCAAACTCAATGATACTATGTCTAGGTCCATGGCATGACTGAGCCAAATTCAATGATACTATGTCTAGGTCAATGGCATGACTGATCCAAACTCATAGATACTATGTCTAGGTCAATGGCATGAACTGATCCAAACTCAATGATACTATGTCTAGGTCAATGGCATGAACTTATCCAAACTCAATGATACTATGTCTAGGTCCATGGCATGACTGATCCAAACTCAATGATACTATGTCTAGGTCAATGGCATGACTGATCCAAACTCAATGATACTATGTCTAGGTCAATGGCATGAACTGATCCAAACTCAATGATACTATGTCTAGGTCAATGACAGAACTGATCCAAACTCAATAATACTATGTCTAGGTCAATGGAGTGAACTGATCCAAACTCAATGATACTATGTCTAGGTCCATGCCATGACTGATTCAAACTCAATGATACTATGTCTAGGTCAATGGCATGACTGATCCAAACTCAATGATACTATGTCTAGGTCAATGGCATGAACTGATCCAAACTCAATGATACTATGTCTAGGTCAATGACATGAACAGATTCAAACTCAATGATACTATGTCTAGGTTAATGGCATGAACTGATCCAAACTCAATGATACTATGTCTAGGTCAGCGTCATGAACTGATCCAAACTTAATGATACTATGTCTAGGTCAATGGCATGAACTGATCCAAACTCAATGATACTATGTCTAAGTCAATGGCATGAACTGATCCAAACTCAATGATACTATGTCTAGGTTAATGGCATTAACTGATCCAAACTCAATGATACTATGTCTAGGTCAGCGGCATGAACTGATCCAAACTTAATGATACTATGTCTAGGTCAATGGCATGAACTGATCCAAACTCAATGATACTATGTCTAGGTCAATGGCATGAACTGATCCAAACTCAATGATACTATGTCTAGGTCCATGGCATGACTGATCCAAACTCAATGATACTATGTCTAGGTCAATGGCATGAACTGATCCAAACTCAATGATACTATGTCTAGGTCAATGGCATGAACTGATCCAAACTCAATGATACTATGTCTAGGTCCATGGCATGACTGATCCAAACTCAATGATACTATGTCTAGGTCAATGGCATGACTGATCCAAACTCAATGATACTATGTCTAGGTCAATGGCATGAAATGATCCAAACTCAATGATACTATGTCTAGGTCAATAACATAACTGATCCAAACTCAATGATACTATAACTAGGTCAATGGCATGAACTGATCCAAACTCAATGTTACTATGTCTAGGTCCATGCCATGACTGATCCAAACTCAATGATACTATGTCTAGGTCAATGGCATGACTGATCCAAACTCAATGATACTATGTCTAGGTCAATGGCATGAACTGATCCAAACTCAATGATACTATGTCTAGGTCAATGACATGAATGATCCAAACTCAATGATACTATGTCTAGGTCAATGGCATGAACTGATCCAAACTCAATGATACTATGTCTAGGTCAATGGCATGACTGATCCAAACTCAATGATACTATGTCTAGGTCAATGGCATGACTTATCCAACCTCAATGATACTATGTCTAGGTCAATGGCATGAACTGATCCAAACTCAATGATACTATGTCTAGGTCAATGGCATGACTGATCCAAACTCAATGATACTATGTCTAGGTCAATGGCATGACTGATCCAAACTCAATGATACTATGTCTAGGTCAATGGCATGAACTGATCCAAACTCAATGATACTATGTGTAGGTCAATGGCATGAACTGATCCAAACTCAATGATACTATGTCTAGGTCAATGGCATGAACTGATCCAAACTCAATGATACTATGTCTAGGTCAATGGCATGACTGATCCAAACTCAATGATACTATGTCTAGGTCAATGGCATGAACTGATCCAAACTCAATGATACTATGTCTAGGTCAATGACATGAACAGATTCAAACTCAATGATACTATGTCTAGGTCAATGGCATGAACTGATCCAAACTCAATGATACTATGTCTAGGTCAGCGGCATGAACTGATCCAAACTCAATGATACTATGTCTAGGTCAATGGCATGACTGATCCAAACTCAATGATACTATGTCTAGGTCAATGACATAACTGATCCAAACTCAATGATACTATGTCTAGGTCAATGGCATAACTGATCCAAACTCAATGATACTATGTCTAGGTCAATGGCATGAACTGATCCAAACTCAATGATACTATGTCTAGGTCAATGACATGAACAGATTCAAACTCAATGATACTATGTCTAGGTCAATGGCATGAACTGATCCAAACTCAATGATACTATGTCTAGGTCAGCGGCATGAACTGATCCAAACTTAATGATACTATTTCTAGGTCATTGGCATGAACTAATCCAAACTCAATGATACTATGTCTAGGTCAATGGCATGAACTGATCCAAACTCAATGATACTATGTCTAGGACAATGGCATGAACTGTTCCAAACTCAATGATACTATGTCTAGGTCAATGGCATGAACTGATCCAAACTCAATGATACTATGTCTAGGTCCATGGCATGACTGATCCAAACTCAATGATACTATGTCTAGGTCAATGGCATGACTGATCCAAACTCAATGATACTATGTCTAGGTCAATGGCATGAACTGATCCAAACTCAATGATACTATGTCTAGGTCAATGGCATGAACTGATCCAAACTCAATGATACTATGTCTAGGTCAATGGCATGAACTGATCCAAACTCAATGATACTATGTCTAGGTCCATGGCATGACTGATCCAAACTCAATGATACTATGTCTAGGTCAATGGCATGACTGATCCAAACTCAATGATACTATGTCTAGGTCAATGGCATGAACTGATCCAAACTCAATGATACTATGTCTAGGTCAATGACATAACTGATCCAAACTCAATGATACTATGTCTAGGTCAATGGCATGAACTGATCCAAACTCAATGATACTATGTCTAGGTCCATGCCATGACTGATCCAAACTCAATGATACTATGTCTAGGTCAATGGCATGACTGATCCAAACTCAATGATACTATGTCTAGGTCAATGGCATGAACTGATCCAAACTCAATGATACTATGTCTAGGTCAATGACATGAATGATCCAAACTCAATGATACTATGTCTAGGTCAATGGCATGAACTGATCCAAACTCAATGATACTATGTCTAGGTCAATGGCAAGAAGTGATCCAAACTCAATGATACTATGTCTAGGTCAATGGCATGAACTGATCCAAACTCAATGATACTATGTCTAGGTCAATGGCATGAACTGATCCAAACTCAATGATACTATGTCTAGGTCAATGGCATGAACTGATCCAAACTCAATGATACTAAGTCTAGGTCAATTGCATGACTGATCCAAACTCAATGATACTATGTCTAGGTCAATGGCATGAACTGATCCAAACTCAATGATACTATGTCTAGGTCAATGGCATGAACTGATCCAAACTCAATGATACTATGTCTAGGTCAATGGCATGTCTGATCCAAACTCAATGATACTTTGTCTAGGTCAATGGCATGAACTGATCCAAACTCAATGATACTATGTCTAGGTCAATGGCATGAACTGATCCAAACTCAATGATACTATGTCTAGGTCAATGGCATGAACTGATCCAAACTCAATGATACTATGTCTAGGTCCATGGCATGACTGATCCAAACTAAATGATACTATGTCTAGGTCAATGGCATGAACTGATCCAAACTCAATGATACTATGTCTAGATCAATGGCATGAACTGATCCAAACTCAATGATACTATGTCTAGGTCAATGACATGAACAGATTCAAACTCAATGATACTATGTCTAGGTCAATGGCATGAACTGATCCAAACTCAATGATACTATGTCTAGGTCAGCGGCATGAACTGATCCAAACTTAATGATACTATTTCTAGGTCATTGGCATGAACTAATCCAAACTCAATGATACTATGTCTAGGTCAATGGCATGAACTGATCCAAACTCAATGATACTATGTCTAGGACAATGGCATGAACTGTTCCAAACTCAATGATACTATGTCTAGGTCAATGGCATGAACTGATCCAAACTCAATGATACTATGTCTAGGTCCATGGCATGACTGATCCAAACTCAATGATACTATGTCTAGGTCAATGGCATGACTGATCCAAACTCAATGATACTATGTCTAGGTCAATGGCATGAACTGATCCAAACTCAATGATACTATGTCTAGGTCAATGGCATGAACTGATCCAAACTCAATGATACTATGTCTAGGTCAATGGCATGAACTGATCCAAACTCAATGATACTATGTCTAGGTCCATGGCATGACTGATCCAAACTCAATGATACTATGTCTAGGTCAATGGCATGACTGATCCAAACTCAATGATACTATGTCAAGTTCAATGGCATGAACTGATCCAAACTCAATGATACTATGTCTAGGTCAATGACATAACTGATCCAAACTCAATGATACTATGTCTAGGTCAATGGCATTAACTGATCCAAACTCAATGATACTATGTCTAGGTCCATGCCATGACTGATCCAAACTCAATGATACTATGTCTAGGTCAATGGCATGACTGATCCAAACTCAATGATACTATGTCTAGGTCAATGGCATGAACTGATCCAAACTCAATTATACTATGTCTAGGTCAATGACATGAATGATCCAAACTCAATGATACTATGTCTAGGTCAATGGCATGAACTGATCCAAACTCAATGATACTATGTCTAGGTCAATGGCATGAACTGATCCAAACTCAATGATACTATGTCTAGGTCAATGACATGAATGATCCAAACTCAATGATACTATGTCTAGGTCAATGGCATGAACTGATCCAAACTCAATGATACTATGTCTATGTCAATGGCATGAACTGATCCAAACTCAATGATACTATGTCTAGGTCAATGGCATGAACTGATCCAAACTCAATGATACTATGTCTAGGTCAATGGCATGAACTGATCCAAACTCAATGATACTATGTCTAGGTCAATGGCATGACTGATTAAAACTCAATGATACTATGTCTAGGTCAATGGCATGAACTGATACAAACTCAATGATACTATGTCTAGGTCAATGGCATGACTGATCCAAACTAAATGATACTATGTCTAGGTCAATGGCATGAACTGATCCAAACTCAATGATACTATGTCTAGGTCAATGGCATGACTGATCCAAACTCAATGATACTATGTCTAGGTCAATGGCATGACTGATCCAAACTCAATGATACTATGTCTAGGTCAATGGCATGAACTGATCTAAACTCAATGATACTATGTCTAGGTCTATGACATGACTATTCCAAACTCAATGATACTATGTCTAGGTCAATGACATGAATGATCCAAACTCAATGATACTATGTCTAGGTCAATGGCATGAACTGATCCAAACTCAATGATACTATGTCTAGGTCAATGACATGAATGATCCAAACTCAATGATACTATGTCTAGGTCAATGGCATGAAATGATCCAAACTCAATGATACTATGTCTAGGTCAAGGGCATGAACTGATCCAAACTTCATGATACTATGTCTAGGTCAATGGCATGAACTGATCCAAACTCAATGATACTATGTCTAGGTCCATGGCATGACTGATCCAAACTAAATGATACTATGTCTAGGTCAATGGCATGAACTGATCCAAACTCAATGATACTATGTCTAGATCAATGGCATGAACTGATCCAAACTCAATGATACTATGTCTAGGTCAATGACATGAACAGATTCAAACTCAATGATACTATGTCTAGGTCAATGGCATGAACTGATCCAAACTCAATGATACTATGTCTAGGTCAGCGGCATGAACTGATCCCAACTTAATGATACTATTTCTAGGTCATTGGCATGAACTAATCCAAACTCAATGATACTATGTCTAGGTCAATGACAGAACTGATCCAAACTCAATAATACTATGTCTAGGTCAATGGAGTGAACTGATCCAAACTCAATGATACTATGTCTAGGTCCATGCCATGACTGATTCAAACTCAATGATACTATGTCTAGGTCAATGGCATGACTGATCCAAACTCAATGATACTATGTCTAGGTCAATGGCATGAACTGATCCAAACTCAATGATACTATGTCTAGGTCAATGACATGAACAGATTCAAACTCAATGATACTATGTCTAGGTTAATGGCATGAACTGATCCAAACTCAATGATACTATGTCTAGGTCAGCGTCATGAACTGATCCAAACTTAATGATACTATGTCTAGGTCAATGGCATGAACTGATCCAAACTCAATGATACTATGTCTAAGTCAATGGCATGAACTGATCCAAACTCAATGATACTATGTCTAGGTTAATGGCATTAACTGATCCAAACTCAATGATACTATGTCTAGGTCAGCGGCATGAACTGATCCAAACTTAATGATACTATGTCTAGGTCAATGGCATGAACTGATCCAAACTCAATGATACTATGTCTAGGTCAATGGCATGAACTGATCCAAACTCAATGATACTATGTCTAGGTCCATGGCATGACTGATCCAAACTCAATGATACTATGTCTAGGTCAATGGCATGAACTGATCCAAACTCAATGATACTATGTCTAGGTCAATGGCATGAACTGATCCAAACTCAATGATACTATGTCTAGGTCCATGGCATGACTGATCCAAACTCAATGATACTATGTCTAGGTCAATGGCATGACTGATCCAAACTCAATGATACTATGTCTAGGTCAATGGCATGAAATGATCCAAACTCAATGATACTATGTCTAGGTCAATAACATAACTGATCCAAACTCAATGATACTATAACTAGGTCAATGGCATGAACTGATCCAAACTCAATGTTACTATGTCTAGGTCCATGCCATGACTGATCCAAACTCAATGATACTATGTCTAGGTCAATGGCATGACTGATCCAAACTCAATGATACTATGTCTAGGTCAATGGCATGAACTGATCCAAACTCAATGATACTATGTCTAGGTCAATGACATGAATGATCCAAACTCAATGATACTATGTCTAGGTCAATGGCATGAACTGATCCAAACTCAATGATACTATGTCTAGGTCAATGGCATGACTGATCCAAACTCAATGATACTATGTCTAGGTCAATGGCATGACTTATCCAACCTCAATGATACTATGTCTAGGTCAATGGCATGAACTGATCCAAACTCAATGATACTATGTCTAGGTCAATGGCATGACTGATCCAAACTCAATGATACTATGTCTAGGTCAATGGCATGACTGATCCAAACTCAATGATACTATGTCTAGGTCAATGGCATGAACTGATCCAAACTCAATGATACTATGTGTAGGTCAATGGCATGAACTGATCCAAACTCAATGATACTATGTCTAGGTCAATGGCATGAACTGATCCAAACTCAATGATACTATGTCTAGGTCAATGGCATGACTGATCCAAACTCAATGATACTATGTCTAGGTCAATGGCATGAACTGATCCAAACTCAATGATACTATGTCTAGGTCAATGACATGAACAGATTCAAACTCAATGATACTATGTCTAGGTCAATGGCATGAACTGATCCAAACTCAATGATACTATGTCTAGGTCAGCGGCATGAACTGATCCAAACTCAATGATACTATGTCTAGGTCAATGGCATGACTGATCCAAACTCAATGATACTATGTCTAGGTCAATGACATAACTGATCCAAACTCAATGATACTATGTCTAGGTCAATGGCATAACTGATCCAAACTCAATGATACTATGTCTAGGTCAATGGCATGAACTGATCCAAACTCAATGATACTATGTCTAGGTCAATGACATGAACAGATTCAAACTCAATGATACTATGTCTAGGTCAATGGCATGAACTGATCCAAACTCAATGATACTATGTCTAGGTCAGCGGCATGAACTGATCCAAACTTAATGATACTATTTCTAGGTCATTGGCATGAACTAATCCAAACTCAATGATACTATGTCTAGGTCAATGGCATGAACTGATCCAAACTCAATGATACTATGTCTAGGACAATGGCATGAACTGTTCCAAACTCAATGATACTATGTCTAGGTCAATGGCATGAACTGATCCAAACTCAATGATACTATGTCTAGGTCCATGGCATGACTGATCCAAACTCAATGATACTATGTCTAGGTCAATGGCATGACTGATCCAAACTCAATGATACTATGTCTAGGTCAATGGCATGAACTGATCCAAACTCAATGATACTATGTCTAGGTCAATGGCATGAACTGATCCAAACTCAATGATACTATGTCTAGGTCAATGGCATGAACTGATCCAAACTCAATGATACTATGTCTAGGTCCATGGCATGACTGATCCAAACTCAATGATACTATGTCTAGGTCAATGGCATGACTGATCCAAACTCAATGATACTATGTCTAGGTCAATGGCATGAACTGATCCAAACTCAATGATACTATGTCTAGGTCAATGACATAACTGATCCAAACTCAATGATACTATGTCTAGGTCAATGGCATGAACTGATCCAAACTCAATGATACTATGTCTAGGTCCATGCCATGACTGATCCAAACTCAATGATACTATGTCTAGGTCAATGGCATGACTGATCCAAACTCAATGATACTATGTCTAGGTCAATGGCATGAACTGATCCAAACTCAATGATACTATGTCTAGGTCAATGACATGAATGATCCAAACTCAATGATACTATGTCTAGGTCAATGGCATGAACTGATCCAAACTCAATGATACTATGTCTAGGTCAATGGCAAGAAGTGATCCAAACTCAATGATACTATGTCTAGGTCAATGGCATGAACTGATCCAAACTCAATGATACTATGTCTAGGTCAATGGCATGAACTGATCCAAACTCAATGATACTATGTCTAGGTCAATGGCATGAACTGATCCAAACTCAATGATACTAAGTCTAGGTCAATTGCATGACTGATCCAAACTCAATGATACTATGTCTAGGTCAATGGCATGAACTGATCCAAACTCAATGATACTATGTCTAGGTCAATGGCATGAACTGATCCAAACTCAATGATACTATGTCTAGGTCAATGGCATGTCTGATCCAAACTCAATGATACTTTGTCTAGGTCAATGGCATGAACTGATCCAAACTCAATGATACTATGTCTAGGTCAATGGCATGAACTGATCCAAACTCAATGATACTATGTCTAGGTCAATGGCATGAACTGATCCAAACTCAATGATACTATGTCTAGGTCCATGGCATGACTGATCCAAACTAAATGATACTATGTCTAGGTCAATGGCATGAACTGATCCAAACTCAATGATACTATGTCTAGATCAATGGCATGAACTGATCCAAACTCAATGATACTATGTCTAGGTCAATGACATGAATGATCCAAACTCAATGATACTATGTCTAGGTCAATGGCATGAACTGATCCAAACTCAATGATACTATGTCTAGGTCAATGGCATGACTGATCCAAACTCAATGATACTATGTCTAGGTCAATGGCATGACTTATCCAACCTCAATGATACTATGTCTAGGTCAATGGCATGAACTGATCCAAACTCAATGATACTATGTCTAGGTCAATGGCATGACTGATCCAAACTCAATGATACTATGTCTAGGTCAATGGCATGACTGATCCAAACTCAATGATACTATGTCTAGGTCAATGGCATGAACTGATCCAAACTCAATGATACTATGTGTAGGTCAATGGCATGAACTGATCCAAACTCAATGATACTATGTCTAGGTCAATGGCATGAACTGATCCAAACTCAATGATACTATGTCTAGGTCAATGGCATGACTGATCCAAACTCAATGATACTATGTCTAGGTCAATGGCATGAACTGATCCAAACTCAATGATACTATGTCTAGGTCAATGACATGAACAGATTCAAACTCAATGATACTATGTCTAGGTCAATGGCATGAACTGATCCAAACTCAATGATACTATGTCTAGGTCAGCGGCATGAACTGATCCAAACTCAATGATACTATGTCTAGGTCAATGGCATGACTGATCCAAACTCAATGATACTATGTCTAGGTCAATGACATAACTGATCCAAACTCAATGATACTATGTCTAGGTCAATGGCATAACTGATCCAAACTCAATGATACTATGTCTAGGTCAATGGCATGAACTGATCCAAACTCAATGATACTATGTCTAGGTCAATGACATGAACAGATTCAAACTCAATGATACTATGTCTAGGTCAATGGCATGAACTGATCCAATCTCAATGATACTATGTCTAGGTCAGCGGCATGAACTGATCCAAACTTAATGATACTATTTCTAGGTCATTGGCATGAACTAATCCAAACTCAATGATACTATGTCTAGGTCAATGGCATGAACTGATCCAAACTCAATGATACTATGTCTAGGACAATGGCATGAACTGTTCCAAACTCAATGATACTATGTCTAGGTCAATGGCATGAACTGATCCAAACTCAATGATACTATGTCTAGGTCCATGGCATGACTGATCCAAACTCAATGATACTATGTCTAGGTCAATGGCATGACTGATCCAAACTCAATGATACTATGTCTAGGTCAATGGCATGAACTGATCCAAACTCAATGATACTATGTCTAGGTCAATGGCATGAACTGATCCAAACTCAATGATACTATGTCTAGGTCAATGGCATGAACTGATCCAAACTCAATGATACTATGTCTAGGTCCATGGCATGACTGATCCAAACTCAATGATACTATGTCTAGGTCAATGGCATGACTGATCCAAACTCAATGATACTATGTCTAGGTCAATGGCATGAACTGATCCAAACTCAATGATACTATGTCTAGGTCAATGACATAACTGATCCAAACTCAATGATACTATGTCTAGGTCAATGGCATGAACTGATCCAAACTCAATGATACTATGTCTAGGTCCATGCCATGACTGATCCAAACTCAATGATACTATGTCTAGGTCAATGGCATGACTGATCCAAACTCAATGATACTATGTCTAGGTCAAT
This sequence comes from Biomphalaria pfeifferi, assembly GCA_030265305.1. Lineage (NCBI taxonomy): Eukaryota > Metazoa > Mollusca > Gastropoda > Planorbidae > Biomphalaria > Biomphalaria pfeifferi. Next base: position 148,787 of record JASAOG010000133.1, read on the forward strand.
GGCATGAACTGATCCAAACTCAATGATACTATGTCTAGGTCAATGACATGAATGATCCAAACTCAATGATACTATGTCTAGGTCAATGGCATGAACTGATCCAAACTCAATGATACTATGTCTAGGTCAATGGCAAGAAGTGATCCAAACTCAATGATACTATGTCTAGGTCAATGGCATGAACTGATCCAAACTCAATGATACTATGTCTAGGTCAATGGCATGAACTGATCCAAACTCAATGATACTATGTCTAGGTCAATGGCATGAACTGATCCAAACTCAATGATACTAAGTCTAGGTCAATTGCATGACTGATCCAAACTCAATGATACTATGTCTAGGTCAATGGCATGAACTGATCCAAACTCAATGATACTATGTCTAGGTCAATGGCATGAACTGATCCAAACTCAATGATACTATGTCTAGGTCAATGGCATGTCTGATCCAAACTCAATGATACTTTGTCTAGGTCAATGGCATGAACTGATCCAAACTCAATGATACTATGTCTAGGTCAATGGCATGAACTGATCCAAACTCAATGATACTATGTCTAGGTCAATGGCATGAACTGATCCAAACTCAATGATACTATGTCTAGGTCCATGGCATGACTGATCCAAACTAAATGATACTATGTCTAGGTCAATGGCATGAACTGATCCAAACTCAATGATACTATGTCTAGATCAATGGCATGAACTGATCCAAACTCAATGATACTATGTCTAGGTCAATGACATGAACAGATTCAAACTCAATGATACTATGTCTAGGTCAATGGCATGAACTGATCCAAACTCAATGATACTATGTCTAGGTCAGCGGCATGAACTGATCCAAACTTAATGATACTATTTCTAGGTCATTGGCATGAACTAATCCAAACTCAATGATACTATGTCTAGGTCAATGGCATGAACTGATCCAAACTCAATGATACTATGTCTAGGACAATGGCATGAACTGTTCCAAACTCAATGATACTATGTCTAGGTCAATGGCATGAACTGATCCAAACTCAATGATACTATGTCTAGGTCCATGGCATGACTGATCCAAACTCAATGATACTATGTCTAGGTCAATGGCATGACTGATCCAAACTCAATGATACTATGTCTAGGTCAATGGCATGAACTGATCCAAACTCAATGATACTATGTCTAGGTCAATGGCATGAACTGATCCAAACTCAATGATACTATGTCTAGGTCAATGGCATGAACTGATCCAAACTCAATGATACTATGTCTAGGTCCATGGCATGACTGATCCAAACTCAATGATACTATGTCTAGGTCAATGGCATGACTGATCCAAACTCAATGATACTATGTCAAGTTCAATGGCATGAACTGATCCAAACTCAATGATACTATGTCTAGGTCAATGACATAACTGATCCAAACTCAATGATACTATGTCTAGGTCAATGGCATTAACTGATCCAAACTCAATGATACTATGTCTAGGTCCATGCCATGACTGATCCAAACTCAATGATACTATGTCTAGGTCAATGGCATGACTGATCCAAACTCAATGATACTATGTCTAGGTCAATGGCATGAACTGATCCAAACTCAATTATACTATGTCTAGGTCAATGACATGAATGATCCAAACTCAATGATACTATGTCTAGGTCAATGGCATGAACTGATCCAAACTCAATGATACTATGTCTAGGTCAATGGCATGAACTGATCCAAACTCAATGATACTATGTCTAGGTCAATGACATGAATGATCCAAACTCAATGATACTATGTCTAGGTCAATGGCATGAACTGATCCAAACTCAATGATACTATGTCTATGTCAATGGCATGAACTGATCCAAACTCAATGATACTATGTCTAGGTCAATGGCATGAACTGATCCAAACTCAATGATACTATGTCTAGGTCAATGGCATGAACTGATCCAAACTCAATGATACTATGTCTAGGTCAATGGCATGACTGATTAAAACTCAATGATACTATGTCTAGGTCAATGGCATGAACTGATACAAACTCAATGATACTATGTCTAGGTCAATGGCATGACTGATCCAAACTAAATGATACTATGTCTAGGTCAATGGCATGAACTGATCCAAACTCAATGATACTATGTCTAGGTCAATGGCATGACTGATCCAAACTCAATGATACTATGTCTAGGTCAATGGCATGACTGATCCAAACTCAATGATACTATGTCTAGGTCAATGGCATGAACTGATCTAAACTCAATGATACTATGTCTAGGTCTATGACATGACTATTCCAAACTCAATGATACTATGTCTAGGTCAATGACATGAATGATCCAAACTCAATGATACTATGTCTAGGTCAATGGCATGAACTGATCCAAACTCAATGATACTATGTCTAGGTCAATGACATGAATGATCCAAACTCAATGATACTATGTCTAGGTCAATGGCATGAAATGATCCAAACTCAATGATACTATGTCTAGGTCAAGGGCATGAACTGATCCAAACTTCATGATACTATGTCTAGGTCAATGGCATGAACTGATCCAAACTCAATGATACTATGTCTAGGTCAATGGCATGAACTGATCCAAACTCAATGATACTATGTTTAGGTCAATGGCATGAACTGATCCAAACTCAATGATACTATGTCTAGGTCAATGGCATGACTGATCCAAACTCAATGATACTATGTCTAGGTCAATGGCATGAACTGATCCAAACTCAATGATACTATGTCTAGGTCAATGGCATGAACTGATCCAAACTCAATGATACTATGTCTAGGTCAATGGCATGAACTGATCCAAACTCAATGATACTATGTCTAGGCCAATGGCATGAACTGATCCAAACTCAATGATACTATGTCTAGGTCAATGGCATGACTGATCCAAACTCAATGATACTATGTCTAGGTCAATGGCATGAACTGATCCAAACTCAATGATACTATGTCTAGGTCAATGGCATGACTGATCCAAACTCAATGATACTATGTCTAGGTCAATGGCATGAACTGATCCAAACTCAATGATACTATGTCTAGGTCAATGGCATGAACTGATCCAAACTCAATGATACTATGTCTAGGTCAATGGCATGAACTGATCCAAACTCAATGATACTATGTCTAGGCCAATGGCATGAACTGATCCAAACTCAATGATACTATGTCTAGGTCAATGGCATGACTGATCCAAACTCAATGATACTATGTCTAGGTCAATGGCATGAACTGATCCAAACTCAATGATACTATGTCTAGGTCAATGACATGACTATTTCAAACTCAATGATACTATGTCTAGGTCAATGACATGAATGATCCAAACTCAATGATACTATGTCTAGGTCAATGGCATGACTGATCCAAACTCAATGATACTATGTCTAGGTCAATGACATTAATGATTCAAACTCAATGATACTATGTCTAGGTCAATGGCATGAACTGATCCAAACTCAATGATACTATGTCTAGGTCAATGACATGAATGATCCAAACTCAATGATACTATGTCTAAGTTAATGGCATGAACTGATCCAAACTCAATTATACTTTGTCTAGGTCAATGGCATGAACTGATCCAAACTCAATGATACTATTAGACTCAATATAAGCTTTTTTTTCAAAAGTATTTTCTGTTTGTCTTATTCAGTGAATGTTTTGGACACAGTTATCACTGACATGTTTAGACGTATACAACTGTGCAATAAGTTATGTGTGTAGCGGAAATCGTTATCTCGAGATAGAAGGTACTTTCTTCTCGAGTGAAATACCCTGAATGCCTGGTATAGTGCATTTGTTTAAAAAATTGACAAGTACTTGGCCGACTTGAGGTTCCATATTTTGAAAAATCACAAGGTTATATCATATCTAAGGAGCCAAATATGACCTGTCATACAATTATAAAATGGGTTAAGCTTTATACAAAAATACAAAGGACATACATATTGAGAACTCTACTAGAAATATGTTAAACAATGGGACGTTTGGTCAACAAGACCTTCATCATATATATATATATATACTTTAAAAAAACAAAGCTTATAATTGTTGTATCATTAGATTGGATCAGTTGTGTAATTAAATGTGTAAAATATTTAGACAAACAATAAAGAAAAAGCCTTTACAAAAAAAAAAAGAATAACCTGAATGGCTCAACCTCAGGCTTTTCAAGACAAACACGCTATCCACTCTGCTAGTGAAGACTTGCTAGTGAAGAGCTTATGAACATGAAAGATTGTATAGTTATCTATTGTTTGGATAGTCTCGTCTTATTTTTCAGGTTTGCGCTCACTAAGACTCAGACGACGATCTATAAAGGGACTAATTTAGCTTATACCACCACTTCAGTCAAGTACAATTTCTTTCCCTTGTTCAAGATACCAAACAACATTATTAATTTCCAATTGTTAATTAACTAATAGGTTGTTGTTTTTTTTTAATTCATGTGTTGACAGATAAAAGAAAAAATTGAGCTAAATTTCAGTTTGATCAGAGATGTGGGAGAAATAGCGTGTTCAAACATTTTACCAGGCAGACAGACAGTGAGTTAATATAAACTTTTAAAAAAACAGAAAATCAATTGATATTTTAAAATGGCTTGTTTTGTGTTAATTGAAGGCTCCTCAACACATTTTTTTTTTTTTGCTTTTACTTTGGTTCAGCAGGGTGTTCAAGATATAGAATGTCCAAAAACTACAGATAAAATTTACATATTAAATAATTATATTTCCAAAATCAAATCTGAACCGCAGTTTTCCAGCTAGTATTTATTGCTCAAAGATATGCAAATCTTGACAGCCTTCCTCGAGATCCATGTCCACGTATCCAGCTTCAAGTTTCCATAAAGAAATCGTAGCAGCACTACAATAGAAAATCCACAATTAAAATCAACCTTCCTTAGGGCCAGGGCATTCGAAAAGTCAATACTTGTGACAAAATTGCTTCTATTAATAAGTCAGGCGATAATTACAAAGATTTATTAATTAATGGATATGTAAGTTTGGTAGAGTCGTTCCAAAGGTTTAGTGTTTTAAGAGCACGTCTTTAAGGAAAAAATAAAAGAACTCTCCAATGAAGAATTGATAATTAAATTACTTGAAGGTCTCTGTCAATGTGATCTGAACAACAGCGACATAAATAAAATGAATGACCAAAGTATGCCACCGTTCTTAAGCTTGTCTAGAAAAGATGTCAACTGCCAAGGTCAAAGAAATCAAACGAAATGTACGTTTAGATCATCTATTTGATTATATCTTTAACCCCTGCCTGTAGACCAGAAAGAATGCTCCTTGACACACAAACACACACACACATATAATCATAGTATTTGGGAAAAAAAAAGGTCTCTTGAAAACAGAAAAAGTTTCAAAACTATTTGTATTCAGGTTGCCAGTTGACTTCAGTAATAACTAACTTCGGTCTTCGGGTAAGATTTGATAAAAAATAAATCTTGCTTCATTAGAGAGTAAAATAGAAATGTGTTTTTAAGTGTTCTCAAATTATCAAATCATTTTTTCTTTAATGATATTTGTTTAAGTTGTGATAAAATATAAAACCTTAACAGCAATACACATGAATTTTAAAAAAAGTTAGTCTAAAAAAACATTCTATAAATACTAAATCGAGACCCTATGGGCGCTAGCGTTGATTATAAATATGTGTAAGTACCTATTCAGGAATGAGTGGTGGACAGTATGTGTCTTTTGTCTCATGGCCACATTGGAAGAGGAGTCATGGGGAGTCGTGGATCGAGACCAATCGTTTAAGAAGGCCTGAACACAGACGTGGGACGTCACAACCTGTGGGCTGTTTACACCAATAGCTTCTCGCCACGTAACAGGTCTGTGTTCATGCAGCTATCACGATTGATCATGGGGTAGATACAGCAGACAGTGTCAGTGTTTCCCTACCTTTACTAAGACATTTCATTAACTTTTAAAGTAATTTCTTAACTTATACATAAAACACTGACCATAATCTTCAAATACAAAAACAAGACCTACTAAAATACTCAGAAAGATACAAAGATATTAACACATATCTCGTTCCATATCCTAGGACAAATCTGTACAAGTGCTCCTTTTTCAATAGTGCTATTTGAACATGGAATGAGTTGCCTGAACCAGCCAGGAAAACCAATGTCTTAGCAGAATTTAAGTCACTGGTTAATATGCATGACTAGATGCATGATGCGTAGAACATAATCATCTTCTTTTCCAAAGTTACGTCTGTATTTTATAAGATAAGATATAAAATATAATAGACTAAAAGAAAAATGTATTAAGCTAAAAATAATAAAGTGAACTCAATTACAATTTAGGCCTACCTACATCTTAAAAATAGATGTACTACATTGCAGAAGTAATTACGTGAATGTACGCACGTGTATTAGAAATGTGTACTAGTCTTCTGTTTCTTGTCGTTTACTTGAATGTATATCACCTTAATCTTGCTTAAGTAGCTAATGTATGCATCGGCGCCGCGTCGTATAACTGACTGTGTCGGATCAAAATATGCCGGATAATCGAAAGTCAACTGTATTTAATTACAGGTGAAAAGATAAAACATAACGTTAGTGACCTATTTTAGTCATAGTCAAATATATATATATATTTTTATTAAACTTAAGAATCAACAGGCCCTAGTATGGAACTCTAGAATTATGTATATTTTTAAAATTAAACTTAAGAATGAAACATCTTATAGTTGCTCATATTTTTAATTATGTAACCTTCATTTCTATTTCTTTTCTTCTCTGAAATTTCAATAGTTACTATTTGGTGTATAAGAGCTGGATGTGTTGTATCTCAAAATGAAGCTCTCCATAGTCGTACTCAGCCTCGTCGTCTTGTACGCCTGGTCGCAGAGCCCTGAAGATATGCATGCCTACATGGGCTGCATCATTGAAACCAAGCTATCCAACGAAGTCTGAAAGGCTTACGCCAGGTCCCACGGTCCTAGCTCCTCAGACCCGGCACAAGCATGTTCCGGACTTCAAGCCGCCAAGGCCAGCTTCCTGTCGGCGGGCTGCACGGTGGCAGACTACAACATCCTCCAGGCCATCGTCTGTGAGCATCAGCACATCCAATGTGTCCCACCTCCGCATGTCGGAAAGTAATCAACCATCAAGACATCTCGAATACCATCTGATTAGCACTGCATGATGTATAGTATTAGTAGGAATATAGATGTCTCCTTGATATTTTTGTTGTACTTGAGACTTTATAGAGTTTTGTTAGGAATAGCTTGCGGTTTTAGAAAAGTTAAAGATAAGAAAGATCATTTTTATTGGTTCATTCAAATGGAAATACAGTTTGACTACAATTGACCATCTCAGCGTAACTACAAATACTAACGAACAACATTCACACACGAAACACATACACACTCCCAACTGGTGCTTTATGAATTTGACTTCTATGTACTTCTCGCTGACGACAGATGACCATGTAACACTCTGACCAAAAGTGGGATAAAGGAGTTTTTAAATCTTTCTGTTTTAGTCCTAATGGAAAGGAGACGACCACTTCGTCCAGGTCTGATTTAACAGTGGTTTAATGGCTGCAGGTTGTCTTTAAGAATCGAGTGTGTGTTTTGAAAAGGCATCTTTTATGAAAAAGTTCTTCAAGAGATGGTAGCTGTGTTCCTCTATCTATATCCTCTTTAGTGGTATATTAAATAATTTGAAGTTTTTAAAACTCCATGACAAGCCATACATAGAGGAGTCACGACACATTCACCATCATTTTCATTAATGAATAAACATACTTTCTGAGGAGCTCAAAAGAACACCCCGTTACGTGTTTGGTTTACACGTTTCGGGCGCTCTTTCAGATCCTGGAACATGCGGTCTGCTACACGTGGGAATGGTAGCAAGCAGGGTTCAAGCCAGCGACCATCCTGACATTCCGGTTATCATACAACACGTTCAGTCAGCCACCAGGTACACTTAAGTCTGTGTATTTATGAGGGAGAAAAAAAAATGGTGGAAAAAAAAAAGACTTGATAAAAATATCTTTTAATAGCTTTTAAAAATATCTACGTGGATATATGCTTTTAAAAAATGTAGAGCATTTATTATATTTAATACGGTTATCAATTCTGTTTATATTGGCTTTTTAGTTCAATGCAGGCCAACATAATAATGTACACAATGATGACCTACACAGTACTCATTCTTATGAAGACTTACATTATCCAAATTATTAAACAAGGTAGAAATTTGTCGTAAAACCATTTTCTATGTACGCCGATTCCAAGTCTACGTTTACTTTAACATGATTCGTTGTACAGACAGATTATACTAGAAGTAAAGAAATCCATTAAATGAATAAACAAAAGCACCTGATTATAATTACCTAAAAGGGATTCGTTAATATAATCGTTTAAGAAGGCCTGAACACAGACGTGCGACGTCACAACCTGTGGGCTGTTTACACCAATAGCTTCTCGCCACGTAACAGGTCTGTGTTCATGCAGCTATCACGATTAATCATGGGGTAGACACAGCAGACAGTGTCAGTGTTTCCCTACCTTTACTAAGACGTTTCATTAACTTTTAAAGTAATTTCTTAACTTATTAATAAAACACTGACCATAATCTTCAAATACAAAACAAGACCTACTAAAATACTCAGAAAGATACAAAGATATTAACACATATCTCGTTCCATATCCTACGACAAATCTGTACTAGTGCTCCTTTTTCAAAAGTGCTATTTGAACATGGAATGAGTTGCCTGAACCAGCTAGGAAAACCAATGACTTAGCAGAATTTAAGTCACTGGTTAATATGCATGACTAGATGCATGATGCGTAGAACATAATCATCTTCTTTTCCAAAGTTACGTCTGTATTTTATAAGATAAGATATAAAATATAATAGACTAAAAGAAAAATGTATTAAGCTAAAAATAATAAAGTGAACTCAATTACAATTTAGGCCTACCTACATCTTAAAAATAGATGTACTACATTGCAGAAGTAATTAGGTGAATGTACGCACGTGTATTAGAAATGTGTACTAGTCTTCTGTTTCTTGTCGTTTACTTGAAATCCATTAAATGAATAAACAAAAACACCTGATTATAATTACCTAAAAGGGATTCGTTAATACACATTTTAGTGTACTTACTCGGGCTCAGACAAGTAGTTATAAGTATATTTTATGATCTCAGACAGGCGGTTATAATTATATTTATATAGGCTCAGACAGTGTGATATAGATATATTTATTTAGGTTCAGGCTAGTGGATATAAATATAACTATATAACTTCAGGGATGAGGTTAACAGTATTACAGATATACAGAATTGGGTCCAGTTTTGATGTTAAAAGATCATAGAATATGGCCCATTTATTTGGTTCTGAGTAAAAAAAAAATTAGAGTTGAATATGCGGCCCCGGGCTTAGACATTTGTGCTCAGAAATAAAATAATTTTAATTGTTTTACTACATCATTAGCTATTAAATCTGATCTTAGAGCTTTCAAATACGTGATGGAAAAAATTTATTTTAAATTCACATGACACAACCTGTATATTGAACCACAAGCTTATGGACATAAAAAACACAACTAGTTTTAGATATTTTAAACAGAATAATTATCTACATTGTGTAGCAATGAGACTGAGATCCACTCAAACTACTTAAGATAGTTTTCGAACACTAATGGCAGGGTTATCTCAACATGTGTGTTGCAGCTGGCTATGTCTACATTATATGTAAAATGGAGCAAAGGACATTATCTCTGAGATACAATGAGAAATTAATGATAATTTTAAATTTATCTTTAAAATTGTATTTACAAGCTAGTAGCCTTGTCATAAAAAGAAAAACGCAAGCTAAAACGTATGACTGTATCACAAGTTTTTTTAAAAACTGTTTTTAAGAGTTGAGTCAAAAACTCTTGAAGCAGTAGTCAACAAGTGTTCAAAGATTCAAGCAGATTGTAAATTTGTTACGTCTCTGTTACTGATGGCTCATATTCAAAGATGCTCTGGCTAGACGTCAAGCACATCGGGTAAACAGCCCCCATATACCTTTTCTGTACCCCATCACGAGAATTTTCTTTTAATTTCGAACGAAATGTGTATACCATGCCATTAATTTGTCATATTTAGTCAATGAAAGATTTTGCTTAACAATCAAGTAAAGGCTGAACAAATGAGATGAGATTTCAATCTAGCTGTTGTCATTGTCCAGACCATTTCTGAATGTTTTTAAACACGATTTTATGTATTACGTAAATTTAAAGATTCATTACTCTTGACGAGATGGATAAATAAGAATTTGTAGAATGTCTTTTTTATTTATTATTATTATTTATTTTTTATTTATTTCTTTGTTTTTTCAGTACTTCAGAAAACTACCCATTTCTATAACAAAACAAAATTGATGTTATACTCCAAAATTGAAAGAAATCGCCTAATTTGGTAAGAATGTATGCATATTTTTAATCAGAAACATTTTGCTAAGAGAGCGTCCTCTTCAACTTCCTTCCATTGAAATGAGAGTTTCTCAACATGTGAGGGGTGTCATTTGCACAAAGAGGGAGGCGGCATTTTTTATTTTAAAAGATATAACAAAAAATTCGTTGTTTTTGCATTGCAGTTATGAATCTAATTTTCAATACTTATCAAATAAAAAAGAAAAAAAATATATTAGCTTATCGTTTCCCTATTCTAAATGATATATATTTACACTACGCATTCAAAACGTAACGTGGCCTATATACAATATATACACCACGCAGCCTCGCTATTGTTATCAGTATTTACAGACAACAAGTCCACATGTTTCTATATCCAAACTGATATGCCATGTGGTATTTGTTGAACATAAAACCTTAAAATTAAGTTTGTAAATACAATAAGTTGGAAATAAAAATAAATTTACAAGCAAGAAATTTTCCTTAGCGCAGAGAACAACAACAAAAAACAATATTTAAAAACATATCAGACTTTGTTTAAAACATTTCAATGTGATTGAATGGGAGATAATAATCGTTAGATAAGAGGAAAACCGAAAACCTGGCCAAGTGTTTAGTCTTCACTCCACATGTGATAGTCTCAAAGTAAACGATTTGAGCATTGGGACATTATCATTATGTTGTTGAATAATTATCTCTGTGATCAATAGTCTGTGCAGAGAAGCAGTAGTGTAGAATCATGGCAATTAGATAAAAAGGTAAGTTTTAGTTTAAACAGTTTGGCTCATATATAAATATATATATATATATATATATATATATTATATATATCTATCTTTCTCTCTTTGTATATATATATATATAAATTTATATATAGATATAGAGATAGATAGATAGATAGATAAATAGTAAAAACGATTAATTCTATGTAACAATGTTTAAAATGGTTAGGGCTACACACCCAGTTGTGCATAAACTAATAAACGAGGTGTATAACGATTTAAATTAAAATATGAATTTAATCCAATGATATTTACACAATGATAATGTCATATGATCAACGATAATGATAAAGATATATAAGTGCATGTAGTATGATATGAAAAATCAATATTTATAGTAAGAATCTAGTAAATACTTAATTAGTATTTTAAAGCAAGAATAATCAACTTAACTTCACCGACGATCCATAAGTAAAAGCTTATAGTAGCATCCAAAACTCACAACTTCACAGAGCACCACCAGGTCTGGATATAACAATCCGCAGTCTGGAACCTCAGACTTGTAACTCAAACTTGAAAAACATAAGACAGAAAACCTAAAATGAAAAACCTGATATAGAAAGAACCTAGAACTAAGACTTGCGATTTCACTCCTGAAATCTGAGACTGAGACTTGACACTGACACCCTATTAAAAGATGAAGAACAGATTCTTCTTAATCTAATTACAAAATACGAATACGATCGAATCCAAATAAAAAATTAACCATACAATATGAAACAAAACTCACCCTAAACAGGGGTCAAGATAATCGTTTAAGAATATATCCAAGGCAAACGCTAAGGCCATCCAGTAACATAAGCACAAGGAAAAATTCAAGAGCTTAACAGAATATAGTATGCTTCAGTCCAACAACATGGCGTGAACTAAGACAAACTACGTCATAAAAAATTACGACGGGGCAACAAGGAGAGATCACCTAGAATAAGACAATAAAATAGCGCGAATGACGTCATCACCTATAGATGAAATCGGCGCTATTAGAATATCAACATTTTTACTAAGCAACTAATTCAATAGGTGCGACATGAAGCATTAAATATATTTATATGTTTATATATAATCTATATCTTAAAATGTCAAATGTGTAAAGTAGGCCTACTTAGTGAAGATACTTGATAAAAAATATATTTTTAACAAATTTATATATTATTGAACGGTAATGACGCAAAATAAATTTGCACATTATATCGGTGACAAGGGAAAATTTGAAGGCCTAGCGTTGGTACTAGATAAACAGTGCTGGATTTACTTACAGACAAAACCTTCCTGGGAGCCAAAAAAAAAAGTTCCTGGACTATTTTCAATCAATTTAAGAAAGAGTCAAGATAAAAGAGACTTATGTTGATTACAAAGGGCCCTCCTCTCTCAAATAGCTTATCAAGATTAATTCCAGTCCTGTAGACTAATGATCAAAGGAATGTTGACACATTCATACAATGGAAACAATAACAAAACACCTACTTTATAGCAATGCTTATTTGATTTCGCAATGCTGCAATATAGTGTTTTTAACTTTAGGTAGAAATTCTTTATTACGAGACCCCTATTCAAGTCACTCCTTCATCTAACTCGAATCCATGAGCCTGGATATAGGAACCTGGACAGTTGATCTCAAAATGTCTCTAACGATTTTCCTATTAATTTAACAGTTTATGAATATCGCTGAGGAAAGAACTATAACTCGGCCACATGGGGAAAACTCTAGTTTTACCGTTGTAATTTTTCAAAGTGAAAAAAATGTAAATTGGCTTGACTTACTTAGACTTAGGTCCTCCGCGCTGTTCGGCGCATTAGGCTGCAAACTGTCTCCATAAAGATCTGTCATTGGCAATGTCTGAAGCCTCTTTCCACCTGATGTTCAATGTTCTGAGTTCCATGAAGGTGTGACGCCAAGTTATACGAGGACGTCCCTGTTTCCGATTTCCTCGCATTGGTCTCCATTACATGCGTAGTTCACTTTGTCGGAGGACATGTCCCGCAAGCCTCATGCGACGCCCTGTCACAACCTCACTAAGTGCTCGACTCCCAGTTCGGCATAGGATTTCCTTGTTGGAGACCCGATCTGGCTTGACTAGATTTAGAAAAAAAATTCAAGGCGTAGTCAGCAATAGTGTTCAGAAATTATATGATAACCGAGTGCATTAGTGGTTGCTTCAATTTTATTGATAGAATATCTAAGCTTTACTAATATTTTTTACGTAAATGTAATATAGATCACATCTAGATTCTACATCTAGGAGGAGATTTTATTCTAGACTTAATCTTAAGAGTTATAGATCAGAAGTCGAAGTATTAGATATAGATGTCCATTAAATGATAATATCAATAAATAATCACTAAACGTAGAAATTCCCGCTGGCTGAATTGATAAATACATTTATTCACGCAATTGAAGGTGTCTAAATCATAGATTCTATACCCTGTTTGAACCAAATAATTGTTTACAATATTTTTTTTATATTTTATTATATTTTAAGTTGTATATTTGTAATGCTTTTGTTTTATTATTTCTGTAGGCTAAACCAAGAGTTGTGCACTATTTGAAAGACGGAGACATGGATTTGACTTACAGCTCTCTATTGATGTCACTCTGTTTGGTGTATGGGATGGCAGGGACCGTTCAGACAGATATGTCAACCAATAAGACATTATTTAACCAGGAAAATTCAACTGTTGATACTAGTATAGTGAGAGATAGTATTATATTATCAAATAGTACTGTTACATCAAATAGCGCTGAATTATCAAATAGTATTATGACATCAAATAGTACTGAATTATTCAATAGTAATGCTACATCAAATAGTATCTTGAGATTAAATGGTAATGCTACATCAAATAATACCTTAACATTGAATAGTACTGTAACAGAAAGCACACAGATGCCTAACAATGTGGAAACATTAAGTCCAGAAACCATCAAACTGAAGAACATTGCTCTCAGCCTCATAAAAAACAACTTTACATCTGGCATTAATTGTACGACTATACTTCCAAAAATTCTGGACACGCAAACCACGGTAGACGGTGCCTGTTTTATGTTGAAAGCGGCTGAAGGTTCTGTTTGGGAGAGTCAAGGCTGCAATGAGAAAGACTATAAGCTAATAAAACATGAGATGTGCAACGACTTTCTAGGAACAACAATATCTTCCCTGAAGACAACACAGTCCCCTGAGGAGACTAACAATGTGGAAACATTAAGTCCAGAAACCATCAAACTGAAGAACATTGCTCTCAGCCTCATAAAAAACAACTTTACATCTGGCATTAATTGTACGACTATACTTCCAAAAATTCTGGACACGCAAACCACGGTAGACGGTGCCTGTTTTATGTTGAAAGCGGCTGAAGGTTCTGTTTGGGAGAGTCAAGGCTGCAATGAGAAAGACTATAAGCTAATAAAACATGAGATGTGCAACGACTTTCTAGGAACAACAATATCTTCCCTGAAGACAACACAGTCCCCTGAGGAGACTAACAATGTGGAAACATTAAGTCCAGAAACCATCAAACTGAAGAACATTGCTCTCAGCCTCATAAAAAACAACTTTACATCTGGCATTAATTGTACGACTATACTTCCAAAAATTCTGGACACGCAAACCACGGTAGACGGTGCCTGTTTTATGTTGAAAGCGGCTGAAGGTTCTGTTTGGGAGAGTCAAGGCTGCAATGAGAAAGACTATAAGCTAATAAAACATGAGATGTGCAACGACTTTCTAGGAACAACAATATCTTCCCTGAAGACAACACAGTCCCCTGAGGAGACTAACAATGTGGAAACATTAAGTCCAGAAACCATCAAACTAAAGAACATTGCTCTCAGCCTCATAAAAAACAACTTTACATCTGGCATTAATTGTACGACTATACTTCCAAAAATTCTGGACACGCAAACCACGGTAGACGGTGCCTGTTTTATGTTGAAAGCGGCTGAAGGTTCTGTTTGGGAGAGTCAAGGCTGCAATGAGAAAGACTATAAGCTAATAAAACATGAGATGTGCAACGACTTTCTAGGAACAACAATATCTTCCCTGAAGACAACACAGTCCCCTGAGGAGACTAACAATGTGGAAACATTAAGTCCAGAAACCATCAAACTAAAGAACATTGCTCTCAGCCTCATAAAAAACAACTTTACATCTGGCATTAATTGTACGACTATACTTCCAAAAATTCTGGACACGCAAACCACGGTAGACGGTGCCTGTTTTATGTTGAAAGCGGCTGAAGGTTCTGTTTGGGAGAGTCAAGGCTGCAATGAGAAAGACTATAAGCTAATAAAACATGAGATGTGCAACGACTTTCTAGGAACAACAATATCTTCCCTGAAGACAACACAGTCCCCTGAGGAGATAAAGCGGCACAGAGCTATCGTCATGTGTGTCATCGACAACGAGCTCTCGTCGCAGGAATGTACCAGCACAGCCCGAGGTCAGTCTGAAGGGGAAGAAGACTCTGAAAAAGGGTGCGAGAAACTCAAGTCGTTCGCCAGCACGCTGAGCCTGTTCCACTGCACGGATGAGGATTACAGGAAGCTGTACAGCGTCATATGCGACAAGCAGAACTACTCTTGCTCTCCGATCACTTCCCTTCTTAAAAAACTAACAAACAGCTGCATGTTGACCATGAGTGCTGCCACTAGCGAGTTAAAGGGAGATAACGCCTGCAGGTACGTGGAGAGCTCCAAACGGGGCTTATTAGAAAGCTCCACTTGCACAGGTGGAGAGTACGCGATGATTCACAGGCTCATCTGCTCCGCTGATCACTCCTTGATCGAAGCCGTCGCCGAGGCAGAGCGCATTGAGACCGCGGAGCTGACAATCACCACGAAGCTGACCGACTCGTGTCGGAATGTCATCTGGCCTGAGTACAAACTGAGCAACATGAGTCAAATGTGTCAGAAGGTCAACAGGACAGGAATATCCTTAGTCAGGCAGAGTATTTGCACTCGAGAAGACTTTGATCTCTTGAAGTCGACGCTCTGCATCGTTCATCGCGAGTATTCCCCGGAAGAGACGAAACTCCGTGAAGAGATCCACAAGCTTATCCTCACGCTATCCGCCACTTGCAAGACCACCATGCTGGACCAGGAGAAGCAGATGCAGGAAACCACGGTGCAGGAAGCCTGCACGAAGTTGACCGCTTCCAGAGAAGCGCTGAAGTCTTCGGACATTTGTAACGAAGAGGAGCTTACGAAAATAAATAAACTCATTTGTAACGGAGCCTGTACCTTGATATCTAGCTGGGTTATCGCCCTTTGCTTTAGCTTTACAATATCCAAATTATTTTTTTCTTTGTAACGATATAATTGATAGGACTACGTATTATGAGTAAGATAATATTCACTGACATACAGAGGACGATGTGCTAATTCTCCTTTGGTGTCTGCATTGCTGCAACTCTGTTCAATGACGCATTTGGACCTCGCTTCCGCTAATGTTAATATTGTTTTATTGTTTCTTTTCACTTAAAAAGACAAATAGCTTAAGTTTCGCGGAAAGAAACTTCGAGTTAAAAAAATGTGGAAGATTACAGAATTTTCTTGGCCAAGGAGATCCATCTGTATCCTACATTTTTTACTTTCGCCACATAAAAAAAAAGAATAGTTGTGGCCCTATGTGAGTGACAGCAAATTGAACAATAATACTAATGTTGCATAACCTTCTACCTATTTTTGTTATCGTTTTCTAATGAAAGATTATAATATTTATAATTCACTTTGTTTTATAACTGTTACATTAACATGCTCAATGGTCTGAGAAAGTTTGAAAATCTGAGGATTTATTTTTTATTATTTGTTTAATGTCTCCTCTACGAAGCTAAGAGAGTGATTATTTTCTCTTAGCAACTAACAATGTCAGATATAAAAAAATATGAAACATTTTTTACTCAGCCTAAATTTCCTCACCCCCCCCCCCCCCCAAATCGAAAGAAAAAATTTGGTTAAGCGCATGTATGAATCTACTCAAGAGTATATAAAATTCTACTGGTAGGCCTTTAGATCCAGACTTAAAAGACTACGAAAAAGTATTTCTTTATTTTGCTCTTTAATGTCTAGTGACGAAATGCAGGGACTACCCATTCACGTACCTGAGTTCTTGATTGTCTTAACATTCAGACCAAAATTATTTTTTCATGATTATGGCATTTCAAAAAATCATAACGATAAAACCAGAGTTTTCCAAATGTTGCCAATTAGCTAGAAATTTTTTCCCCAAAGATATACATAAACTGTCAAATTTCTACAAAAGTGGATACAGAAGTTTTCGAAAACCCTGTCCTTATACGTTTTTTGTTGTTTTTTTTTACCGATGAAGAATTTGCAATCTGAATAGAGGAATTCCAAAAAATAGTTGAATTGTTTGAGATTTTATGACGTCATCTTGGTTTGTTACAGCTTGTACATTCAATTGTTTTTAAATCAATTTCAATAGTTATACTGTTATATTACACACCAAGATTTGAAATCTCTGAGAGTTTCATTTTCATGCCTTGAGAACCGATGATCTTCAGCTCAACTGTATTTATGGACGACTAATTATCCATGATGTCACGTGGCCAGCACAACGACCGAACACTCTCCCACCCAATGTAGAAGAGGCACCTCAGTAGGTGAGTTAGGTGGTTCTAAATGCGATGTCTTCATTGGAACTCGCACTCGAGGCCTAGCACTATACCACTTAGCCACTACTAAATTTTTAAAAAAGTTGATACTATATCATTTTTATAATTAAAATTGCTATCTTTATAAATGTAAACCTTCTAAAATTGAATTCAAAGAGATTTTGTGAATTGTCAGAAACAACGTCGAAATGATTAAAAGGAAAACCTGTTGGTCAACTTTTACGATGTGTTCTTCTATATTTAATCTACAAACCTTTTTTTTTTCCTTTGTGAGTACAAATGTACTAATTAATACTAGCCTTTGTGTGTGTGTGTGTGTGTGTTTGTGTGTGTACATCTCTGAGGGTGGTAATTGTTACTAGAACAGCTCATGTGAAGAACGGCCTTGCTGATAAGAAAGAAACAACATGAGATAATGATAGCGTGATTGATTTGATTGTTTCAAACAGTGTTGCCATATCTACGCCCCGTGGGTCATATCTGGCCAATGATACTGCTATCGGGCCGCTGAAAGCATCTACCTACACAGCAGTGGCGGCCTTAGCAGAGCGCGGGGTCCTTGGCGAGTGTCGTATGCAGGGCTCTGACTCCTGAGCCTTTATATACCGTACCATATCACGCTAACGGGCTCGTCCGCCTCAAACGCTGTACACCTTACTTTTTCTACTAAACATAGTATCTTAAGTAGGTACTGTACTATTGGCCTTTCACTAATTACATACTGTGTTGTAATTGTTAAAAGATCTTGCCTTTTAATGTTAATACATTTAACTAATGATTCAGAAACATTTTGCATGAAAAATCCGAAAACTAGATACTAATAATTTCTGCTAAGCACGCTAGAGTCTGAAAGTAACTATAAATTACAGAGAACTAGTACACTGGAAATAACAAAATAGTTGCTTAGACGGTCATAGTAATACGTTTAGAGAGTTGGGCAATTTTTTTTTAAAAAGTGTCTTACCTTTGTTTAGGGCTACTTTACATATGTTACTTCTCCAGTTATATCCAAGGAACATTTATGCCAACTTTTATCAAGAATGGTCAAACGGTTTTGATTTCTATGTGCGACATACACAGTCTTACTGTCTGCTTCATCTACTATCTACAATTATAGAAAACACTTTGTTTTCTTTGTGTATGGTTTGAGATTTACATGGAAGCTATCCATGTCATAAATTTCCTCTTAGCATAAGGATGCGAATTTATAATGTTTTTGTGGTTATCATGAATGTGATTAAAATTTTTTTTTTTCATTTGCAATATGTAACATTATTATGTTTATAAGAATGGTTGTGAAATCCAAACTTCACTTTGACTGACCGACAATACTTTGATAGCTGTTTGATCGTGCGGTATGCGCTCTGGACTGTCGTCTCGAATTTCTTGGGTTAGGGTTAGGGTTAGGGTCTAATAACTGAAAAAAAGCTTGTACAACCAACACGAGTAGGTTGAACGTATGTATTTGAATCTACTATTTAGATATGTTTTTTTTTAGAAAGAAGTCCCAGAAGAAAAAATATATGAAGCACATTTTGTTCCCACCAAGACGACTCAATTATAAATAAATGCATTGTTTCCTGATCTCATTTTGGAAACGTTAGTGTTACGTCTATTTATATGGGACGTGAGCAGGAATTTTCGTTGAAGCCATGAAAAAATGAAAAGTGTCTTTTTTTAATACAAAATTAAAGCTGAAATTATTTTCAGAAAATGAAACATTGTTCAAATCTTTATATCGATCGACCTCGAGTTTTCCCATTGTAGCCATCGAGCTGTGATTTGTTTTATTAACTATATACATTTACCTTGAAATTGAAAATAAAATCGTATAGCCGTTTTTAAAATAAAATGTGTATATAGATATCTATTTTGATCGGATAATAGCATACGATTTCCATAAGTAAACCTGTATCTCTATTATGTTGTACACTCTAACATTGAGCATATTATTCTGTACCCTAACAGTTAGAAGTTATTATTATATGTCACTGTAAAGATAACTAGGAACGTGAAGCTATTTGATTTGGAAGGAGGTTTACAGTCTAACTATTATCACCCCCCAATAGAGTCCAGATGTTATTGTATTTAAGTTGTTATTCAGTTGAACTGATGTAGAAAGAAATCTAATTGGACAGAGACTTTCTTTTTTCTTAAGCAAAATCCCTAAAATTCTTAGGAATATTGGTCTTGAAACCGTTGATAATAAAAGGGAGTGTGAGGGGTGTCTGAGCGAATTAATATTGATTCCGGTAGGTCAATTTTTTTTTTTTTTTGGGGGGGGGGAGGGAAAGGGATAGCAGAGTAAGATGTCTACCTAGTTACAGTGTTTCTGCTAGGGCAATGTTTACTAGTGGTAGGTATGTGTTCGTGGCCTGACCACAGCTTTCCCAAATGTATTTCAAACTATTCTCTCTTTAACAATAGTAAACTGAACTGCAGCCCTAACAGATCTAGTTGTTTCGTCTTCATCTATTTTGTCTTAAGAAGTGAAGACCTCATTCTGTATGTCAACATTTGTCTGCATCACAGTCAGAATTTACCAAATAAAGTTAATTATTAATTATATATATATATATATTTTACAGTTATGGTTTTATATAATGAAATATTTACTATTAATTACACAGGCAAATTTCATGCTTTTCTTAGAGATATCCATTAAACTAAACAAGAAGATCCTAAATAATTTTTACGGTCGACAAAATCTGCTAACATACGGAATAACTTGTTTGCAAGGCAACGCTCCATCTAAACAATTGCGCCGCCTATAAAACATTATTAAAAAGGCATCAAAAATTACACGCACAACATTACCATATTTAAAGGAACTCTTTGAACAGATATGTCTAAGAAAAATAAAAAAATATTGGAAGACTACAGCCACCCGCGCCATCAAAACTACGTCAAGTCGTCGCGAAGTGTGCGACTTCTGTCAATCAAGACAAGAACAGAGCGGTACAAAAAATCGTTCGTATCTTACTGGGTCAGACCGTAGCAACACCACCGATTGATCAAGAAACAAGAAAAGGACCAAGATGCCGGAGTAGTCGCTGAATGAACTCTTTATGTAGTGTCTGTTTTATTTATGTGAATGTTTATGTTGTGTTGTTTTTATATGAGAAAAGAGTCCTTGTAATCGCAACAAATTTCCATAAGGATCAATAAAGCAGCCTTAG
The DNA here is from genome assembly GCA_030265305.1 of Biomphalaria pfeifferi. Taxonomy (NCBI): domain Eukaryota; kingdom Metazoa; phylum Mollusca; class Gastropoda; family Planorbidae; genus Biomphalaria; species Biomphalaria pfeifferi. The sequence goes on from JASAOG010000133.1 coordinate 169,822, forward strand.
TCTTAGTCTTTGTTATCCACAAATCCACCGATGAGAGATATATTGTTTTTCTTTTTATCCAAACTGTTTCTCTTTAAAGCTTTCTTTCAATTATGTATCTCCTGTTATAAAATCTGAATAGCACTGCAGTCTGCTACTGTTAAATAACGGCGGCTACTTGATGTATCCAAAGACTAGAACACAAATTTACCAAGAGCCATAGTAGTACCGTTTAAAAAATACATGAATAATTACAAAGTCAAGATATTTTAAGAAATTGACAATTATCATAATTACTGGATCATTACACCATTCTTAGAACATTAGTAACATTATGCAGCGTGGGTAAACTACTTGTTCAGCGTCAACACATTCTAAGAACTTATATTTGAAATGTGTTGCGCCTACTGAGTTTTTTTTTATGACTATTTAATTGTACTTATCTGTAAAATCATTCAAGTTCTATCAATAATTATAAACATGTACAGTTCCATAGCTGAATATTCTTGGCCCAGTCCAGGGGAAGTAATCCATAAATTACACATTTTTACCCGACTTAATTGAAGCTAGCAATAATATTGTATCATAAAAAAAAAAGGTTTAGAAAAATCTACTTTTCAAAATATTTATTGGGCCTTGTGCACTGTAAAAACAGCCAAGGTGGTATGCAAACGCTGTTACTCTGGCTAGTAGATAAGTTTATTTATTTATTCACCGTTTGAAATATACAAAGTCATAAGTATTATAAGTATGAGGACGTATGAATTTGTTTCGATGCAAAGTATGACATTTGCGGCCTGGACATGCACTAAGATTTATGCAAGGACTTCGGCACCCTTTCAACGACCTAGAAAGATAATTATAAAATGGAATGTCTGCAAATATACAGAACATCCATACGGAGTAGAGAATAGCACATGAGATACAGTACAGCCAGATTGACTTTTTGAATCTACTTGTAGCCCCACTTCTAGCATAGAAGCTTGAAGATGAGTGTATGTTATACATAACACATCTAGGAAAAGAATTTGAAACCTTACTACATGCAAATATTTTTAAAAGATTGGCAGCCTCCCCCACACCAAATAAATAATAACAATAAATTAATGCAATTAAAGGGATGCAACTATTGGACTCTATAGCATTCTAAATTACTCTCGGTTAGTGTTCCTTTTTTCTTTTTTTTTTTTTCTTAATTATTTAATTTTTTTTTAAACGTAGTGAGAATTATGACCGGATTGCCTGTCATTGCTAACCCTTGTTTTACTGGTTCGATTAAAAAAAAAATCTGACTGTAACAAAAACAAAATTCCATTTCAGACTATAAGGCAGATGGTGTTGGTCATCCGTATCCTTGACCAACGAGCAGGGTGTCATATGGCAAGCATAATGACAAACCTCCTTTACTAAAGTCAGGCAACTCTGAGAGTACTGGCGAATCCGGGGTAGGGGGGTAGGGGCGATTTTTAGTAGAGAAATCACACAAGTATGATGACCCATTTGGTGGGTTAGGGCGATTTAATCAATCCTCCCTAGTGGGGGTGGGCTGTCCAATTTTTTCTTTTATAATCAGTTGTTTTTTTGTACATATCTTTATGATATAAGCAACCTATTGATATTTTAACCAATCTCTACATAATGTCACCTCCGTTCAGGTATGTTTGCCGATATGGTTGGGGGGGGCGATTACCTCTACATCTACCCTTTGAGGGGGGAGGAGAGCGGTCCAATTTCTATGTAGAAATTATGGTTTGCCAATAAATTTAGTTTGACATCTATATAATTTTATTTTTGCCGATTCTGGGGGGGGGGGGGGGGGGGGGGGGGGAGCCACTGCATCCACTGCTATTCTCACCCTAGCCCCTTGACTTTGAGTGGGGATGGGCGGTCCATATACAGAAATTATAGTTTGTGCACAAAATTAGTTGAATATGTATAATATGCTACTTATTGATATTGGACCCCGCGTTTATATGTCGCAACACTCTAATCTTAAATTAAATCATTAGTAAATATTAAATGAAAGAGCATGGTTGGTACAAGAGGGGGCCGTGGCACCCTGGAAGGGGCGATGGATGAAATTGGATATACCAATACTTGTTCTTTTGCAATTTAGTGAAGAAACTGCACATTTGTTTAAAAAACACTTTGTCTCTGTATATCTAATTTTTGTATCGAGTCGCCCACTATTCAATAATGTCAGATGCAATCATTAGCAATAATTATAAAATGGAGTGAGGACTATTTGTATACATTTTGTATTTTCACTGTGCCTTTTTCCAACAACGTGAAACACAGGGGAGGCTATTTAGTAAGGAAGGGGACTATTTACCATATTTTTAACCCATTTATGCAAACGGATTTAGATTTTTTGCCATTTTCTTTTTACAAATGTATAGCAAAGTTAAGTAAGTTGTCATACTAACCACTACATTCACGAAAAAAAGAATTTGTAAAGAGAAAAAACTATTTAATACGTATATAAGTGGAATATAATTTAAAATAACATTTAATAAGTAGTTTTTTCATATTATAACGTGAACTGCACAGCCTATACCAAATACAGGACTCTCTACTAAAGAATTTTTTTTTACTGAATTGTTTTGTTCTTGAGACTTTGAATAAGAGATTGACCCTTTACAAAACAAATAGATCAATTAAATATTTATTATAAGACATCAGTTATGCCAGGTTCACATTTAACTCCACCTTCACTTTCACCTATCCTTTGCTCTGCTGGACCGTTGGGGCACCACACAGGATCTGTCAACCTTCTTTCTCCTTTCTTCTCTGTCATTTTCCTTTGATAGAATCTCATTCTGATGTTCTTTCTGAAAATATTGAAACTTGCCTTTTACCTGCCTGGGTGGACCATTTCGAGGGCCGATTTTGAATTTATGTTTCTACTCAAACTGTCTTTGTAACCTTATTAAGGGAATGTTTGCGCACATAGTGCTTCCGGGTGATTTGGGTTGTTGTTTTTTTCGAACTAGCGACGACACATTTCTTACATTTCATACTCTTCGCTCCGCTATTCAAATTAAGACATTTTGATACAATGAAATTTTATGTTTTTTCAAAGCACTTTATTACAGCTATTACCTATCTACTCCAAGCGTTCGTCCTTTTAGAGGCAATAATCCCAAAAGTTCCTATTTACATCATTTACTTTCAATAACAAATGGGACATTCGCAACCTCCTATCTCGCTGGCGTTGTTCCCGTTTAACTGACCGAAAAATGGTAAAACGATGAATTTAAAGAAAAAAATGAAAATGCTACATTGTCGAAATGTTGCCTGGCTTAAAGTATTATGGCGCGAAGCTATTCGACTGAGATAAACAATGCCCATTTTAGTGCGCGGCGCTTCGTGCTGGCGTTAAAAAATGCGCCCCTTTACCACAAGTTTGAATATTTTATACTCGTCTCTTACATGACAAGTTTGTCAATTAGCCACACGTGGCTTGCAGACACAGTTTGTCAATTAGCCACACGTGGCTTGCAGACACAGTTTGTCAATTAGCCACACGTGGCTTGCAGACACAGTTTGTCAATTAGCCACACGTGGCTTGCAGACACAGTTTGTCAATTAGCCACACGTGGCTTGCAGACACAGTTTGTCAATTAGCCACACGTGGCTTGCAGACACAGTTTGCGACCACTGACATAGAGGATTAATGTAATATACAATTAAGAAATATTTAGATAGTGAGATAATACATATCTTACTTAAATTATTTTTTATTCATACCAAACGTTTTTGTTTTTGGGATGGGATAGGCAATAAGCTAAAGCTTGTATAACTTAAACGTAAATTCTGCATCAAGTCCATATCTCTTGCGATAACAATGTGCCACTATTCTTAAGTTTTCATTGACCTTAATATTAATATTTGATCTACACTAAGATATGATACCGAAGTACCAAGAAGTCCTCCCCAGTCGTTTTTCATTTTAAGTTCATGACTTATACAAACTTTAACCCTAGTTAAACCCTAGTTAAACTACAAAACAAAGTTAGAATCAAGCAAAAAAAATCGGACGGAACGAGATAAAAAAAGAAATGGTTTGAAACTTGCAGACGATAACGATATCTTCTCTGATTGGCTGGAAAACTGTGGTCCGATGGGTTGTTGTGTTTGAAGTGTATGGTGTGATAGTCCCTAAGCATTGGTTTCAACTATGTAGGCGTAAAACATGTATTACGATCATTCACTGATATCTTTGCAGTGGCAATTCCACATATAGATATCAATTTGTGACGTCATGTCCACTGGGTGATCCAAGCCTCGTTAGTCACTCGTAAGCATATGGGGCCATATAGTTTACGTAGATGTCAAATTTATCGCTTCCGTGATTTCAAACTCAACAAGAACAATGCGAGGTTTCAGTAAACAAGCGATCGGAGCAATAAATATTGGAAAGGATTAGATTTATGACTATTCGCTGTTAATATTACTCCGTGACGCAATAATCACAGTTTGTGAGACCCAGGGTAAAGGAGAGTTCTACAGGTCAAACCGTAAGTAGATAAATATACTGCTTCAAATTCTCATAATATTACTTTATTTATGTATATAAAATTACAAGCTATCCATTAATAAGCATTACATAAGTTTTGAAAAAGCCAATAAACCTAATACCGGCTTTAAAGAAGACGATTCTCCAGCTAGACTTAGATCTGTTGTTGTTGTTTGTTGTTTGTTGTTGTTGTTTGTTGTTTGTTTGTTTGTTTTTCTTTTTTGTCTCTTTGCCTAAAAATTTAGACATTGAAAAAAAAATTTATTTTAATATCTAGATGTGTTATGTATTATTTAATTTATTTTTGTCTGAATGTATTTCACTTAAAGTTTTTTTGTTGTTTTTCTTTCAGAGTTTTTTTTTTTTTTTTGTTTTGTTTTAGGGGCGTTCTTATGGAGAAGCCGATATTGTGTGTGTGCTGTCTGTTCGTCTGTCACTTTTAAATATAAAAAAGAACTAAAAATGTTATTGAAAACCCCATTGTAGCATCGCCTACACTTCCCCCCCCCCCCCATATCGGGATGAGCAGACGTATAGAAGGGGGAGCCACCACGAAATGTCACACACACACTTGAATGTACATGTATTGTGTTGACCGTTGGACTTTGTATATGTTTTTGTTTGTTTACATTTTTAAATAAGTTGAACAAGCCGGCTAAAAGAAAAAAATGACCAAATGTAAACTTAACAAGGTTACAAAAGACAGTTTGTGTGGAAACACAAACTCAAAATCGGCCCCCGAAGTGGTCCACCCAGGCAGGCTTTAATATTTTCAGAAAGAACATCCAAATGAAATTATTTCAAAGACAAATGAGAGATAAGAAAGGAGAAAGAAGGTTGACAGATCTTGTGTAGTGCCCCAACGGTCCAGCAGATCAAAGGATACATGAAAGTGAATATAAAGTTAGATGTGAACCTGTTCCCCTTGTAGACCTTGTGGCAGATGATGTAAAGTTCATCTGTTTTTGTGGCCTCCGGTTAACGAGGGTGTCATGTAGCCAGCACAACGACCAACCGCCTATACTTTTACTTTAATGTGGACTCAGAAGCGCCCAAAGATTCCAAAGTTGAAAATCCCAGTCTTCACCAGGATTCGAACCCGGGACCCCCGGGGCCGGAGCCGGATACCTAAGTGTCTTGTTAATAGCTTGTGTTGCTGAACATTTTACGAAACTGTTAAATAACATACCTATATTGGTTGGTTTTATTTTTTTTCCTTTTATATACCTTATTGTTTTAAACTCTATTACTGATTGATTTATTCAAGCTTAACAGTATTTCTATAAATCTGTATAGCATGAGTGTGTCTGTGTGTATGTACGATGCCACCAACTGTAAAGGATGTGTGTAGGAAGGTCAATGTAAATAATGTTAGTATATATTTAACTAGTTACTAATGTAAATCTCATAAGTAAAGTGCAATCTGCCTTGTATAGTGGTCGGATGTATGTGTTCATGAATTTCAGACCAACAACCTGGTCAGATATACCTAGTAAGTCTACACATGTAGTCCTAGTGTAGTGTGTATAGTTGTTTGTGTTAACCATCAAGCATTGCTTTTTCCTTGAGCATACGCACGTAATAGAGTTGGGTGTCAGTCAAAAAAGATAACACATTGGCATGGTCAGTCAAGCTTGTAGATAAGTTATACCCGTCCACTAGTTAGAGGTCAAGGGTTGTTGTTGTTTTTTTTACGCTCCAGCATATTGTTTCTTTGTTTGCTAGATCTAACTGCGGTACTATTATTCCATTTATTTTATGCGATTTTAAAATTTACTGTAAAGTTTTCCGTTATTTATGTGTAAAAGTCGTCCTAGCCTGATACACAGTGGCTAAGTACGCATCTTAAGTAAAAAAAAATAGTAATAACAAGTAGTTAATTGACTGTCACAAATAATTAAGAATATTATTATCAAATCAAGACACATATTTGAAGGAATAATATTCAAGTTAACACATTAGAAAAATTATTTAACCGTAATATTTATTGACAGTGTAATATCCTTTGTTAGCACGTTGTGTTTTTGCATTCTGGCTTAAAAAATGGTCAATGTCTATCAATAAATTGGGTGTCAAGGACCAAAGAAATAAAATAAAGAGTAGGGGGTGCATAGCTCTCCATTTAAAGATAGCCCTGGTCGTGTCTTCTACATAATAATTAGTTACTGGCTTACTGGGCTATATAATCTTGCGGTTTGTGTTCTGTGTAGCTAAAGGTCACTCGTTTAGGTGCGTGTGATCTTTAGTCCAGCTTACTAATTGAGATTTATGTTCAAGTAACTCGGCACACTTGAAAAGGTGTGGCCTCTAGCCCAACCACGTGATTAAGATTTTTATCCAAATAATCAAACTCTTTGTCCGGATACCCGTATAGCTGTATGGCTTGAAGTCCAGTCCCACCCCCACCCCAATTAAGATTAACTACTAAGTAAACAAACATAGTTCCCTCGTGTGACCTCTATGGAGTGCTTACGTCCATCGTATCTGACTTGTGGTCACCTGTCAATCAATGAACTCAATGTGATGGACTAAACAAATAAAAGGTGGAGGGAGTTGTTCATCTGGAATTATACCTGGTTACCTTAGCGGTGAGGCTATCGTAGTCCAGCCCCCGTAATAAAGATTCACTACTAAATAAACGAACTCAGTTCCCTCGAAAGGTGTGACCTCTAGAGAGTGTTAATATGGTGACATTAAACCTACGTCCATCGCATTTAACTTGTGGTCACCTGCCTATAAAAAAAACTCAATGTGATGGACTAAACAAATAAAAGGGGTGGGAGTTGTTCCTCTCTACCTCTGGAGATATACCCGCACAGCTAGACAGACGTCTGTTCAGCATGACGTAGTCAAGGAATGTAGCATTTTAACATGTTAACTAACCTACTCAAAGGTCAAGACAAATTGAAAAAAGTGTCAGCCATTGCTGCTCTGTATGTAAAGCGCATTTATGATGTAAAGTTTCATCTCTATTTATATTACGTTATTAACACGCCTTGTCTTTATAATAAACGATGTTTGGTGCATATTCATAGTGGCTCTATTTTTAAGCAAATTATTTTGTTTTAATATAAACATTAATACAGTCAACAACAGACATTAATGGAACGAGGTCCACTTTATGCATATTAAATAGGTGTATTTTTTACTATCCGGTTTACTATCCGGTAGTGATATCCGACCGGAGCCGAATTGCACCGGATAGTAAAAAATGCCGAATATTCGGCAGAAGCCGGAGCGACTATCAGGTGCACCCCTAGTTTCTTTGCATGTTTACTGTACACTGTCCATGCTTCTGAGGCATAGAGCAATGTAGGGAGGATGACGGCTCTATAGACCCCTAGCTTTGTGTTTGTGGTGATACCACGTCTGTTCCAAACTGTTATAGACAGTCTGCCATAGGATGCACTGGCCTTGGCGATACGCAGGTCGATTTCACTATCGATTTTTCCATTTCTGGAGAGTGTGCTGCCAAGATATGTGAATTTGTCCACTGCGTTTATATCCTGTCCATTTATAATGATGCTTGGATCCGAGTAGGCTTTCCCAGGAGCAGGTAGATATAAGACTTCAGTCTTGTTTGTATTGGTGGTAAGTCCAAAGTCTGAGCATGCTCTTGAGAAGTCACTGACGATGCTCTGCAGATCGTTTTCAGAGCAGGCATTTAGGGCACAGTCGTCAGCAAATAGCAAGTCTCTGTTTACTGCTGCATTGGCTTTGAGCCGCCTCGGGTTGAATAGGCCACCATCAAATCTGTATGATATATTTATCCCGTTGTTTTCTCTATTTGTGAATGCATCTGTCAGCATAGCGGAGAACATGATAGCTTTACAGATTGATTACAGTATTTAGATTTTTATCTCTGAGGTCTGACAATTTAGTCAGGGACAATAAATTATACAATAATTACAATTTCTATCTAACCAGTATAGTTATCAATTCTATGTTCAATTATTTTTCTAAATATCAACTCTAGATTATAAGGATTTAAAGATACAGTGTTATTAACAACTTTAATTCTACTGTGCCACACAAGACTTCTGTATTCACTCACTGTTATTAGATTAAATTTATGAATCATCTTACATTTGATTTTAGGCAATTTATTTAAAACAATAGCTAGGTTAAGATTAACATTGGTGTAACAGTTTGCCTCATCTAACATTATCAAATATTTTACATTTTGAAAACATATGGCTTTCATTGTTACCATTATATGTGTGACATAAAACACATGTGTGTACATTTCTTTTCTTACTTCCTACAGGGGTCATCCCGAAGATAAGTCTGTATGTTATTTCTCTGGCTTTGGGTGTAATGTGTTTGCTGTGTAGATTTATAAAAGTGTCTCTGAAATCTATTACACCTAACTCTCTACTCCATTTGATCCTATTGAATAATCTTTCTTGTAACTGTTTCTTAAGTGTTGTGTATGTGTCTTTTAATTTACTGTGTATTAGATGTTCATTGCCGGGGAGTATTCTAGATATGGATCTGTAAAATGGATGTGTGTTTGTACCAAAGTGGTGTGGGGTGTCATTTTTTATTGGAATTATTTTATTTAACCTTAAGCCGTAGTAGTATATTGTTAATGGAAAATTGTTTGGGTTCTTGGCTACTTGTCCTATGTATTTTAATCTAAGTGCTTGTATTTTGGTTCTGATGTCCTGTAAGTTTATCCCCCCATCCTCTTTGTTTTTTATAAGTGTTGTGTGTTTAATGTTTCTGATAGTGCTTTTAAATATAAAATTCCTAATGATTGTGTTTATGCTTGGTATAAAAGTTGGTGGAGGTTCTGTGATGTTTGCTAAATAAACTATCTTCGGGATGACCAGGTTGTTTACTAGTATTGCTCTACCAAATATAGTAGTAGCTGCATAATGATATCTTTTAAGTGTGTTTTTGGTTTTCTTTAAAATATTTTCCCACTGCTGTGTGTGGTAATATGTTGGGTTGCTTGTCCACGTGATACCGCATATTTTAATTTCCTTCTCTATTTTAAGGTTAAAGGGGATGTTTGAGGGGATTTCCCACCTGCCCAATTCCACAATACAAGATTTATTTATGTTGATTTTTGACCCGCTTGCCCTCCCAAATTGAATAAACGTATCCATGATTGCGGCTATGTCTTTTTCTGAGGAGGGAAAAAGGGTGGTGTCATCAGCGTATGCTTTAACTTTAACTACGGGCGTGAGGCCTGGGATTCTTATCCCCGTGATTCCACTATCTAGCCTGATGGTTTCTAAAAGGGGTTCTAGGCAAAGAGTGTATAAAAAGGGAGAAATGGGACACCCTTGTCTAACAGATCTTCTAATAGGGATACTGCCACTAAGGGTTTGGGTTATTATGAGTTTGCTTGTGGCATCAGTGTAAACTAGCTTTATGTATTTCTTCATTCTTCCATCTGTCTTCGTCTTGTCTAGTATTTTGAAAAGGTAGTCATGGTCTATTCTGTCAAATGCCTTTTCCTGGTCAATAGAAAAGAGGGCTGCTTTCAAGTCTTTGTCTTTACAGTAATATATAATGTCTCTTAAAAAATGGTTAAGTTCGTCGATGTTTTTGTCTGGGTTGCTACAGTATTGGTCCTGTCCTGTTAAGTGTAGTATGAGGGGTTTTAGTCTTAGAAAAATCATTTTTGTCAGAAGTTTGTAGTCGGTGTTTAGAAGTGAGATCGGTCGAAAGTCGCTAGGTGAGGTGTTGTTTTCTTGTTTTTTTGGTAGAAGTGTGATGTATGCTAAGTTGAAATCTCTAGGTAACTGTTCTGTCACTAACATGTCGCTGTATAGATTTAATAGTAGGGGTCCTATTTGGGGAAAAAAGGCTTTGTAAAATTCAAACGTCAGACCGTCTGGGCCAGGGGATTTGTTATTTTGTGCTGTGTCTAAAGCAGCCCTCAGTTCGTCTAGCGTAAAGGGAGCGTCTGTCTCTATCTGTTCTGACATTGGTATTTCTTTGCAGTTCTGTAAAAATATTTTTTGTGCTTTGTCGTCCGTCTGTTTCTTGTCATACAAATTAGTAAAGTGTTTCGTAAATGTGTCTGTTATTTTGTCCAGGTCGTGTATAGTTTCTCCTTTACTATCAACAATGTTGTCAATAGTTCTGTCAATTTGAATGTTTTGTTCTGCTGATAAAAAAAGTTTGTTAGGCCCTTCGGTTATTTTTTTACTTTTGCACCTCAATTCCGCTCCTTTGTATTGATAGTTAAATAGTTCTTCTAGTTGTGCTAGTATATGTGTTTTGGCTGCTTCGTCTTCTTCGTGTGTTAGTAAATTTTTAAGTCTTTCCTCTTCTTTTTTCCTTTTTGAGTTGACTAGTGTGGCCAGTATTTGGCTTTGCTGCTTAATGGAGCTTTTAATTAGCGTCCATATTTGTGTGACTTTGAAATGGGGTGTGTTTGAGTCCTGTATTCTACTTTTGAGGAGGTTTGCGATTGTTTTTAAATAGAGCGGGTCATTTAGGAGGTTGTTGTTAAGTTTCCAGATCGGTGTTTTTTGTTTTTTCTATTTTAGTTTTGGGTTTAGCAGTTCCACTAAGACTCCTTTGTGGTCTGTATATTGTAACGTCTCTACGAGATGTGTTACACTTTTTGTTTCGCAGGCCCTTGGCATATACACTCTTTCTATCAGCGTTTCCATTTGGTGTGCCTTGTCCCTGAACGTGGTGACCAGGCCCGTGACCTCTACTTCTCTAAAGACATCTAACCGGAAAGCCTTGATGACTCCCCCCAAATAGTCATGCGTTTTAATCATTACATGAGGAGCAGGACCCTCTGTGTTTGTGTTTTGCTTGCCTAATTGGGAATCAATGTAATTTAAATCACCCCCTACTATCAAATTCTCTCCTGCGTACTGAGTGTGTAGAATGTCACTTAGCATTCCAAAAAACTCGTGTTTCTCTTTTTTGAGCGGGTGCATAAATGTTGACTAATATGTATGTGTGTTTTTGTGAGCTTGTCCTAATTATTACTATCCTCCCGCTATTGTCTTGATATGAGTGTGTGATTGAAAACCTATTGGATGTTTGTAAAATGGCTGTCACTCGTGGCTTTCTACCTAAACTAAAATAACCCTCCCGGAGGCCCATAAGAGAGACTGCTTTTTTGGCCTTGTACTCTAACTGTGTGTTGGTCTCTTGCAGAAAAATAAAATCTGGCTTGTATTTCCTTGTGAGGTGTGCTATGTATGTGTGATTATTGTTAAGCCCTCTAATGTTGAGTGTCAAAATTTTGATGTCTGCCATGAGTGTGTGAAATTGGTTTGCGTGTTTGTTATTCTATTGTGTGTGTATGCATTTTATCTTTAAAAGTTGCTTTGTTGTTTATGTGTTTGAATGTGTGTTAGGGTTCTAGCCCTCATCTATGACTAGCACTGACGGGGAGTCTGGAAAGTTCAGCTGGAGCTTGAACTGTTCTTCCTCTCTTTTCTCCTCCTCTTCCCGGGGATCCTCGTTTAGATCCTCTGATGAGGAAGAGAGAGAGAGAGGGGGCCCTCTTTCTTGTTATTTTGGTTGGGGTGGTGGGTGCTGAACTTACCCCTCCGGATGTTTAATTTTTTTTACTTTGCTTAGATTTGTTTTCAGGGCTGTTAGGTGGGGGGAGACCACTTTGAGTAGCTCCCATAGCTTCTATTTGTTTTTTTTCCCTCCTTTGCTGCTTTCAACCATTGTGAAGCCATCTTTTTTTAGCTGTTGATCAATCTCGGATTGCTTTTTCTCTCCCTCCCCTTTAAGGGCCATGGCATAGGAGATTTTCCCTCCTACCTCCTTTGCGCCTTCTGTGGGGTTTTGGTCCCGTCTGGGGTTCGCCCTATTTGGAAACTGGTTTGACCAGTGCAGATCCTGTCCGCAATGCCAGCACCGTTGTCTACGTCCCGGGATGGTCACGAGGACCTTGTAGGTCCTCAGATCGTCCTCGTATCGCAACTGAATATAATGGGGGAATTCAGTCTGTTTGCGGAGTTTTATCCGAGCCGCCCACTTATCTGAGTTGCCTAGCTTGATTGGCTCTATCTTGGAGCCTTTTTCTGCAAAGGCTCCAAAGATTTCTCCCATCTTTGATTTATTTATGGTTGGTGCTACCCAGTGAAGGGTAACCCTGATTTTTTCGTCTTCTAAGGTACAGACATCTACCTTTGAAGTCCTTATCATTCCCAAATGAATTCCCTAGTATACGGGTTTTCACTCGGGTGGATGTTGGGACCAGGATCCAAACAAAGGGGTTCTCGTAGCGATAGAGAGAACTCACTTCGTCCGGTGTATTGTTTCAGGCACTCTATTAGGCTCGCCATAATGGCCTTAACAGCCCCTTGGCCTGACAGAAGCATGGTACCTGGGGCGTGGACAAGTCCACCATCCAGGTCCTTTTTTTCAATAAAAAATGTCTTAACTGACATTTGTACAAGGGTTTATCACAAGTAGAGACAGAAAAGAGACGATAACTACACAGTACTTTACTACACAACCCTAGCGCCGTCCACTCTAAACAGTAACACACAAATATCCACAGGATCTGATTTGATGCAGAAGATGAAAATGAAAAAAATGAAGTTTACAAGATTATTTGTCGTTTTAAATTAGGTCTAACTTATAATGCATACTAATTAGCTTTTTCTCTTTAAAAAACTGCATGCATAACTGATTAGATTTTTCGCTTTCAGCAAAAAAAAAAAAAAAAGCCGTTGCACCAGATCTTTGAATGGTCTAAAAAATTGTGATGTCGGATTTTCAATATCTTTTCTAGATTACGAGATCTTAATGGGACGGACGGACAGACGGACAGACTTTTCGCTAAAAATCAGTTTTGTTTCGGTGACGTATTAAAATAGTTTTTAACATAATTTAATTTTTAATATGTAACAATAGGATCCCGATGTGGGGCTGTGCGGGCGAGTGTGTAAGGGTGGCTGGGGGATTATAAAATACAAAAATTATATCTCCTCAACATTTCTGGTTTGAGATTCAATGATAGGCCCTTAACATTAACATCTAGCTTCCTGCGTTGGTCATGAAAAGTAAGTAACACAAGTAAACACTGTCAAAGCCTCGGGACCCCACTAATTAAGAAGAAAACTTATAAAGCTATGTGCGGAACAACTGGCTTATATCTTTTGTGCTATATTCAACAAGTCCTGGCAAACGCACAAAATACCTTCCATTTGGAAGACATCTGAAATAACTCACGTACCCAACAAAAAGATCATTGCTTCCAACAACGACCTACGTCCCGTAGCACTGACATCAATTCTAATGAAGTGCCTGGAGAAAATGATTTTAAAACATCTACTGAAAGAAGTCGAAACACGTCTTGACCCGCACCAGTTCGCTTACAACCCGTCAAGAAGTACAGAAGATGCAATACTATTCATGCTGAATTGTCTATACCATCATCTTGATACTCAGAGACACTACGCCAGAGTATTATTCGTAGATTTTTCATCTGCATTCAACACCATCCAACCACATCGCATGATACAAAAACTTATTCAACACCATCCAGCCACATCGCATGATACAAAAACTATCTAAATTGAACGTTAGCAAAAACATTCAAGCTTGGATTCTAAACTTTCTTATCAAACACCCACAATATGTAAAAGTGAACGGGCATGTGTCAGGCACGCGAGAGCTTAGCAGTGGAGCGCCTCAGGGGTGCGTCCTGTCACCAGTATTGTATACCATATACACAAATGACATTCAGAGCGTATCAGCTGACGACACAGCAATCATTGGCCTTATTGCAGGTGACGAACATATGTACCGTTCAACAATTAACACTTTTTACCAATGGCGTCAGCACAACTTTCTAATTTTAAATGTTCAGAAAACAAAAGAAATGATAATAGATTTTAAGAAGTATAAAGGCCATCTTTCAGAAATTCAGATAAATAACCAAACCGTAGAACTATTACATCAGATCTGAACAAAGTGGTCGTCTTTTTCCCATTAGAACTAAGGAAGATTGAAAAACTCCTTCATTCCACTGTCGGTCAAAGTGTTACAAGATCATCTGTAATCAGTGAGAAGTTTAAAGAAGTCTAATTCATAAAGCGCTGGTTATAAGTGTGAGTGTGTTTCGTGTGTGAATGTTGTTCGTATTTCCATCTATAATGTTATTGTTACAATAGTTACGCTGAGGTTGTCAATTGTAGTCAAACTAAATTTCCTTTTGATTGGATCAATAAAAATTATCTTATCTTAAAAGTAAAGTATATAAAATAGAAGATAAAACAATTCAATAATTAGACAAAAATTATTTGATCTATAAAAAAAAGGAAAGTTCCCCTTTCAGAACTTGTAATCTATAAGGCAGATTATGTTAAGTTTATCTGTTTCTGTGGCCCACGGTTAACGAGCAGGGTGTCAGGTGGCCACTGGCCAGCACAACGATCAACCGCCTTTACTTTCCCCAACTAAAGTCAGGTACCCATTAGAGTTGGGTGGACTCAGGGGAGCCTTAAAAATCCCTAAATTCAAAATCCCAGTCTTCACCGAGATTCAAACCCAAGACCCAGGACCCCATGGTTCGGAAGCCAAGCGCTTAACCACTCAGCCAATGTGCCCCCATTTAACCTATATATATGGCTCCTTTTGTCTCGAAAGGCAACGGATGCGCCCAGATGAGTCAATCGTTTTGGTTTAATCTTGAGACGGGGCAGAACCTGGTGTGGCTAATCAAGCCAACTCTAGAGCGGCAGACGCTGCCACAATTAATACATGTGTATGGCTCTGATTCAGGGCTAGCGGACAGGGCAGCTTTCTTTTTTTTTTCCCTCTTGATTAAGGCCGCTTCAATTTAACCTATAAATCTTTGGTAAATAGCTGTTAGGGGAATAATATAAATAACAGAAAATTATAATTCTTGTAATGTATACCTTTGTACCCTGTCTCTCATTGTCTCTCTGTCTTGTTCACTGACTTTTTCCCATGCTCACACATACACAGTCATTTATTCGAGAAACTTTTTTTATTCATTGGTCTCGACGACATTTTTGCTTTTCCCTGTCTGACATTATATCCATTTCTTTATAAATGTTATCCAAACACACTTACATAAATATTTTTAAAACTATATTTCAGCTCTTTGAGAACAAGAACATTCTGACTACGTTGGAAACAAACCACAAGTTCTACAGAGTTTGACTAGAGATTGGCAACATTTTCTTTTCAAAGAGTAAAAAAAAAAAAAAAAATTTCATTCAAAAAATCACTTTTTTGTTTAAGAAAGTAATCAAGTTTACAACATGTCTTCAGCCACGTCTGCGACTTACTTATCCTTTGTACTTCTTCTGGTAGTGATGACCATTCATTCGGTGATCTCAGTAAATACCACTAGATCTTCCCATGGCGACAAGCTGAGATGTCTCAATGAAAGCAGCTGGTCTACACAAGCATGTCGCAACTCTGTTACCATCACGTACAGAGACGAACAGAGGGTTACAGATGAGTGTCAATCTCTGGGCATGTTGAATGTAAGCCTTGAACAATCTGGTTGTACTGACAGCGATGTCCGGGAATTGATCAATTTTCTTTGCCAAGACAACTGGACAGATGTGGACTGTTTGTCTTATGAAGCCAGCTTGAACGCCAGCACGACATCAGCGACAGCACCTTTCATTGCTCTAATCAATAGCACAGAAGAAGAGAGAAGAACATTGGCTCTGGACATCATAGACAAGGAACTTTCAGAAAAATGTCAAGACTTTATGTGGCCTCATGCGGTAAATTTTACGGGTAGCCTGGAGTTCGCTTGCAGTCTACTTGAAAACGCCTCTGTCATTAGTGAAGGATTCTGTTTGCAGTTGGACATCGATAAGTTGTATGCCGTCATTTGCTACGAAGATCCTAAGGACCCCAAAGTCATTCAGTTAGAGAAAAAGCTGAGCGACGCACTAAATAGAACGAGCGACTTGTGCCGAGCAGATGTCTTTATCGCGATGGCTAAAACCACAAATGAAACAGAACCGTGTCAGTGGTGGGAGCAATTAAAGAGTGAGCTTCTCGGCAATCAATATTACCTTTGCACTCAAGAAGAATTAACCTTGGTTTCAAGATCCATGTGTCTGCAACATTACAGCACACACCGCTTCGTCCCAATCACCACCCTGCCCGCTAGGCGAATCATCAATGAAACCCTGAGAGAGAAAATTCTGTCCTTTGTTGACCATGACATTAGCAGCAGCTGCAGATGGTCTGTGGGGCCCAGAATATCCCGCCAGATCACCGATCTCAGGAGGGTGTGCAAGATGTTTCAGCAGTCAGGAATCACCCTGATCAATAATCAGATTTGTTCAACAGACGAAGTTATGAAGCTGACCGGAGTATTTTGTCGTCTGGACTTTCACGCCGGTTTGAGAAAAGTGGCCGACACTGAGGAAGGAAGAAGAGCCCAGGCAATGGACATCATGGCCAACGAGCTGTCGCCTAAATGCCACAACATTATGTGGCCGCAAGTGGTCATCTTCGAGGGAAGCCTCTCCATGGGTTGCAATCTTTTGGCAACTGCTGCGTCCACTCTCGTCTCTTCGGGATTCTGTTTGCAGTCGGACATCGATAAGCTGCAACCCATAGTCTGCTACGTCCAGCCCAAAGATCCAAAGCTCGTTCAGTTCGAGGACAACCTGAGCCAAGTTCTTGACAAGACGAGCGACTCTTGCAACACCACCGTCCACCTTGAGATGGTAAATGCCACAAGTGAAAAAGAAGCGTGTGAGCTTATGAGAAACTTGAAAACAGAACTTCTCAAAGACAACAAGTGTACAGACTCAGACGTACAACTTTTCATCAGTACCATGTGTTCAGGGCAAGGGTTACCATCCATATCCATTATTGTGTTGATGTTGTGTATTCTGTTATCAAATATTAACTACTTAAACCCAAGCAGTACCTAGATCGGAAAACATATTTCTAAATGAAAAATACAAGATATTTTTAACAGAGCCTAGACGTAACAAAAAAAAAGCTGACATTGACTTCATAGAAAGTCAGTCTTTTATTCTGCCTAGTCAGTTGACAGTCTTTTAACGTCATTTTATTATATTATTACGTTCAACCCACTGACTTGCCTGTTGGTTTATCCAAAATGTTCACTTTGGCACAATTATTGTTGACCTGAGATCAGTACCCCAAAAATATCTGAATATTACTAAATATTTGGTAGATAAACTACAGGTAAAGACAAGTATAAAGACAGAGCAATACATCCTCTTACTAATAACACATTATAAAAAAGAACATCAAGTCTCTTTTTTGTTTAACATGTTTCGGATGTTCCTTTAGAAGTAAATTCTGTCCCAAACCTCCCGCAAGACGACGGAGGAGGGCGACGAGCAGGGTTTGAGCCCGGAACAATCATACAATCAATCAACGAGATCCGAACAACTGTACACAAATATTCCTGAGAAAAAACAAGATGAGATTCTGCTATTATTCTTTTGCGCACACATCATTGGCTTTCCGTGAATGCGAGAATCGACTACAAGGTGGCCACACTTTGTCATCAGTGTATCTACAACAAAGACCCTTGTACCTAAGCGAACTGATCACTCCATATGTCCCTCGGAGAGCCCGGCGCTCAATGGACTCATCCCGTCTAGAGGTGCCACGTTTCTCCCTCAAAAGCTACGACAAGGCAGACTATATGTTTATTAGTTTGTCTCCAATTCTCGATCATTTAGTTGCTGTCGCTTAATCTGCGATCTCATTCATAGTAGAGAATATTTATACTCTCTATTGTCTAGAGCTATTGCCTAATGGCTCTAGACATTAAAACAAAACATCTTCTTCTTGGTTGTGCTGACCATACTATCACACTACGGTTTGGTTGAATATGGCCACAAGACATGTCCCTCTCTCAGTATGATGACAGTATAAACTTTATTTTGTTAAGAGAAGCACACATTAGGTGCATACTGCTTTTGAAATACATTAGTTTAGTGGCGTAGCTAGAACTTTGTCATCATTTGAGGGCCCGGGGGGTTCCTCTATGGGGACCCCTGTATTTTGCGTAATGTTTAATATTTAATGTAAAAAATTTCGAACAGTCATTTGGGGACCCCCTTAATTGGAAGCCCTGATGGGGGAAGGTTCAAATTCTCCCCCCTCTCCACCCTAGCTACGCCACTGCATCGTTGGCACTTACGTGTAACCTTAAATGTGACATTTAACATCCAGCTAAGAATTGTTTCTTGACATAGTCGATGTCATTTTATCCCAACATTGTAAATGATAAATTTTTGTCTTGTGGCATGATTTTTAGACCTAAGACAAACGCCTATCATAGTGAAATAACTTTTTAAAGAATTGTTTGTTTGTTTCATGCTTGTACAATTATTTATTTTATTACAGAAACTGTGTATATCAAACGTATTATCTAAAACTGTGTATTATAGTTTTAACAATTTGCTAAATTTACTATGTCTCACTACATGTGAATTAATATTTAGGTGTTATTAATGCAAAATATATAATTGCATAATTTTTCCAAGTTAGACTGTGATATTTTCATAATCATAAACAAACTACATGTTAGTAAGGGCATGAGAGGCTGTCACCAATAAAGCAATTTTGACCAGGTAAAATCTGTAATTTCAATAGTCGTATATTGTGTATTTTTAAAAAATGGACTCGTCACTATTTTATTAAAATATTAATATGTAAATATAACTTTTGACCTATTTTCAACAAGGTTTAAAAAAAGGGATTTAGCAATTTTTTTTTTGTGTGAAAGACTTTTACAATGTCAATTAAAAATATGTGTTTTAGTTTTAGAAATATTTTCTTTTGTTATTTATTAATGTATTTATTTTTTTTATTTTTTAATTTTTTTTTTGCCAATTGTTTCTATTTTTTTTTTTTTTTTTTTTAAATAAACCTTCAAATAAAATAAGCTTTTGACTCAAATTGTGAAAACATTTTATTGATCGGAACATTTTCAAAATGTACTAAGTGTATAAGAATGATGTGCAATTGACTCTCTCAGCTTTCGTCTTAAGGGTGCTGTAATAGTGTAACAAATCCCTCCACTTTTCCCGGTCAGCAGCTATTCAAAGCTGGACATCAAGAGAGAGGCCGGTCCATTCTTTTACGTTGTCCATCCAGCTATTCTTTGGACGACCCTTTCTTCCTGCTCCCTCCGCTGTACCTTGAAGAATGACTTTTGATGGTGAGTCATGTCTTACAGTAGGACCAAACCAGCTCAGCTTTCGTCTCGTCACAGTATTGAGATTCTAATCCCTTTTTGCTAACTCGAATGTTGACTTGTAAAAGTATAAAACTCAGTTGTCTTATTTTCTTGGTATCTGATACCCAGGCATTTTTCTGTAACATCTACCCTCAACAGTTTGGATTCTCTTTTAGAATCAAAATTCGGTGTCCAGCCTTTACAATGACATAGGATGTTTAATTGACTAGAAATAGAGCTATTACATACCCAGACTAACAGAGACAATTATTACAAGATTACTATCGACTCTGTGTCTGTCTGCCTGGTACACATTCTAACACGTTAGTTGCCCACTTCCCATTCTCGGATCAAGTTCAAACTTTTCATTGTTATTAACAAATTATGAATCAACCAATTATTTAATTAAATAAGTGTAATTAATGAATGTTGTTTGATATAAAAATGACAATTCATCTTACAGTATTGAGAGATATGGTTGTAAATGTGGATAAGTTGTGTTTTTGATTGAAGTATTTTTTTATAATGTGATTGTTTTATTGACGTGGATGGAGGGTGAATAGTTTATCATATTATCATCATTATTTGAATTACATAAATGTAATATATTTTTCCATTTTATTTTTTCATAATTCTTTAATAAATGTTGATAATAAACAATGCAAGTCCTGCAACTCTTGCCTTATAGTGTATAATAGCGTCTCCTCTTATGTAGACGGTACATACAAAGATTATATAGAAATCAGATCTCTAGAAAAAAGAAAAAGATTGAGGAAGGCTTGCTAGGGTGTTGATAAACCTTCGCCGTGTTGACTATGATAACGTCGAGGTAACGGGAAACTACGAATCAGCACAATCAATAGGCCAACAAAAATGTGTTGACTGACACTGGATTCGATTTGAATACGTAAAAGTCAGAAGGAAAGAGCTTATTCACTGTCGTCACAGTTGCAACATGAAAACACAAAATATTACCCACACTTACAATGGAATTGCCTGTTAAGACGCTTTTCAATCAACTAATATTTGTTTCCTTTCTTTTGTGACTCCTTGTTTTACCAATTACATCATAGTCGCTAGCTACGTGTCACTGTTAGAAATAAATACAATAATCAAACCCAGAATGTTCGCCCCAAATCCAACAAGAGTTAGACTTTGTGTTGGTTGGACATAGCACTAACTCTTCGTCAACTGCTTCAGGTAAATACAGGTATTGTTTTAATTGCCTCACCTTACATAGGACATTTGTATTTTCATCTTTAGCGGCCCCGCGTCAAAACAATAGACGCTAATATTTTCGTAAGGTTTGTCTGTCTGTTCATCCCAGACTAATCGTTACAGAAGGCCTGAACACTGACCTGCGACGTCGTAACCCATGGGCAGTTTACAACGATAGCTCGGTGCTACGTCATATCCCGTGACATCAGACCTGATATTATATTTTTATATATCTAATTTTCTTTTTGTTAAACGAGATTAACTAATTTACCATTTTTCTAATTCGACACATTATCAACATTGTCTTCGCTGGCGTTGAGGAAAGCTGCTGGCATTAAATGACCTTTGAAAGAGACCAGGCTAGCTCTCTGGTGGATGGACACACATTTAGGACCCTTAGAAAAGTTCTTGCGGACGACAGCCACAGACGACGAAGAAAGAACTTAGACGACTTTGTCTGCATCAGACGTGACATACTGCACTCCTCTCTAGTCTTAGGAATCGAAAACGCTGCTATAAAAAAAAAGATACAAATATGAGACTTGCGTACATTGATACGTCTAACTTTCCCGTGTCCAGTGCTGCAGTTATTTAAATGTAATAGACTACAAAGAATAACGCTGTTTTGAGATGTTTTATTTGATTAAAAGCCGTCTTTAAATGACAGTAACATTTGTCAACATTAACATATTTCAACTAGCATCAGACAACCGTCTTTACACAATACATATTTTAAACAGCTCAACATAAACTGTACATTCATTATAGGCT
This sequence comes from Biomphalaria pfeifferi, assembly GCA_030265305.1. NCBI lineage: Eukaryota > Metazoa > Mollusca > Gastropoda > Planorbidae > Biomphalaria > Biomphalaria pfeifferi. Next base: position 191,484 of record JASAOG010000133.1, read on the forward strand.
AGACTTTCACAATAAACAATGCAATGACAATTGTCTATAGACTCATTATAAACTATACGATGAAAATATTTCACACGATTTCCCTCGCCATGAGCTATACATTCAATATAAAGCATGAAATTAGAAATAAACGATTCATTCCCTTTAGACTACTCATCATTCTTGCCAAAGCATGATTATAAAAAAAAATTATTATAATGTCACATGGGCTAAGTCTTCAACTAACACGTCACAATGTTGACCTCTTTCAGCCCAGAACGATTGTGGTTCATCTCGACATCTCGTAGAAATCGAGTTCAAAGCCTGGGCAAAATTTATGGCCGGAACGATGTTGCCCACACATCAGTTCCTGCCTCTATAATCGCACACATATTAAAGAACATATGAAAAGCCAAATTATATCTGGTTTTGTTAAGATTGTCTTTAACAAATGCTAAGAAAAAAAAAAAAACAAGGCATGATACTTTGATATGAGACAAATTCAGTATAGTGTTCATAAGTCATCACGGAGCTACAGAATTTGATACTGCACTACTCAAAATTTGCACACAAATTGAAAACAAATAGCAAAACAATAAAAAAAATCTTTTTATATTCTACATACAAAATAAAATAAAATTTGAAAAAAAAATGTTGAATGATATATGCAAACGTTAGGTTACTCTGTGATTTTAGGTTGAGGTTTTCCAGAACACTTTTGTATTTCATTTCTGATTAATAAATCCTGTGCCTCCGGAGATTTTTTGCAAAAGTGCTTTAACATCTGGCATTTTTCATCCTCGGCACAATTAAAATAGTCAGGAGCGAGAATGTTGAAGAGGTAGATGGAGCCACAGTTTAATTCTGAAAACTCTGTCGTGGCATATCTCTCCCTGACAGCCTGCTTGCACTTATCATCAGAAGACCAGGACATAACCTCTAGCCACCGAATCACCTCGGGGTCTTCTGCTGGTTCCAAATCGCTGGTATTTAGTGTCGGAGTGTTGGTCTGTGGTGCCGGAGTGTTGGTCTGTGGTGTCGGAGTGTTGGTCTGTGGTGCCGGAGTGTTGGTCTGTGGTGTCGAGGTGTTGGTCTGTGGTGTCTTTTTTTCGATAAGACTATTCCTTGAATCATTGAAACGAGCCGTTGGTGTAGCACTAGAGTTGGTCTCACTAGTGCGACCCAGCAATAAGATCATTGAATAAGAAATAAAAGTTAAAAGCTGGCTAGTTAAGTAATGCATTTTTCAAAGTGGACTTGCTTTGAGTTCAACGTGGTAATTGATCAACTCACTTGGAGCTCAACGTGATAATGGATCAACTCACTTGGAGTTCAACGTGGTAATGGATCAACCCGCTTTGAGTTCAACCTTGTAATGGATCAGCCCGCTTTGAGTTCAACGTGATAATGGATCAACCCGCTTCGAGTTCAACGTTGTAATGGATCACCTCACTTGGAGTTCAACATGGTAATGGATCAACTTGCTTTGAGATTAAACTTTTCTTAGAAATAAACTTGAGTAGAAGAAACTGAAATTAAAAAAAAAGAAATTTTAAAAATAAAAATAATAGCTCTTCAGATTTTCTTTCAATTCACAAAATATAAAGTTCAAAAGATAATGCTTCCTTCCTCTCTTTTTTTTTCTATCATTCTCTCTACGTCTCTAATTCTCTCTTTTGCACTTCTTTCTCTCTTTTACTCTCGTTATCACTTTTTTTCCCTTTTTTTCTCATCTGCTTTTCTTTTTCCTTCTTTCTCCTTCTCTCTATCTCTTTCAGTTAATGTTATCTCCGAATGTGGATATCCGATTGTTTTCTCCCTAGGTCTCTAGCAATCATTTAAGATAGGAACAAGAGAAACAACTCTGCAGGATTGTTTGCAGATTAGATCTGTTTCTCTAACGAAGTAGCTTCGCTACTTTTGACCGGGGCCAAGACATAATCCCATACTTTATGAACAGATGACTAGACAAATTGTGTATTTTTTGTATACCTCCATTCCCCCACCATTAACCAGATTTTGATTCACCAACCTCCACATTTTAAACGCGCCAATGATTGAAAAAGACTGAGGGCTAAGAAATAGTACGCTGCTTGTGATCGCCTAACCGCGCTTAGTTTTATCTATCACAACTCTTCTGTTGAAGTCGCCCCCCCCCCCCCCATAAAAAAAAAAACAGACACCGTCTATTATCTAATTTTTTAAAGCTGAACAACAACTGAGTCAACCTCAAACACGGTGGTTTTAGAAAAAAAATATTTCTGGAGACAAACACACTAGGGCTTTGTTTAAATTTTAATGAGTTTGTGGAAGCCTACAAGAAATCTCTCGTAAATGTCAAATGTCGGTTTAAGGTCAGATGTCAGAACCTAAAACACAGCAATACTTCTGTGTTGTAAAGTCTTCGTCACACTCTGTACCGAAAACTGTTCTCTCTGCCTAGAACCATATTTAGCTATAAATACCGCTAATTCAAACTATTTGCATTGATATATTAACAGTTTATACTTTCAGAAAAATCTGACCCAGGAAACTACAGACCAGTATCACTTACCAGCATCACATGTAAAATCCTAGAACACATAATAGGTAGTAACATCATGAACCACTTAGACAAACATAATGTCCTTGCGTAGCTTTAGGAAATATAGATCATGTGAAACACAACTAATATGACTAATTGATGATTTTCAAAAGGTTTAGATAACATTGAGCAAATAGCTGCTATCATACTAGATTTTTCCAAAGCTTTTGACAAAGTTCACTACCATAGTTTGCTTGAAAAATTAAAATATTTTGGCATTGATGGTTCATTGCATCAGTGAATTAAAGATTTTCTGATAGGGAGAGAACAAACTGTAATAATAAATGGCTCTAAATCAACACCAATAACAGTAAACTCAGGTGTACCTCAAGGAACAGTCTTAGGTCCATTACTATTTTTAATTTATATAAATAATTTACCAAATTGCATTAGTTCAGTAACCAAAGTCAGATTATTCGCAGACGATTGCATAATATATAAAACAATAAAAACAACACAAGATGCAGAAATTGTACATAGAGAATTACATGATTACAGAAATGGGAATCAAATTGGAGCATGTCTTTCCACCCAGAAAAATGTCAGTTATTAAGTGTAACAAAAAAACTAAAACAAATTAATTCCACTTATCTAGTTCATGGTAAACCAGTAACACAGACTAAAAACACAAAATACCTAGGTGTTATAATAAATGAAAAAATGTCATGGAATCCCCATGTCGCTGAAAATATAAAGAAAATCAAACAAAGCATTAGGGTTTATTAGAAAAAATTTCTATAAATCAAATAAGAACATAAATCTAAAATGTTATTTAACCTTGGTTAGGCCAATAATAGAAAATGCATCCTCCGTTTGAAACCCCTCAACTCAAGAAAACATTTAGAAACTGGAACAGACACAAAATAGAGCAGTGAGATTCATAACAAACGAATATTCAGATTTAACTAAAGCAACACCGTTAGTAAAATCACTAAATTAAGAAAACCTTCAGGATAGAAGACTCAAAAATAAAGTAGCAATTATACATAAAACACTGAACCATAATCTTCAAATACAAAACAAAATTTAATAAAATACTCTGAAAGACAAAAAGATAAGCGCACATTCCTCGTCCCATATGCTAGGACAAATTTGTACAAATACTCCTTCTTCTCTAGTGCTATTAGAGCATGGAATGGGTTGCCTGAGCTAGCCAGGAAAACCAGTGACTTGGCAGAATTTAAGTCATTGGTTAATATGCATGACTAAATGCATGACGCGTAGGACGTAATCATCTTTTTTTTTTGAAGTAACGTCTGTATTATATAAGATAAGAATAGCTTCGAATCTATTTTAGTATACACTTAAATTTACACAGTCATTTTCGATATATATTAACATTAGCTGATGGTCGGACTACATCCTTCAAAGATTCCCTGAACTTAATTTTGGCCCAAGCTTTCTAATATGCCAACTCATGCCTACACTCTCTGACTATACTTTTATGTAGTGATGAAAATGTCTTTACAACATTCCTTTACACACTAAATCAACCTTGCACACATAAACAAGGGCATTTCTTCAGATATCTCGTATTTCGTTGAGAAAAGAAAATCATTTTTTATGTTAAAATAAAGCGAATTACGCGCCAAAATTGTGCAAGTCAGTGCTAAATAGAGAAAGCTTTTTTTTTTGCTTTAAGTCATTATTATAGTTGATAACTTTATGGTCTTTTGGTTGATATTTAAATGCAAAGGGAAATTTTACATTTATTTCTCTAGTTTCTCTCTATATACACGAAATAAGATAATGTTTCTGTATTGTTGAAAATACATATGTTTGTTTTGTAAAAACAATCATTTACATCAAGCTCAGAGACGTCAACAGCAGTGTATTCTACAAATATAATCATGGGGACATGTCACAAGCAAGCCAGATGGTAGAATCCCGAAAGAAATCTTATATGCTGAGCTTGTGGAAGGAGTCAGACACAAGGGCCGCCCAAGACTAACATATAGAGATGTCTGCAAGCGAGACATGAGAGCCACTGGCATCACTGAAAGTATGTGGGAAAACATAGCCAAAGACCGGAGTGCATGGAGACAGACTGTGCGTGCTGGGACAACCCTTGCTGAGAACAAAAGAATTAAAGCGGCCTTAATCAAGAGGGAAAAAAAGAAAGCTTCCCTGTCTGTTAGCCCTGAATCAGAGGCATACACATGTATGAATTGTGGCAAAGTCTAGAATTGGCTTGATTAGCCACACCAGATTCTGCCCCGTCTCAAGATTAAGCCAAAACCAGTGACTTATTTGGGCGCATTCATTGCATTTGGAGACAAAAGAAGCCATATAAACTTGGGGATTAAGTATCTGTCTGTTCTATTTACGAAGATGTTGATAAGTGATTTTCAGGGTGGGATTTCAGATTTGTTAGGGTATGATATTGGGGTCCCGTACCCTAACCTGAACAGCGTAACGCAAGAACATAAAGGTAACAGCATGTAAAATACACACATTGAGTAAAAATTATTCAACTGAACATTTAGTGAATACCAACAGTTGTTCAACGTGAATGATATTAATGCTAACGTAAGTTAATGGCCATTAATTAACAACAAGGTTGTACTTTTAACAATTTAATGAATGTATGAAATAGGATGACATGAGTGACAAATAAAAGTCAATAGAATGTTCAAAGGAAACACAAAGTATACATATTAGGCAACGAAACATAGCACACCTTCACTCGAGGCCATAATTCAATCACGACGCATCCTACACTCAAGGCCGTAGATACACGGGCCATATCAAACAACACCGTGAATCAAGCTTGAATCCAACAGAGTCCCAAGCCTGCGTCCCTATTACAGAAAATACATATTCCTTGAGATCGCCGTCCACACGATCATAGGAACAACGAATTTCGAGCAACACCACGAAGACTAATACAGTAAATAAATAACTTACCCAATACTGGGGAAGAAAACCCATAAGAGAAACTCCCAGGAGATCTAGCCTCATCACACAACAGAAGCAAAAACAAGTAAGCAAAAATGACATCAACAAAAGCGCGTTCCTAGAAACCAAAACTCACAATCTCTTATGGTACACAAAGGAAAACACCAAAAGAAGATGCGCATGACAATCTATATAATAGACCCTCTGGGGCAGGGGCGGACTGGCTATAAGGGCAACTGGGCAAATGCCAGGTGGGCTTTTGCTTAAATGGGCCGGATGGGCCGCCGAATGGGCCATATTTGATGTCAATAAGTCCAGTAAACTTGATTGGTCTCGCCTTATCTTTCATAAATAACGTTACATACTTAACTGTGTATTAAAGCCACATATTCCGTAATAATGGATTCGCTTATAGTATTTTACCGTGCTTCTGTGATAATCCTCTTTACACACTAAGAGATTTACAAACAACATAAAACCTATGCTTCTTATAGTCCTATAGAAGTCGAACTAGTGTGAACATACTCGTGGGCATAAAAAATGGGACCCTGAACTTAAAATTAGGAAGTTTTCTTTCATGTCATGATGTAGTTATATTTACAGCTGTCTGTTGACCCTATGTATTACTAAAATAGACTCAGAGATGGATTATCCTCTCTAATGTGCATTATTTAATTGAATTGGTCAGTTCGCGGCTAGACGACATGATTTCTCAGCTATGAAATCATTATCAAATCACAATTATTAGTAAAACAGTTAAACATGTAAACAAATAGAAATCGAAAGGAAAAGTTAAAGAAAACAATTGAGAGATAAAAAAGCAAAACACTGCTGAAGCCCTCTGCCAAGGGATGCAGTCAAATGACTTTGATTTCCTCCCAAAGTCGCACAAACACTTCAGGAACGTGGCTGAATCTCATGACAACGTTCACCAAGGAACATTCCCAACTCCATTTACTCCTGGAGATCCTGTCACTATAGACCACGTAGATACACCAACTCCTATCCACAAAGTTGCAGACTTAAGCGCTCTAATTCATGGATATACATGAGCCCCTTCAACTTCAAATGTCTAAACGCAATCACCAAAACGGTGGAGTAGTTTCTTGAAACAATATTATTATTAGACGTTGATTTACCCGAGAAGCATTCAAATTTTAGGTAACAAATTGATGAATTAAAATATGACGCTTGGAATTTAAGAACGATGTCTATTGTGGAAATGGTTTTATGGAGATGATAGCAAAGAGTGTTGCCCTGTAGTAACTGCCCCAATGGCTAGTTCTGAATGGAGGGTACAATTATTTTGAAATCATCAACAAAGTTTGTGAGTTAGTTCTAGCGCTGAAACATACGTAAGTGACTTGTGAACTAAGTTTTCTACCCGTTTCTGCATATAAAGAAAAGGCTAAAAAGGTGGATTTCCTGCTGAAGACATGTATCTGTTGCAAGAACGTTTCACGTGACTTCGGTTTCAAATTTTCCGGTTGTTTTGTTTTTTACATGGCATCCAACAATGAAACCATTACAGTCTAAGGTAAGGCGCTGGAAGAGGTGGAAAGCTTCACTTATCTGGGCAATATCATAGACCACCATAGAGGAACAGATGCAGATGTCAGAACCCGCATTGGTAAAGCTCGATCAGCCTTCCATCAGCTGAAGAACACCTGGGGATCTAAGGAAATAAGTATTACCACCAAGATTAGGCTCTTTAACACAATTGTTAAGCCGATACTACTTTATGGATCAGAGACCTGGAGAACCACCATCCCAACCATGAAAAAAATCCAGGTATTCATCAATACCTGCCTGAGGAAGATTCTTATGATCCGCTGGCCAGACAAGATCTCGAATGAGGAACTGTGGCAAAGAACAAAACAGCAACCAATTGAAGTAGATATCATTCAGAGACGCTGAAGATGGATAGGCCACACCCTTCACCAGCCTGCACTCAACATAACCAGGCAAGCCTTAACCTTGAATCCCCAAGGAAAGAGGAAGAGGGGACGGCCCAGGAATACATGGCGCTGCGATCTGGAAGCAGATACCAAGCAGATGGGCAAGACGTGGGGACAGATGGAGAGACTCGCCCAGAGCCGAGATGCCTGGAGGAAGCTGGTTAGTGGCCTATGCCCCAGAAGGGACCACAGACAGAGAAGATGAGATGATGATGATTGTTTTCACATGGTTTCATTGGTTTGGTTGTTACTTCAATATATTCTATGTATCCCACAGGAAAGACGGAAACCTGGGGGAGGAAGAGTGGGAAATTGAATACAATTAAAACTTCTTCAATAAAAGTCAGTTTATTCGAACGGATAATTTAAATAATAATCAGCTCGCCCCTCACTGCTGATTTTAATATGTCTATTACGTACTATTCTATGACGGCCTAGATCAAACATTTGAAAACATTTTTCAGTTGAATATTCCTAGCTCGTTATTGGGCCCTACAGAGCGTGAACAAAGTCAGATTCAAATCACAGATGAATCCAAACTTAAATAGGAGCAGCTTATTGAAATGTCCACAAATGAGGAACTTAAATTAATGTTGAAAGAGAAGATAATTGCGTCGTGCGCGTGCAACAATCTAGAGTCTTGGGTCAAGAGCAAGGGTGTGTAACATGTCAGATTTGTGGGTGGGTGTGTTGTTTTTTTTTATTAGTAGTGAGTTGCGAACTGTTTGAGCACGGGGTTTTCAAGGGGGGACAATAAGGTTTTTCCTGTGGTCAGTCTAGTTAGTTGGAGAGCTGACCTGGTTTGAGTAGGGTGTTGGTGATTGATTTTTCGGTTATTATGCCTAGAGTAAGGAGATGTTTTATTACTATTCTTGCTATGTGTGCGAAATGAATATTTGGGGTAATGCTATGTTGTGTCATGATACTCGTGTGTAATCTATTATTACATATAATCTAGGCGTCCTGGCGTATTTAATTTAGGCACATTTAGTATTAATGATTATATATTCCATAGTATATGTGCAACCCATTGTTGGCTGTAAATAAATACTAATTTTCTACTCCTTCGTTGAGTGTATTTTATAATACTTATACGCCTGTAAGGGTCTACAGTTGGGGCACTAAATTACGCCCCTCAAAGAACTACCCTAAGTTCTTTACATCTTGCAGATTGATCGGTGATTTAAACTCTGTTAAGTCGGTGGTTTTCCTGGCTGATTCAGGCAACCGATTCCAAACGGCCCTAAGGAAGAAGCCCCATTACTGCCTGAATTGCTCTATAGATCTATACCAAATGGGCAGCGACAAAAAATAAACGGTCATAATTATATTTCATAATTAAGTACGTAGGCCTATATTTCTTTTGTAGACTTTCAGGATAATAGATATAAAATCACAGTTTCGGTCGCCAACGTTAAACCAAAGTGTCATATGACCAGCATAAAGTCTAAAAACTTTTCATTTTCCCAAAACACATTTGAAGTATGGACATTTTATTTAAGTTGTTGGTTTGTTTTTTAATTTCCGTGATTCGAATAAACATTTATCCTCATTGAGAGTCCCAGAATTAAATGGCATGTGCTGTAAGTGCGTAACATTATGTATTTAGATGCTTACCAGTTTAAAAATCCGGTACGAAGCTTGTTCTTTGTGATTATAACACATAGGAAATATTGTCAGTATGAACGGTTTGATGATTGGCGGACACCACACGTCATTACCGTTAAGTGTTTTAAGTATCTAAAGGACGACTTGGAAATTGAGCACGCTTAGCCCAAGTACACATACTCGAAATCTATTTATAAGACAAAGCAATTAAATCCAGGCCAAAGAATTTTCTAGGAGAAATTAACAATTCAAGCACATTTCACGTTAACTACAGATAGTATATGAAGAGTAACTGCATATTTGTAGCAATACAAAGTGTGCCAACCAGCCTATTAAAAATGGCATGCGCGACTTCATGCTCCTATGGGATCGATATCAACTGTTTGGTTGACTTACACAATATAGCCCCCCTCAGTGGCGTAGCTAGGAATTTTCCATCATGTGGGGACCCGGGTAGCTAGACCTGTTTTGGGGCCCCTGGAATTTTGAGTAATATTAAATATTTAATGTTAAAAAACACTCATTTGGGGGCCTGCCTCAAGTGGGGGCCAGGGGGAATTTTCAAATTCTCCCCCCACCATATCTACGCCTCTGCCCACCCCCCTTACGGATCTTGTCACTTTTGGGCCTCATACCTACTATTTAATACGAAGCTACACTATGATAAGTGAATCATCTTTCTGTCAAGTAGATTCTATAAACTAGCATTGTGTTTGTTGGACTTGGCATAATTAAATCGGACACAAATTTGAAAACTACCAAAATAGTTTTTAAAAATACTTTAAAAAAAAAAAAGAAAAGCTTATATAACGGAAATATCTCTTACTACTACAAGATTTATTTATCTAAAAACACCAAATTAATTAATTTACTAATTTGTAAATGTTTTTTATTAATTCATGTTTTGTCATCGACAATGAATAGTACAAAGTTTTAACTTGATCCGAGAATGGGAAGTGGGAGAAAAGAGAATCCTGACAGACAGACAGACAGATGGAGTGAGCTAATACAAGCTTTGTCAAAGTTTTACTTTAATTTATCTAAACTCTGGCTAGAGCGCAGGCGACGTTATAGCTGCCCCAAGAAGGGTATTGGCAATAACAATAGCCCCAGAAATCTTCATGTGCGACAGACATTTCTCCTTTAATAAAACAAGATACTGATATGTTTGTCGAAAGTTACATTTGATTACGCAAAGTGCTTGGCTTCCGAACCATGAGGTCCCGAGTTCAAATCTCGATGAAAACTTGAAATTTTGAATTTCGGGATTTTTAGGACGCCCTCGAATCCACAAAACTCTAATGGTCACTTTACTTACATTGGAGGTACATAATACATATACACTCTTAGTTGTTCGTAATTAAAGTCCGAATACAATTGATTTAGCTTTCTATGTGTCTAGAGCTTTAGATCAACAGCAGTCTACTAGATCTTGTATTTATCTTTTATTTATAGCTCAAGGCAAACTCTCGTATCCATATTAAGTTATTTCCTAGAAAATGTGACTTTTCTTCTTCTTCTTCTTCTTGAAACTGTCAGGTAGAGTTGAGCCTTCGGCTCTTGGAACTCTAGGCCAGCAAAAATGAACAAGAGCTCGCTCTCACCGGCCTGAATGAGAACAGTGTGCACTGTTCTGTCTGGCGGGTGGGTCGTTTAAAACAAAAACCCTACTTAGAGTTAGATCGTGATTGACATAATAAAACTTAATCTATTTTGTAATGTTTATTTTTTAAATTTTTTAATTATTTTTTTTTTCAAAAGATTAAAAAAATGAAATGTTAATTATATCAATTTCAACTCGATAAAAGTATAAACTTTTCAATATAGAACCTTGGTTTATTCTACATGTTGCGTTTGTGGAAATGATAGGCAAAAGGAATAGAGGGGGGGGGGGGGGGGGGTCATGTACGACATGTTCTAAGTCGATAATAATTGGCGATTTTCATACATGGAGGCCAATCCATAAATAACCAGCTTTTTTAGGTGTATCCGGTGTAAAAGAAATGAACTGTTGATAAGATTTTTTTTCTTCTTTTTGGAATCGACAGTTTGCAATTCTTCATCAAGTCCAAAAAAAATTGAAACCTGGGCAAACACGTAACTCTAAAACGGTTCTATAGTTTTCCTTGAAAAATGGACAGTTTACATATATATATATAAGGGGTGCACCGCTTAGTACTTTTTGGATATTCGGCAGGAGCCGAATATTGCCGAATAGTAAAAAAATGATATTCGCCGGAGCCGGATACCTAAGTGTCTTGTAAATAGCTTGTGTTGCTGAACATTTTAGGAAACTGTTCAATAACACGAATTTTCGGAAGAAGCCGGAGCCGGAGCGACTATCCGGTGCACCCCTAATATATATATATGTATTTGCTTTATAACTTTCTTGATTCGAATAAATAGACAGACAGAGAAAGCGATGGGAGGATAACATAAAAGAATGGTCGGACCTGCCATTTAAAGAGGCTCTATACAAGGCGAAAGACAGGGAAGAATGGAGAAAGACGGTCGATGAATCTTGCTTGGTGTCAAACGGTCCAACAGACTAAGGGATAGTTAAAAGTATATATCTATATATAAAGAACATCTTGCTTTTGGCCACTCAGTATGTTTGACCTTTATAATTTTTCAAATTTTAATCTTCTAAAAATTCTATATCTTGTGCCCATATATGTCAGCGGTTATTCTTTCATGTCTTCATTAAAGATTCAAATAAACAGACGTTCAGGAACATTCGGAGCACCATTTTCGATGTCTAAATCTATTGGTCTTACACCAAACTAGAATCTTTTATTGGAGATTTCCATACAAGGTTGAAAAACCAATACTTTTGGTATATATAGTGTAAAAAATACAAGCTATCTTTTTTTTTAAAGATATACGAACATTTTGTATTCACTTTTCAGCGATTGAAATTTTCTAAGATCTTCCGTCTGTAGCACAAAATTATGTAAAAACTTTTATAGCATTGGCCTTTCAATTTTTCAATTCCATTTTAGTTATAAAAAAGTAGGTAACTGACTTCCGGTTATCAATTGGTCGTTAAAAAATATCCACTACTTCACATTCTCTGACATTTTATGTTCTTTTGAAACTTCTCGTGGGAATAAAAAGGACTATCCAGGATAATGCGGTCACTGGTTGGGCTTCTGTAATCACTAAGGTCATAAGTTCGCCATCTATAAGCTCTGCGATTACTGGTTGGGCTTCTGTAATCACTGCGGTCATAAGTTCGCCATTTATAATCTCTGCGGTCACTGGTTGGGCTTCTGTAATCATTATCACTGCGGTCATAAGTTTGACATCTATGTCTGCGGTCACAGGTTGGACATCTGTAATTACCAGATACCGGTTATAGGTGCCTAAGAAAAATTCAAGCTAATGTTTATTTTTTTATATATATGTTGATAGTCGTGAACTTCAATGTAAAGATTAAAAAAAAATAAGTAAAGTTCCCCTTTCAGATCTTGCGATCAATAGGAAAGATGATGTAAGGGTCATTTATTTCAAGGTTAACGAGTGTGTCACGTAGTTAGCATATGTGCATGTATAAATCTACCCAGAGTATATATAAACTCTGTTTCGTGTTAAAGATCCAGACACATTAAAAGAATAGAAAACTGGATCTAGATGTATGGTATTGGAGATTTTTAAACAATGTTAATGGCGTTAAATTAAACTTTACTTTTGCCAGTATATAAAGACTATTCTAAATAACCAATGAGGAAGTCCTACGAAGAGCAGGGTACCAGGACATCCGCTCTGTTATCAGCAGCAGACGCTTTGGCTGGCTTGGCCACGTTCGTAGAATGCCAGTAGGGTTGACCTCCACAAGACATTCTGTATGACGATCTAATAGAAGGCAGAAGAGTCGCTGGTCGCCCAGTTTTATAGTATACAGATGAATGCAAACGCGACATGAAGATCTTCAAAATCGACACTAACAGCTGGGAAAAAGTGGCACTAGATAGATTCACATGGAGAGAGAGCATAAAGGAAGGGTTTCGGATTGCTGTTGCCATACACAACAGCAGCAAAAAGAAGGGTAAAAATGCGAATTTAGACGCCCTGACTTACTTGTAATACCATTCATTTAACAAATCGGGTAAACCCGTTTTAATTGTACTTTATATCCTATTCATCTCTCACCCCTTTCGTTTTTAATAGATATGAATGTATTGTCTTAACTCGTAAACCCATTTTCGCACAACAAATTAAAGTTTCGTAGCGAAAGAGAAAAACTTGAAAGGATCATTAGCTAAGTTTAACATACATCTAAATCCAATCCACTAGATTAGTAAACACAAACTAAGGCCCGCAGGCCGAGGGTAATGTAAGGCTAGTATATATTTAAGATTAAGTTATTTAACAAACGGAACAACTTAGAACATTGGATTCTGTTTTGTTAAAATGTGAAAAAAATGTATCATATATTTTAAAAAAATAAAGCTTTTAAATACGTCTTTCATTCTGCACACCAAAAGGCTAGATATTTATATTTTTTTCCGCACTAAATGAAAGTTTTGTTCAAAACGTCAATAATCAAATACTGAATATAATTTTCTGACCACGTAAAAATGCCAAGTGATCCGCAAATTAAAAATAAGCCATTTCTTAAAAATAAATATTGCTTTCAATTTCTTGTGTGTGTGTGTCATTTTAAAGTTTTTAGTTTAGGCTTCCAAAACCTGAACATTTGCTGAGCGAAGACTCTGTACTTGGTACTCATCTTATAGTAGATGATGCAGGACACGCTGCAGTTGATAGTCTCCATTAAAAAAGTGAAGGAATACACCACACAGGCGATCTGGAAGTAGGGCCCGCCAAACTTCAACCCCCTGAACACACTAAGCGCTGTCAACATGGCCGAGTGCGGGATTAAGCAGGCGATGAAGATGACGGACACGGTTACCAGCATGACCACCGTCTTTCTCTCCTTCATTCGTAGCCTCCACGCATGCTCATCTCTCTTGCCGACACCGGAAACGGAAGTCCTCCACTTGGCCTTGGTCTTGAGGGTTACGATGATGACGACGTTGCAGACGACGATGGCCAGGAATGTGAAATAAGGCAGAGCCAAGTCGGTGATTAAATAGCTGACGTGCATGATCTGGTCAGTGTTGCTTCGGCCCAATCCTGTAAACATGGTCCTGTTGGTCTCGGGGATCCACACGAACGCTAGCTCGACCACGAAGCTGATAGGAAACACGTAGAGTAACAGGATTAGAAAGATGGAGATGTTAACGCTGACCGCCAATCTCTTGGTAAAAACGGACTTCACCCTGAGAGGAATGGCTACCGACATGCACCGCTCGAACGTCGCAAACGCAGTTATCAGCCCACTGACTCGGATAAAGTATCCCTGGGGGTAAAAGAAGAACACCGAGGCGAGGTCCAGCGGCACAAAGTTCAGCTCTATCTGAGTGAGGTACGGACAGAACAGAATGTTGTTTCCCTGCTGAATGACCAAACCTCCAAGGTCGCTGAGGGACAGTGCGGTCAAAGTGACAGTGATGCTGTCTGTGAGTCCCTGTTTGCAGAAGTTCCAGATGTTGCAAATGTTGCCAACTATGCCGAGAATGCCAATGATTTCTCCGCATACGATAAAATTGAATACTAAAAAGAAATTGTAAACATGCATGTTTACAATGTAATCCTCTGTCTCTCCAGGTGCATTTAGCACTATTAATCCTTCTTCTGTTGTATTCATTGTGTTTCAATGTATGAATTCATATCACTTCAATGGCCCATATTGAGAGAACTTCAATATCTTTAAATATTATATTTTTAAGCTCCGAAGAGATCATTTACAATATCTCTCTACTGGTGAGCTATGATCCAAAATGTGTTTTTCTTTCCTAGTTAGAACTCTTGACACTTTTTAAGTGTAGCACGTTTGCTCTGATAGAAGCCGGTAACTTTCTCTATATATGTATTTCTGTGAGTCTCTTTAAAATAAAGACTTGTAATCTATTGCTTTTCCTTGCTTACTGCTACCGAATTTCACTTTCCATTATTCTTAGTTACTGTGAGTTTTATTTTCACCTTACCAGTATAAAGAGAGCAAATACTAAAAGACTTAATTGCACATGAAAGACATAATATTGGGCTTCAGTCTGACATTTCTATGCAAATTTTAAAAACTTATAATTTTTCTGTAAATTTGTAATATAAGTATCAGCTATATTGTGTTAAGTTTGTAGAGACACTGCGGTGAAATTACTTTAATAGATTTATAATTACTAATAATTTGTAGGATTTCCATCAAATCTAAATCTTACAACACCTGCTTGAATTCCCGCTCTGTTACAGTATGCTCCCATTAGCTTCCTCAATGGTGTGTTCTTTTTAATTTTGAAGTGTACCACACTACCATCTTGCCCTGTTACTTCAAGATTAATGTGTTCACTCTCCTTGTGGTCCTCCTTTTTTTTTTGACTTTGTTGGTGATTGTTGATGATTACTATTTTTGACGAATATATTTTATTTTTTCACTACTTTGAAAATGATCAGAGAACAAAACGAAATTAAAATTGTACAAGACATAGATTAGAAGATCAATGTTCCCAATTGATCACGTTTAAACAGTGCCACCTCGAAACGCTCGTTTAATAAGGCCTTATTGATCCAATTTACCCCAACAGAGACAATGACCTGGAGTGTAGTGACAATACCTGCCAGGGGGGTCCACCTTCCTCTCATCATCAGCATTTGGTTTCCTTGCAGGAAATAGTGACAATTTGAACCGTCTCGAGATTATAGTTATTTAAGATAATTATAACGCTAGTTGAGCTAGTGGAAGGCACTTAGTTGTAATTACAACATCAATAAGACCGCGAGGTGCTCTTGCACCTAATGATGTTTCGTAGTAAAGTATTCGTTCACAATACAAGACACAATGACATCTTACGAACTTTACTATGTTAAAGGAAATCTTAAACACAGTTTTAATTGAATTTATGCTAGTGTCAAGACTCAAGAGAATCATTATTCATTATTAATCAATATTTTTTTCCTTAGGGAATTTCAAGTGTATATATCATTATGGAATGACGAAGTCTGCAGTACCATTTTTGTATAATTACTATTACAGATATAAGGTCATGTTGGTGGATATTTAACTTTGTAGTTTTTTTTTTGTTGTTTTTTTAAGTTAAACTGAACATCCCATGAAGTATAAAATAGCAATACTTGGTAAAATATTTATGAAACAAAGATAAGCTACGGTGAGGACCGAAACCACAGTAACATCTGACGGGACCATACAGGTTACCTAACGAAGACTTTCTAATTAGTAGAGTAATCAAGACAGTTGAACTTCCGTGGTCCAGACGTTCCTTCTTAACAGAAGATGATTACGTCCTAAGTGTATCTATGTGTTAATCTAGTTAGACATACTAAAGACGTTATCTCTGCTAAGTATCTATCTATCTATCTATCTATCTATCTATCTACCTATCTATCTATCTATCTGTTAGTCTGTCTATCTATCTTTTTTTATTTCGTTTTATCCTTAGGATATCTACGATTGTTAGTAGCTGTATTTGTTGTAATCTAACATGTATGTAACAACAACAAAAGGTTACAGATATCTCACAACTTGTAATGCCCAACTTTTTTTATCTCTGGGTCGAATCAATTTCCAAAACACGTGTCACTTGACGCGCCACTGGACTATCATGGTCAAGTCATATCAAACCAAACCCTTTTCATAAGTGAGCGGAAGTTTCAAGGAGATGGAAACGACCCAGATTTGGCGACTACATTCTACTTATTATAGTATTGGTTTGGACTGTGAGATAGTTTAACAAGCAAAATACAATTATAATACTTTTAAAAAAAATAGAGACCTAATATGGAACATTCATGCAATTATATGTGGGATTTACATAGATGTAAAAATATGTGCGATAGAAATACTTTTATCATTTGTTTTGATTTAGCTTTTAGCTTTCTAAAAGCGCTATAATCCTATCACTTGTCTGGGCCCGTTCTTAAAAGGGGGAGGATGGAAGAAGGGGGGCATCTTGGTGAATGTTTACATTATAATTTTTTTAACACATAAAAAAATGTTCACTCGAGGCTCAAAATTCCTCAAGGGGACTAATTCCATTTATACCACATCTGTCAAGTACGATTTCTTTCCCTTGTACAAGAGTTCAAGATACGAAACAAAATATTCAATTATCAATAGTGTTGTCAGGTAAAGAAATAATTGTGCAAAATTTCAGCTTAATCAGAGATTGGATATGAAAGATATAACGTGTACAAACTTTTTACCAGACAGACAGACAGTCAGTGTGAGTTGATATCAGCTTTGTTTAAAAAAATATATACAATAAATAAACAAACAATAGTAATGATAATAATAATATTCCTTTACAGTTTACTAAAAGCAAGGTGGCAATGCCGTTTATGGATCTATGGTCAGGGTGTTTGTCCTTTAGTCAAGTACTTTGAATGTATTAGGAAATCGTATTATAATTTATCAGTTAGTAATTAGTTGTGATGGGCAAAAGTTCACTAAAAAGTTGCTAACTTTTAGTTTAACTAAAAAAAATTAGTTAAGGACAAAGTTTAATTAAAAAAAAAAAAGCTTAGTTAAAATCCTAGTTTAATTTTTTTTTTTTTAGTTACAAACTAAAAATTTTAATGACAAATTTTACAAACTTTTTTAACATACATACCAATAAATATTTAGATCTATGTTATTTGGAGAATATATATACCGAATAATAGAGAGGAGAATAAACTAAGAGGGTGCATGGGTCACTCCTTCTTCCCTAGTGCTATTAGAGCATGGAATGTGTTGCCTGAGCTAGCCAGAAAAACCAGTGACTTGGCAGAATTTAAGTCATTGGTTACTATGCATGACTAAATGCATGACGCGTAGGACGTAATCATCTTCTTTTTTGAAGTAACGCCTGTATTATATAAGAAAGCCTTTTGACCTTTACCCTATAATGGTCGCTATTCCCGCCAATTCAAGGTATTTGAAAGCGAGAAAAATAAACGTGTTCATTATATTTCTTGCACGTTTCGCTGCTTGATAAATCCTGATAATTCCTTGCTTCTATAGATCTACATTTTGCTTTTTTTAAACACCAGTTTGTTCCTGTATAGCTGCAGGCAAAGAATTTTGCTTTACTATAGTCTACTATCTATAGATCTAAAAGAAATGTCGACTCTTTTTATTTTAAAACTTTTTACTAGATAGAATCTAGATCTAGAGTTAGAGTCTAGTGGCGTCTAGTCTAGTCTATTACTACTATTAGATCTATAGTCATAATAGTCTATATTTAATTATTTTAGTTTTAAGTAGAGTCTAACTTTTAGTATTCTTAGATCTAAATGTAAATTTAAAATTATAAGTCAATAATATAGATTAAAGATGTATTAATTAAAATCTGACTATATTACTTTATTTTATTAGACTAGTTGATCTATTAGTTTAGAGATTCTACTATTCTAGAATTAGCGTTGTCACGTATTACAAATTGAATTCTACTTTTAAATGGCTTGTCTAGGGGAACGTGACAATAGAAAAAGATAGTTGTGTCACTTATCTTAAGTCTGAATTTAATCAGAGACTTACAATGAATAAAAAAAAAATGACACAAGAAATCGGAAGGTAAAATATCAACTTAATGTTTAATCAAAATATAACTCAATACAAAATGGAAGGGTTGACCAAAACCCTTTTACAAAAATGGCTTGTAAAAATATTACAATACAAGAGTTTGAAAATATAATTACAAATACAAGCAAGGCCTTGAAAAAGAAAAAATCTTAACTTACACGATCGATTGGTATACCACGCACGGGTCACGCAATGTCTCCGCTATTCTGTCTCACGGCTGTCTCCGTATGTCTGTCTGTCAACGTCACGCGGGCGGTCTTTATATAATCTACCGCGCGTCAATCTCAAGACAAATCTAGGAATTTCTCGAACCAAATACGTCATCAATTTCCCAGATCTAGAACGCTCTTCAAAGAGACAGAAAAAAAAAACACCCTCCTTTCAACCAGAGGTACACACACAGGTCAAGGACCGGTCACTGTCTGTGTGGCTTGACTCTTGAAGAATAAAATAAAAAAAAACTTATTACACAAGGGGGCAGACAACCTACAGGTCAAGAAAAAAAAATAGTATCTAGGCATTGTTACCTAGATACGTAACACCTCCCTCCTAAAAATAAAAAGTTTACATTTCCACGAAATGGAAATCTTTTTAGAATAATTACAAAAATGATATTTACATTACAGAATGTATTTATCATGATATATATAAAAAAAATATATACATCAAAATACTTTTTACAATCTAGATAAGGCATCGGCGATAACATTTTCGCTGCCTTTTATGTGTTTAAGATCTAAGTTGTACTCTTGTAAAAATAAACTCCACCTGAGAAGTCGTTGGTTCTTGCCAGACATTTTGTGGATAAATGTAAGGGGATTGTGGTCAGTAAATACAACCAGTGGCCATCTAGACCCACTGATATAAAAATCAAAGTGTTGTATAGAAAGAATCAACCCAAGACATTCTTTTTCCACAGTAGAATAATTTCTTTGATGTCTATTAAATTTCTTGGAAAAGAAACAAATAGGATGCTCTACTTGGAAATTATCTTCTTGGTAAAGGACTGACCCAACACCTGTGTCACTGGCGTCAATAGCTAACCTAAAAGGTTTTCCGAAATCAGGAGCCATCAAAATGGGGAAGCTAGATAATATCTGCTTAATTTGGTTAAAGGCTTTCTGACATTCATCCGTCCAAGTAAATCGGACGTTCTTTCTCAGGAGGTTTGTTAAAGGACTGGCAATGACAGAAAAATTTTCGCAAAATTTTCTATAATATCCAGACATTCCCAAAAATCTTCGGAGTTGTTTCCGATCAGCAGGAATAGGGAAAGCTTGGATAGCTTCTACTTTGGCCATTACAGGTTTCACCTGGCCTTGTCCTACAATATGGCCTAAGTATTGGATGGAAGCCTGGCAAAAATCACTCTTACTCAGGTTTACAGTAATTTTTGCATGTAACAGTTTAGTAAAAAGACAATGCAGTTGTTTACAATGGCTAGAAAAATCTTGGCTAAAAATTACTACATCGTCTATGTATGCGTGGCAATTCTCCATGTCAGCAAGCAGGGCATTTATCATTCTCTGGAAAGTGGCAGGAGCATTCTTCATGCCAAATGGCATCACTTTGTATTGGTACAGACCATCAGGGGTGACAAAGGCGGAGATTTCCTTTGCCCTATCAGTCAGGGGAACCTGCCAATAACCTGAAAGTAGGTCTATTTTGGTGATGTACTTAGCGTCACCAATACGATCTATGAGATCGTCTATCCTAGGGATAGGAAACGAATCGGTCTTTGTTACAGCATTTACCTTACGGTAGTCTGTACAAAAACGATAAGTCTTGTCCTGTTTAGGTATCAAGACACATGGGGAGCTCCAACTACTGGAACTTGGTTCAATGAGGTCATTTTCAAGCATATACTTGATTTCTGACCTAAGTATGGCAAGTTTTTCAGGGTTGACCCTGTAAGGATGCTGCTTGACTGGATTAGCCTCGCCAACATCTACATCATGCATTATAACATTAGTCTGTTTTGGTACATCAGAAAAAATGTCATTAAATTCATTAATGAGTTTCATGATAACTGGCCTTTCTGTCGAAGACAGATGAGACAGTTTTACATCCAAATTCTGTAATACAAAAGAATTAGGTATTTTGTATTGTCCAAATTTCTCCTTTACAATATCATCATCAATAGGAGAAACATGGCTATTTGAACAACTTTTGACTGTATTTAAAACACAATTACTCTTCTCTGAGTGATCTGGCCGAGATACATAAGGCTTCAGCATGTTTATGTGACATAGCTGAGTCTTTTTCCTACGGTCAGGGGTTTTGATTGTGTAATTGAGGTCACTAATTTTGGTCTCAATTTCATAGGGACCAAAATATCTGGCTTGCAAGGGTTGACCTGGTATGGGCAAAAATACAAGCACCTTATCCCCGGGAGAAAATTCTCTAACACGGGCCTTTCTATCATACCAGCGTTTCATGCTGGATTGGGTGTTTTGTAAATTATTTTTGGCCAGAACACAAGCATCATAAAGTCTAGTTTTAAACTTACTTACATAGTCTAAAAGTCCTTCAGTGGCTGTTGGTGACAACAAAGTCTCTTTTATACATTTCAAGGGACCGCGCACCGAATGGCCAAAGACTAAGTCAAAAGGGCTGAATCCCAACGATTCCTGGACGGATTCACGGGTTGCAAACAGCAGCATGTGGATTCCTTCGTCCCAGTCTTTTTCGTGCTCAAAGCAATAGGTTCGGATCATGTTCTTGAGAGTCTGATGGAATCGCTCAAGAGCGCCTTGCGACTCGGCATGATACGCACTCGACATGCAGTGTTTGATGCCCAACTGAGTCATGACTTGCTTGAAAAGATTGGCCGTGAAATTCGTTCCTTGGTCCGATTGGATGGACTTTGGTAGACCAAATAGAGTAAAGAACTTGATTAAGGCCTTTACAATGTTCGATGCTTTTATGTTCCTTAGAGGAATAGCCTCAGGAAAACGAGTTGAAGCACACATAATGGTCAACAGGTATTGGTTGCCAGCTTTTGTCCTTGGGAGAGGACCAACACAGTCAATAAGTACTCTGCTGAAAGGTTCTTCAAAGGCTGGAATCGGCTTCAGAGGAGCAACAGGGATCTTTTGATTTGGCTTGCCAACCATCTGACAGGCATGACAAGATCGGCAGTACTGGATGACATCTTTCTTCAAACGTGGCCAGAAGAAGTGTGACATAATCTTGTGGTATGTCTTGTGGATGCCGAGATGACCTGACATTGGTGTGTCATGAGCCAGATTCATGATGTACGCTCGGTATCTTTCTGGTAACACGATTTGATGGCATATTCTCCATTCTTCTTCGTTGGATGCGTCTGGAGGTTTCCATTTCCTGAAGAGCATATCATCTTGGATGTAGTAGCACGTTGATGCTAGCTCTGCCTCTTGTGATGTCATTGCGGTTTCTCGGAGTTTGGCGAGCTCTGGATCCTTCTTTTGGTCCTCAATCAACTGTTTTCGAGTTGATGCCGGCTTTTCAGAATTTGGCGTTGGTTCTTCTTCAAGAGAAGCAAAGAATGTGGTGCTCAAGTCCACATCATCTTGGTTACTGTTGGCTTTGATGACGTTCTCTTCTTGAGATGCTTTCAACCTCATTGCCCTTGTTACTGCACACGCTGGATATAACTCTAGGTCTTCCTCGGGTGTGGCAGATAAGTCGGGTGTTTGAGTGACGATGGGTTCGGCTATCACCTTTCCACCTGCTAAGTCATTGCCTAACAGCAACGAGATGCCTTCCAATGGTAATGTTGGTCGGACACCTACAACAACCGGTCCAGTAATGAGATTTGACTTTATGTCGATTAGATGTAGAGGCACATCTATACATCCAAGCTCTACGCCTCGTAACAGGATGCTCTTCCCAGTCGATGATGATTTTGACAAGGGCAAGATACCCTCTAAAAGTAGCGATTGTGAGGCACCTGTGTCTCTCAAAATGGTGATAGGTCGTAGACTTGTAGAATCACCGGGTAGTGATACGAATCCTTCCGAAATGAAAGGCTTAAAATCCTCTAATAAAACATCAATTTTGGTTGATGCAGACTGGACTTGGGTCGAACTCTCGCTGGAGTCATTGACATCTCTAGGAGACGCAGTGGAGAAACTCTTTCTTGAGTCAGTAGAACATCTTTTGGATGTATTTGGAGAACTCTTGATGGAGTCATTGGAACATCGGGGTGATGTCTTATGGGAACTCTGGATAGAGTCATTGGAACATCGGGGTGATGTATTATGGGAACTCTGGATAGAGTCATGGGAACATCGGGGTGATGTATTATGGGAACTCTGGATAGAGTCATGGGAACATCGGGGTGATGTATTATGGGAACTCTGGATAGAGTCATTGGAACATCGGGGTGATGTATTATGGGAACTCTGGATAGAGTCATTGGAACATCGATGTGATGTATTTGAAAAACTCTTATTTGAGTCATTGGAACATCGGCTTGATGTATTTGAAAAACTCTTGTTTGAGTCATTGGAACATCGGCTTGATGTATTTGAAGAACTCACTGTTGAGTCATTTGAACACCGTGGAGACATTTTCGGAGAGTCTTGTACAGTCAATACATTTGAAACAGGTGGTGTCGAGGTATTCTTGATATGACTTGAGGATGAGGGAGTAAACCTCGACGACCACTGTACTGTGCAAGCGCTGACTTTTGAAGGAGCTTTTTCGTTTCTCTTCTTCAGTTTCCAGCAATCGTCAATTTTATGGCCTTCTCGTTTGCAGTAGGAACAAGTAGCTTTACTTGTAGTAGGTTTTCTGTCATTTGTACTGCTGTTCTTGATGGAGTTGTTAGCAGTGGACTCAGGCTGTTTGACTTGTTTTGGCTTGACATCCGTCGTATACTTGGCAAATTGATGTGATATTATATAATCGTCTGCCAACACTGCAGCCTTGTGCACATCTTCCTCGCCACGATCAGCTATATGCGTACGGACGTCCAGCCGCACACAACTCTTGAACTCTTCCATCAGCATTAGGTTCTTGAATTTTTCAAAGTCGGTGCCGATTTCCCTGGAAGTGAGCCATTTCTCAAAGCGTCGCTCCTTTTCCCGCAGGAATTCTACATGGGTTTGGCCATCCGATTTGCGACAATCCCTGAACTGCTTTCGGTAAGCTTCCGGAACAAGTTCATATGCCTTAAGAATTAAGGCCTTAACAACATTATAATCTTTTTGTTGTTCAATGGTCAAAGAACAAAATACCTCTGCAGCTCTACCAGTCAAAACTGTTTGCAGCAAAGTGGGCCACAAAGTTTCAGGTACATTAAAATTTTTCACAGCAAGTTCAAATTGTGGAAAATAATTGTCAATTGTGGCTTCATTAAAGCGTGGAATTATTTTCAAAAATTTTGTTGCTTCAGCAGTATGACTGGCAGGGGAAGAATCTGGTCTTACATTAGCAGCTAACTCTAATTTCTTTAACTCTATTTGTAATTTCATTTCCATTTCTTTCTGAGCCGCTGCAAGCTCTAATTCTTTTTGTTTAATTTCTCTCTGCTCTCTAGCCATTTCCTTCTGGGCTTCTATTTCCATTTGTTTTAATTTTATCTGAAGTTCTAAATCTGATTTACCCTCATCGGGTCTAAGGGTTTCTAAAAGGTCTTCAGAAAATACTTCCTCGTCTACATAATGGATTACAATGTTATCTCTTATTTCTTGTTTAAGGGCATTTGATTTTATTTTTAACCCTAAATGTTTTGAAATAAGGACCAGTTCCTTCCTAGTAAAAGCATCAAGTTCTTTCACAGAGGGATTTGCAAGAAAAACCTGAATATCCATGACTAACTAGCAACTATTACAAGCAAAAAAAAAAAAATGTATACAATGTAAATATACAGTACAAAATCAGTACAACAAAAAACCTTAAGAGTTTGGTCAATACTATTGATACTTTACTTCCGACTCTTTGAACAAAAAAAATTTTGTTAAAGTCAACTTCGCCTTTACAAAATTACTCAAGTAAGACGAAAATAGGTTCAGAAAAATATCCCGGACGAGCCCCCAAACTTCTTTTGTCACGTATTACAAATTGAATTCTACTTTTAAATGGCTTGTCTAGGGGAACGTGACAATAGAAAAAGATAGTTGTGTCACTTATCTTAAGTCTGAATTTAATCAGAGACTTACAATGAATAAAAAAAAAATGACACAAGAAATCGGAAGGTAAAATATCAACTTAATGTTTAATCAAAATATAACTCAATACAAAATGGAAGGGTTGACCAAAACCCTTTTACAAAAATGGCTTGTAAAAATATTACAATACAAGAGTTTGAAAATATAATTACAAATACAAGCAAGGCCTTGAAAAAGAAAAAATCTTAACTTACACGATCGATTGGTATACCACGCACGGGTCACGCAATGTCTCCGCTATTCTGTCTCACGGCTGTCTCCGTATGTCTGTCTGTCAACGTCACGCGGGCGGTCTTTATATAATCTACCGCGCGTCAATCTCAAGACAAATCTAGGAATTTCTCGAACCAAATACGTCATCAATTTCCCAGATCTAGAACGCTCTTCAAAGAGACAGAAAAAAAAAACACCCTCCTTTCAACCAGAGGTACACACACAGGTCAAGGACCGGTCACTGTCTGTGTGGCTTGACTCTTGAAGAATAAAATAAAAAAAAACTTATTACACAAGGGGGCAGACAACCTACAGGTCAAGAAAAAAAAATAGTATCTAGGCATTGTTACCTAGATACGTAACAGCGTCTAGATTAGTTCTATATTAGGCCTGTTAGATACTAAAATTAACTAAAGCCTAAGATGCATAGATGATAGATGTATAATGACTATAATACTAATAATAGTCATCACTATATTAGATCTAGATCTAATACTAAATTAACTAAATCTAGACTAGATCTACTTCTATTATAATTATACTTATTTCTACTATCCAGATCTATAATAATTAGATCTAGATCTAGTATTATCTACTAGTAGTACTAGAGTATATAGATCTAAATACCCATATCTAGTTATAATCATAATTATAATAATCTAAAATCTCTAGATCTAGAGTTACTAAGATATCTACTAGACTCTATCTAAATTTTAGATCTATTAGTAGTAGTAGTAGTAACTAGTATTTCTTAGATTATTTTTAGATTAAAATAATTATTTGATCTAGGTCTAGTAGCTAGATTTAATTCTAGATCCAGATTATATTTCTGATCATTTCGTTTGTAAAAGATATTAGATCCAGAATATTCTAGAATCTAGAGTTAGTTAGAGAGTCAACATGCAGTTTTATCATTACTTCTAAAGGTAACTTATATTAGAACTTGGACAATTACTTCTAATTTCTTTCTAAAATAGTATCATTCTATTAAGATCTACATCTATCCCATAAAGGCATTTAAATATTTTTTCATGTGCACAAATAAATGTTTATTACATTTAGCAACAGAGATTGGTTGTGCTTTATATTTTCCATGTTTGGCTGTTTCGTCCTTAAAAAAGGTCAAAATAGTTAGTAAAAGTTTAACTAATGTTTCTTAGTTTAGTGTAACTAATTTTTTCAATTTGTGATTAACTGAAAGTTTAATTTTTTTAAAAAGGAAACCTCAGAATTTGCGCTATTCAATTACTTTTCTTTAGTTCAAACTTTGTTTTCATGTAGTTGGAACTAAATTAGTTTAGTTCCCATCACTAGTAATTAGAATGTTCATTGTTCAATATGAGCTGAACGATTTCACGAATAAGTTTTAAAAATAGTACAAAGTGCATGAAACAAGCTTCGTTATTTGAGTCTGTGTTTAATAGTTGTCCAGGATAGCGTGTCACATTGTAAGTTATCCATGTAGCTTATCCACAGCGATCTTTCAACAGAGTGTCCTTGATCTCTCTTTCTATTCCACTGTTTATTTTCTCTTTTTTTTTTCTATAGGTTTCATTATATCATGCCCACATTTTCCCCTGGATAATGGGCACACATTCGTGTGATCGATATCTACAGCCTTGAAGCAGAGGTCTTCGTTGTCCAGAAATTTTTAAAGACACAACAACATTTTTAACCAGATGTTCAATCATTAAACTGTTTTAATGGAATGTGTGGTTCATGAAGGGTTCGAAGCCCGACTTGATTTCGATAATATTGTTGATAACTTTACAAGCCAACGTAATATTCTTTTTATTATCTTATTATAATTTCTTTTTAAGCATTAATAACACTCGAACATTAAATACACATTCTACGAAAAAAAAAAAGGCCTTGGATATTTTTTTTTTTTTTTTTGATGGCATCATGTGGCGCTGCCTTTTTTGGTAAAATAAATAATTGTTTAAAGTTTCAGTTTGATCGGAGAATGGGTTTGAAAGAAATTATATGTTCAAGATTTTAAACAGACCGACATGGTTAATACAAG
The DNA here is from genome assembly GCA_030265305.1 of Biomphalaria pfeifferi. NCBI lineage: Eukaryota > Metazoa > Mollusca > Gastropoda > Planorbidae > Biomphalaria > Biomphalaria pfeifferi. Next base: position 218,548 of record JASAOG010000133.1, read on the forward strand.
CTTTGTAAGAAAACGCCCTCGATCTAATTATTTGTTTGCTGCTAGTATTAGGTTTCCAGTATGGGCTCGAGCAAGTAAGACTATCTGTACATGTGTAGTTTTCATTATAAGTGTAGTATTATCACAGTACTTTTTGTACTTACTAGCTGGTAATTATACTAATTTAAATATTCATGTCTTTTAAATATGCACACAATGTTCTGTAATCAGACTCAGCTTTACAACAACAACAACACGTTAAACAAATTCACATACGTGATAAGAAAAACGGAATGTTCGGTTAATTTTCAAGGGAAACAAATTGCCTTTCAAACTCTCATTCTTTACAGCTACGGGTAATGTCCCCTATCTTATATTTTTTCTAAATATCTAATTGTGGTTTTCAAAAACTTTCATAGAATTTTTATTTGATGCCAGTCGGACGCAAAAGAGCTCAGCATAGATACGACCTCCGCAATAATCTAACAACATTCCTACAAAGTGTCATCAAAACGAGTCGAAATCTGAAGTCGTATCCTGTATGAGTCTGTCATTCGTAGTACTTCCTTTTTTTGTAAAAAGGAGGCGCGGTAGAGCGCTTGGCTTCTAAACCGGGGTCCCGGGTTCAAATCCTGGTGAAGACTGGGATTTTTTATTTCGGAATCCTTAGGCACCTCTGAGTCCTACCACCTCTAATTAGTACCTGACAAAGTAACGGTGGTTGGTCGTTGTGCTGTCCACATGACACCCTCGTTAACCGTAGGCCACTGAAACAGATGACCTTTACGTAATCTGCCCTATAGACCACAAGGTCTGAAAGGGGAACTTTATTTTTTTTTTTTTTAAAAGTAATAGTTCTAGCGAAACAAATATATTTTTTTAAATATATGAATATTAATAGATTTCTTCTTGCGATTTTTTTTTCTTCTATGCTTATGTTACATCTATGTTTGTAGTACGGCTCTGTGAATTATTAAAATCACCTAAAAACTCATAAAAATCTCTTGAAAAATAGGCAAAGTTGACATTTTGAGGTGCCAATCCTACATGCGATTAAAAAAACGCCATCGTCAGCTTTCATTTAATAAAAATTTATTGCAAAGACTAATGTATTTTCTAACACAAAATCTTAATTTTGACATTATGCTTATCCCTACCCAGACTGGGCTTTACATTACAGACTTTTTTTTACATTTTCATAATTATAAACAATGACCAAGCAGAAACCAGATATAAGCTAAAGAAATTTTTTACTTGCTAGCGATTACAGAAGTATACATGACGAAACCTAAATATCGGGTATATAGTGATTTACCTCTACTTTTACCTACCTTTACCTATCCCTTAGTCTGTTGGAACGTTGCGGCACCACGCAAGATTCATTAACCGTTTTTCTCCATTCCTCTCTGTCTTTTTGCCTTTTTTTGAACCTCTTTCAATGGCAGCCCCTTTCATTCTTTTATATTGTCCTCCCATCGCTTTCTCTGTCTGCCTCTTCTTCTTTTTCCTGGTATTGTTCCCTGAAGGAAAGTATTTGCAAGCCCAAAAGATCTTGTAATATGGACATAGATTTTTAACTTGCGTTTTTTTACGATAGTTAGCAGGTCATAATGGGGTCCAATCGCTGCAGTAACCCTGTCTCTAATCTCTTGGTTTGTGATGCGGTCTTTGAATGTGATACCTAGGATCCGTTCTGTAGCATCTCAATTCCATTGCTAGGATCCTCCTATCTAGCTCTGCAGTCAGCGCCCAAGACTCACAAGCATATAAAAATGTGGCCATGACTAGGGAGCCCATCAGTCTGATTTTGGTTCCGAGGGCTAAGCCTTTGTCTTTCCCTATTATTATAAGTTTTGAAAGGACTGCTGTTGACTGTGCTATTCGGGCCAGTAGTTCAGGTTTCGTTCCCTCATCTGAGACAATAGTTCCGAGGCATTTGAAGCTGCTAACACTAGTCAGCTTTTCACCTCCAATACTGATGCCCCTTTTAAAGCCCTGTTGGCTATTGGTCATAATTTGTTTTTTCAGTATTTATTTGCATACAATATGCTGCGAAAGTCTTGTCAATGCGCATCACCAAGTCAGCAAATTTTTCTTTTATCCCTGCTTAGCCATCAATGTAATCTGCGAAGCGCAAGTTAGTAATTCTTCTTCCTCCAATGCTTACAGTACCATCATAGCCCTCGAGAGCATCTTCCATTATCCTTTTAAGGAAGATATTGAAGAGTGTTGGTGAAAGTAGGCAGCCTTGTCTTACTCCAACTGTTTTGAACCAGTCCCCAATAGTGATACATCTGAAAATCTTCCATTTTTTAAAATGTGTATTTCAAGACCCACGTTATTTTGGTTTTACGAACCATATATTAACAAACTCTCTCTCTCTCTCTCTCCCTCTCTGTCTGGTCAAAACTTTTTACACCCTTTTTTCCCACTCCCCATTCTTAGACCAATGACAGCGAAGGAGTCAATTCAGTGATGCAGCACGTAGTTCATCAATTAGTTTATGTTATTTTTAATAGAAAATTTTCCAAGCCTTTACAGAGAATAAGTTTGTTTGCCAAAAACTTTTTACTTGACAAAAGTCTATAATATCTTTAAAATGTTTATAGTAATTGAATAGGTCAGTGACTAGAACGTCGGACTTCCATCGTTGAGGCTCCAGTTAGAATTTTTGTAAAAATTGCTTTTGAAAAGGAAGCACGGAATCCTTCCACAGACACCTCCCAACTGGTTCACAAATTTTATTGGACCATAGCACACTAAGCAAGCTATAAGCGTGAAAGTTGCGCTGGCAAAAAATAATTCCAATCACACACACATTTATAATTGTTAGTCTAGATTTATTAAAAAATAATGTTTATGAATTATTCCAAATGATTGATGCAATGTGACTTTGTGTAGGCTTTTTTGTTGTTGTTGTTTTAATATTCGATATTCTTCTTGTTTAATAACGCTTGCCCACATTCAGAGAGTGTATGACGATGTGAGACAATCAACTAGTAGTAGTTTGTATAGAGATGCACCATAATTGACGGACTTTGAACGCGATTAGTTACATTTTGACTTAGTGGGTTAGAGGCTACCAAGAGACATAAGGTCAGTTGGTGATAGGATTTCTTGGGGATAACACGTATTTATAGACAGAGATTCGACTGTGGCCTTTTGAGTATTAAACCATCATCTGAATTGTCTAACGGTTTAGTATCTTCACTCGTTACTTTGTGTGAGTCTATGTTCTTGTTAGTTAGTCGCATTGAATACACCCCGCGCAAGAAACTCAGACATCTCCAGAGTAATCTGTCGAAGTCAGACAGGCATCAATAACTACAAGACAGAAGGCTTATCACAGTGCTAACAGCACTATATAATCTATAATGTATAGAATATCTATAAAATGTGTTTAAAAAAACTAAACAAAAAACAGTTTATAATATGTAGATATTTTATTTATACTGCAATTCTAAAATCTAATCACAGTGTTAAAAAAATCATTCAAAAATAATGAAAACATTTCAAAAGAATTTTATAAAATGTTTATATATGGCAGGAGAAAAACAACTACATTTCGGCTGAACACCGTCTGATTTTACTATGAGTGTGTAGTTCATATCATTTAAAAATTGGCATATAACAAAATGGCAGTATATAAGATAGAACACAATTTGGTTGAACACCACAGTATAATAACAAATCCACGTCGACTAACTGTTTACATATATCAAGTAGATAGTAGACTAATAAGAGCAATACTGTAGGTTTAGAGAGCTACACTTGCGATAATACATGTCACCCGGAAACTGGTCATATCACTGACCTTATTGTGTAAACTGACATTTTCTGAACCTACATGGCCTTTTGTTTGCATGTCTGAATTGGCGTTACAATCTCATTCATAAATAGTAGTTAATATATTTAAAGAGTTGATAACAAAGAAGGCTATATAGTATATACATTCAAAAACAAAAGCCATGAATTCAGCACTGGAGCCAAACGAATGATGGCTGGTTCCTCTACCACCAAACCAAATGCCAACTAAACGTCGTCGTTGTATTTGGGTGGGAATGAGACCAATGTCTCTTCAAAATAATCCTCGAAATAGTAAGATAACAACATGGTAAGATAACAACATAGTAACATAACAACATAGTAACATAACAGCATAGTAACATAACAACATAGTAAGATAACAGCATAGTAACATAACAACATAGTAAGATAACAACATAGTAAGATAACAACATAGTAGCATAACAACATAGTAAGACAAATATCTTAACAAAGTTTTTTAACTTTTTCAAATATTGCTTTATACGTATTATATTATAATTATTAGAATCAAAGATAACTTGAATGTAAAAATACATAACATATCTGATACATTTTTAAATAAAATATAGGCCTATGAGTTTGTTACTATTTGAACATAAGAGCATCGTTATTGTAGTTTTACAAAAGTTACTGTTACATCGTAATAGTATTCCAATGTTGTACTTTAGTAACTATCTAGCTGCCTTATGTCAAAGTCTTTGTAATAACGACTGACGCTACAACAGTCTTATTAATATTGAGGTTACATTCGCGCAATACAAAATGTGCGTGTTTATATTGTATGTATTCAACATGGAAGGATTATATTTAAATGATCAGAGCTTTCAATTTAGTACAGATAATATTATACAAAATAATGCACTTTTAACGTCAAATAAAGAAGACATACAGTTCTATCACATTCGAGCATATTTCTTATTCATGTCGTTAGGGGTCCACGAAAGGAATATATCATCTAAATTTCATCAGCTAACACTAAATCCTAAAACAAAATTACCTGTACTTTGTATTTTCTATTTTTGTATGCAATTATGATTGGTAATCTTTAATAAAAAAGGGAAATCCCACATTGAAATAAAATTCGGGTTCGGTGTCATTATTTGTTATTAAAACTTAAAATAAAATAAGAAAGTGTTTATTTGTTACTTACTGCTCACATTTTCTTCCATCCAATCAGACTTCAGTGTTTATTATATTACAGTTCCACATGATCTTCATTAAGGACATTATGATTGTTAAATTCATTGGTCTTGATTATATAAAATAAAAATATTCAAAATATTTACACTAGAGCAAGAAGGAGCCTAGAAATTAAGTCGCTAGCAAAGGGAGTGCAACACAGGTGTGGATATTACCAAAAAATTGAATCCGTTTAGAAAACACTAAATTTGTTTGGAAGCTTCCACAAATGCAGCCGTTCTAATATTAAAAATAGGTCAAATTACATAGACAGTCTGTAGCTCTGCTGCTCTTATTTACTCTGCTGTTCTTATTTACTCTGCTGCTCTTATTTAATGTGTTGCTCTTATGTAATCGCAATAAGCTCTTTCGATAGATTTTATTACATGAGCTTATTATAATTTGGGAGAAAGTAGTCAGACTATTCATACGTGTTATTATATCTCGCCTGTTCCCAGTGGCGTAGCTATGGTGGGGGTGGGGAGAATTTGAAAACCCCCCTAGTACCCCACTGAAGGGTGCCCCCAAATGAATGTTCCAATTTTTAAAAAATTAAATATTAAATATCACACCATTATCTCATGTCATGATGTTGAATGTCAAAAGGCATTGTGACTTCTTCGTGAAATAACACAAACTCTAAAAGTGAGACTGTATAAGCAGGTAACACTAATTCTGAAAGTGAGACTGTATCAGCATGTAACACTAACTCTAAAAGTGAGACTGTATCGGTAGGTAACACCAACTCTAAAAGTGAGACTGCATCAGCAGGTAACACTAACTCAAAAAGTGAGACTCCATCAGCATTTAACACTAACTTAAATAGTGAGACTGAATCTTCATGCATCCTTCATTTGAAGCCATTAATTCAAATATTTACAAACCCTTGATGTTACACTATGAAAGTTCGCACAATTAAAGACATGTTTATTTGATTATAAATTCGCATCCCGAAAGTCATTCTCTACGGGCCACTCGCGTCTAACTCAAGAAAAACTGGCCACTCCCACCTCCGTTAGGTGGATGTAAAAAAACGGGACATCAAAACAGTGGACATTGAGACTGACCATTTGGGAGTATAGCCCTAGACCGCATTATATAGAAACGGTACCAAGAAAGCGACCTGCGATATTTGTGGACGGGAATGTCTCTCCGAAATTGGGCTCCACAGCACATGAAAAAGTGTTAAAGATGAACCAGAGTCACTCTAGGACTGCATAAGGCCAACTTTTGATTATAACTTTACAAACAGTAATAAGTTTACCTATAGAATTCTATAAATAAAAAAAAACAATTACAAAAACAATTATTTTACAAAAACCTGCAATTAAAGGAACGTTTTATTAAACTAATTGTGTTTTAAATCTTTGCGTAGATGACCAAAAACAGTTTTAAAAAATATATTAAATTTATTGTGAGAAAAATAACAATGTTACAAATTGTCATAAATATCAAGGTACAATGAAAACGGGTTGTCAAGTTGCACCATTTCTCGGGTTAATATTTTGACAGCGACACAAAAGGATTGAAGGGGCAGCTCAAGAATAAATTACTGTAGCTTGCTTGCCCACCATTTCTTTTGACAAGTTAAGTATTATGGTTCTTCACCAGGACACACACGTAGGACTTTAAGCAGTCAACTGCTCTACCACCTAAACCCAACTTACGAATATTAAAAATAATAATAAATAAAAAGTTAAATTAAAAAAATTATAGACACTACATCCGTGTCGGGAACAACAGTATATAAATTAATGATCCAGCCAGATGTTTACATTGATTTTACCACGAGACGCTTTACCGAGGTATTGACATCAATAGTGAGCTCTGAATACTGGCTGATCGAATCTGAATTGTCATCTGAAGTTGTGCTCATCCTTTTCCAAGGTGTGGGGCGGTACCCTGTAACGCCCATGGCGTCGCTATCACTGAACGCGTTCCTCTGAAATGAAGAATTTCGTAAAAGATTTTCCCCCAGTCCAAGCGTGTCCTCTGACAGCATGGAAGGGGCTGGGCTCATTTGTTCCGTGTTCCGGATTGTGGAGAATAAGGACAATGGCAAGTGGGAACAACTCCCAGGGTTATAGCTAATCCAAAAGCTGCTTCCGCTTTCATCTGAGTTCTTTGAGAAATGTTGATGAACAAGTTGTTCATTGCCCAAATTATGAATGTCGCTGTTTGAGACTGAAATGTTGTACATTGGATGGGATTGTGCAGAGTTGAAAGTCATCGGGTTCGAGGTCTGAAAAGGAGGGGCCATGGTCAGATTGTTTTTGGTCTCGATGGACGAGTAGTAAGCGCTGTTGGTCTCGCGAGACAACTGTGAGTCAGTTTCTTCTATAACAAGATTTGGGGGATGCTGAAAATTGTCCGCCCCAAGCAAGGGTATTGAGATACCCACTTCATCGTGCAGGGACAAGTAGTGATGTCTGGTGGCTAGTGAGCCTAGTGGATCATTCCAATCGACGCCACCGCTGTTGTTGTTGCTGCCGTCGAATATTCTCCTGCAGTTGTAGTGAGGTGGAAGTGGAGCGGGGTAAGCAGGCGGTGGCGGTCCGTTGTTGGTGTCATTTTGATTTTTAAAATTACATTTCACTGAAAGAAAAAAGAAAATTTAAAATTAAAAAATGACATAGGCATCTTCCAGACATCTTAAGTATATATATATTTAAGAATTTAGAACATTAGTGAACCATGACTAATAGGATAACGCAAAGAAACACATGTGCCGCAACAACCCACGCAAAAATAATTAGTCACAGTATACTGGAGAGAATTAGCAAACTTTTAAATAGAGTTGCACCTCGGGATAAAGTAAACATTGTCATTGAGATTTAGTTTTAAGAAACATAGGATTCCTGAGCTAATGGTATTTAAATTATTACCCATTCAAAACAATATTTCAAGTTTCTTTATAAGACATTATTGATACTTTTTTTTAGAACTGCTATACCAATGTTTCTCTAACTTTCAACAGTGGCGCCCATCCCCACCCCATTGAAAAAAAAAGGTCTTTGTGCCCCCCATTAGCCAGTTGGGGATCTGGATTGTAATGTAGTTGGGGAAAGGTAAAGGCGGTTGGTCGTTGTGCTGGCTACATGACACCCTCGTTAACCGTAGGCCACAAAAACAGATGAACTTTACATCATCTGCCTTATTGACCACAAGGTCTATAAGGGAAACTAGTTAGGCCAGGTTCACATCTAACTTTGTATTCACTTTCACCTATCCTTTGATCTGCTGGACCGTTGGGGCACTACACAAGATCTGTTAACCTTCTTTCTCCATTCTTACCTCTCATTTGTCTTTGATATAATTTCATTTGAATGTTCTTTCTGAAAATTTTGAAGCCTGCCTGGGTGGACCACTTCGGGGGCCGATTTTGAGTTTGTTTTTCCATACAAACTGTCTTTGTAACCTTGTTTTATATTGAAGAGGTATTTTTTAGCATCAAACCCATCTGAAGAGGGGTTTAAACTCAAAAACCCCTTTGACTACACTCATAAAATTTTGAGTGCATGTTTTTAATATTAAAGAGGTATTTTTTACCTTCAAACCCCACTGTAGGGGGGTTTAAACTCAAAACTGAGTCAAAACCCATTTAGCTACGCTCATAGAATTTTGAGTGTGTAATTTGCTTTTTTATATTGAAGAGGGGGTTTATCGTAAATTTTAGCTTTAAAATAAAATACTTAATTAACTGTGCTCTTGAAATTTGGGGATGGTCATTTGCATTTTTTTGTTTTGTTTTATAGAAGAGGGGGATTTAACTACAAAAACCCATGGTAGTGGGTTTAAACTGGTAAGTGGTTTTAAACTCTAAACCCCCTGGTAGGGGGTTTTAAACTCAAAAACTCTTGGCTGTGCTGGGGCAAGTGATGGTTTAGTATTAAAATCTCACCTAAAATAAGCAAAATCAAAGCAAAGAATCAGTCACTAAATTCCTTTCTACCCCCCTGTGGGGGGGTGGATTTCATTTGAAGGGGGGGTGAACCCCATCCCCCCCCCAGCTACGCCTATGAAAGAGGGGGTGAGTCGCCACAGGTAAAAGTTTGTGAAATTATAAATGACAATGTGTCTGACTTACCTCGGACACTGGATACCTTTAGGGCAACTTCGTGCATTTCAAACCACAGACCGAAATTACCTCTTGACAATGGAGCCTTCAGAGAGCATATTTGTTTGTTATTTCTGTAAAGGGAAACACAATTTTTAAAAATCTTTTCTATAAAAAACAAATACATTTACACTTTAAAATTTAGTGGACTGCTTACAAATCATTTGGTCTCATTGGACATCTTCTGTCAACTGCAAGGGAAAGTCTGCCTTAGATTGTTTTGGAAATAACCATTGGCAATTTCTTTTTCATTAATTATATCCAAATATCCAGTATAAACAAACGATTCAGATAAAATTAGCAGCACATTAGAATAATATTTTTCAATTTGAGAACAGAAAAAAAAGATTAAGGTATTTTGATTGTAAATATATAAAACATGTTTTGTATGGTGTAATGCACAAATTGTAAGACAAATTTCCATATGGTTAATAAAGATTATTATTATTATTATTATCTAACACTTCACCATATTGTTTTCTGTTCTTTTTCTTTGTTTTTGTACCGAATGGTATAAACATAATTTTAAAAAAAAATTGAAAACTAAACAAAGAATAGGTTTCTGTGTTTAATCTTTTGGATGAAAAACGCCAATATTAACTCCGAGGAATTTGTAAAGTGTTGTTGTTGTGTGATAAAATCTCACCTTTGGATTGCAATGTTGTCTTCTTCCACACGAAGGATAAATTCTTCTTGCGCCGACGGTTTAATCATAAACCTCTTGCCCCGGAACTCAGGCAAGTTCTTGGCGCCTTCCAGAGTCTCTGGCCCGTTGATATACTCACTATATCTTTTGGAGACACAGACCCGAACGTAGGCCTCGCTGTCCACTAACCCGTTCACCTCGAGCTTGTAAACATCCCCCGCCTTGATCACGCAGCTATCGAGCGTGCAGAGAGAGGTAGGGTTGTAAGTGTTCAGGTTAGCATGTGAAAGTCTGGGGCTGTTGTTCACAAAGATGTGTGGGCTGAAAAGCAAGAGGAAACGTGAGTTTTTAAAAAATTGAGACCAAAATGTTCGTCCACAAAGCATTTTTTTTTTAAGCGTTACAAAAAGATTTTTTTTTTTTTAAATGACAATTTGATTTACAAATAACAATAAATAAATAGTAAAGTAGCCCTTTCAGACCATGCGATCTATTGGGCAGTTGATGTAAATGTTATCTGATTCTGTTGTCCACATAAACGAGGGTGTGCTGTGTCCAGCACAACAGCCAACAACCTTTACTTTCCACAGATAATGTCAGATAACCAATAGAGTTAAATAATCTCTGGAGCGTTTTTAAAATCCTGAAATTTAGCATTTCTCTTTCACCCCTCAGCTAGAAAGCCAAACGCTTTACCAATCAGCCACGACATCCCTTAATTAGGAAAGTCTTTCTCTTTTGTTTGTTTTAATTACATAGCAGATAATAACATTTAAAAGTCCAAAAGTAGTTAGTTTGGCGCGCACTCAATCTCAGAAAGTAATTAGTTTGGCGCGCACTCAATCTCAGAAAGTAATTAGTTTGGCGCGCACTCAATCTCAAAAAGTAGTTAGTTTAGGGCGCACTCAATCTCAGAAAGTAATTAGTTTGGCGCAATCATACTCAGAAAATAATTAGTTTGGTACGCACTCAATCTCAGAAAGTAATTAGTTTGGCGCGCACTCAATCTCTGAATGTAATTAGTTTGGTGCACACTCAATCTCAGAAAGTAGTTATTTTGGTGTGCACTCAATCTCAAAAAGTAATTAGTTAGGTGCTCACTCAATCTCAGAAAGTAGTTAGTTTAGTGCACACTCAATCTCAGAAAGTAGTTAGGTTTATGCTACTCAAACTCAGAATTTGATATATGGGCTGCTTTTGTTTTTTAATTTTAACTTCATTTTTATCAAGACTATTTGTTCCTGCTTTAAAAAAAAATGTTGATCTTGCAAATCTATAACTTCATGAATGTAAAAAAAAATTACCTTTCTAAAACTACAATGGTACGATGCTATTTATTAAGGAAATACTTTTAAGACCGCACACCTGGTCTTGTAATAGGCACCTCAAACTTGAAAATAAGGCTCCGAGTCTCAGCACGGCCCGCAATCGAAACAAATTGCAATTGAGACCAATCGTCCTAGAAGGTCGAAACACTGACATGTTAGCGTCACAAGCTGTGGGCAGTTAAGACCAATTGCTCGTTGCTACATCACAGATCTATTGGTGTTAACTGCCAACAGATGCGACGTTGCAGGTCAGTGTTGTGGCCTTCTATGACGAAAGGTCTAACCACAGTCCGTATTGAGCTAGGACTAAATAATCATCGTTTCTCATAGAATGGTCTGACCACAGTCCGTATTAAGCTAGGACTAAATAGTCATCGTTTCTCTTAGAATGGTCTGACCACAGTCCGTATTGAGCTAGGACTAAAATAATCATCGTTTCTCTTAGAATGGTCTAAAGCTTTATAAGGACCAAAATAAGGACTGAGCTTGAATGGTTTACCTGTGGCAGGTTGAGTCCAGTTCCACCGTTCCGGTGTTGTGTTCACTAATTATGACTACCAGATCTCCATACTCGATATCAAACGCCAGAATTTTACCAATGAGTTTATCCTGATATGGAGAAAGATAAACAAGAAATGGTGTCAGAAAAATAAAACTAGTTATACATGTATTTCAGCTTTTTTTTTTTTTCAAAACATGCTTTGCCTGCTTCTATAGTTACTCTATACATAAGAGTGTCACAGTTTGTATGAGGTCAAGGCTAGACCATCTAGAATCTAGACCATGCCTATATATTCTACTAGGAAGTTAAACAAGTACAAATTAAACATAGCTAGCCTACAAGATAAGACATTTTTTTGCTTTTTTTTTCCAGGTAGAAAGGGAGAGAAAACATATGTCGTGGACTTAGTTTTCTATGTCACATTAACGACTGTAACATTTTGCCAGTCGCCAAGCCAGGAATGAACTAGAAATCTGACACAAGTCACGTTTGCTATCAGGATTGACATTACGTTTTGAGTCTCTCTATACGTATTAATTTTGTCAACACAGTAAATGTCGTTATTTTCTACACACTATATGTCGTGATTTTTTAGATACTAAAATGTGTTTTTACAAAGTAAATTCGTCATTTTTTACATTAAATGTCGTCAATATGATTTCAACACATTTAACGTCATGTTTTGTTTTGGAACGCACTAAATATCATCCTTTTTTATTTCAACACACTAAATGTCGTCATTTTTAAAAACACTAAATGTCATTTTTTTTTGCAACACATCAAATGTCATTTTTTTTCCACCACACTTAATGTCGTTTTGTTTTGCTCACTTACTGTGCGTCTTCTTTTTTTACCATCACAATAAATGTCGTCATTTTTTAAACACAGTAAATGTCGTTATATTTTTTTTTACACCACACTAAGAGCCCAACTCTAGAATTAAACAGAAAAGCGTTAACTCATTCTCTCCTAATCGACGATACCATCGTTGATTTTGACCTCATTAAATTAAAAACATGTTTAATTTTTTAAACTTAGCTTTGAATTATATAAAAAAGAACATGCATTTCCCTTTAATTCTATACCAAATACAACATTTTCTGATAACAAACAACAAAGCTATAGAAGCCCAATCATAACAAGGGTAGTGAAATAGTAATGAGTAAAATAAAGAATGCCTTCAAAACGTGGAAAAATAATTACGGAGAGAAAGAGTTAATAACAATAAGACGACTTATTCGATGTCCCCGAGCTGGTATGACTTCTCTCCACTCACCTGTCTTTCCTCTTTGGTTGTGACAGTGGACAAGAGAATCTCCTCCCTCTCGAAGGGGACACTCACTCTGTAGGTCAACACTTTTCCAAGACGTATTCGTATGCTGCCCTCGGCCAACTGCCTCTTGGAGCGAACCCAGCATTCCGCTTGGGCTTTCGTGTTAAAACCACCAATTTTTAACAGCCCTGAACAGTATTTGTTTTAATAGAGACAAAGTAAAAATGAATTAATAGAAGAATAAATATAAGCATACATAGTAATGGTGTGGCATAAGATTAATTAATATTGTTATAAACCTGGTGGTGGCACAGAGAGGGGTAGTGGTGTGAGTGTAGTCAGCCGACGCAAATCGCGCCAGGCAAGCGCTAGACGAGCGGTCAACCGTGACGAGTTACGACGGTCGGCTGAGACGAGTGTCAACATTGTGATTCGGGAAGGATAGACGTGGTGAACAGAGCTCAGAAGCGTCACGAGAGTTGTAGTCATCTGACCACCTAGAAACGTCGAGCGACGTTCTGTCCGGTTCGAGAAGGCCAGCAGGTACCCTATATAAGTGCGGAGGTGTCGCAGTCAAGACGGTCGAGAAAAGGGGCTCAATACAGCAAGGTTCAGAAAGGAGGTCCACAACAAGAGTTCAGAACACGGTCGACTACAGCACAGTTCAGCGGTGTGGTTCTGTTCGGAGCATTACGACGGTTCAGTGCGGAGTACTATCAAGTACAGTAGAGACGAACGGCGTCTTGATCTTGGTCTGCGATCGAGTCCGACACAACGAGCCTAGTGTGTGAAGTCAGTCCTGAACTGTTGAACCCAGTGCAAGCCCGGAACGAGACGGAGAGGCCAGTGCAAGAGTTGATACGGCGGTACAGTGTTATCGGAGAGATAATTGTACAGTATTGGCTGTTCTTTATTCAACTATTAAAGTGTTACGTCACTTTGGAGCCCTGAGTTGTCAAGTTCTTTAAGTTGGTGGTGTATGGTGCAGTTTGCAGAGAGCCTGGATAGTGAGATTCGTAACAGTATAATCTTTAATGTATATTATATATTAATATATATTAAAGAGGTAACGAACTGATAAATGTTATATCACAATGACTTTAAAGGTTGTGATATAGATAGATAGGCAGGCAGACAGATAGATAGAAAGATAGATAGATAGATAGATATCAATTTTGATGACAACTTCTCCTGAACACAACCTTACATGAAGAGCGTCATTTCATTTATTTTCTAAGTACACAAAGTGGTCCAAAGCGTGCGGATCTAAATTCTAAATTTTTCGAATATCGGGGAGGGGAGAGACGATTTATTCAGAGCCCTAACCTCAGTAACCATTCTTTCTATAATAAAACATAACAAAAGCCGCAAGAACACCAAGAAAGACGACTAGAATCACATTCACACGAAAGAAAAACCCACAAGGAATCAGTCAACTAACTAGTCGTCATTTCGTAAAGGGCAGCTTAAAGTACAGTTCTCCTTTCAGATCTACGTAAAGGTCCACGGTCAGCGAGAGTGCCATGTGGCCAGCACATCGACCAATAGTCTTCCCTTTTTCCAGACTAGTGCAAGGTACCCATTAGAGCTGGGTGGACTCAGAGGCTCCCCAAATTAGAAAAAAAAACAGTCTTCACCAGGATTCAAACCCGGGACCCTCGTTTTGGAAGCGAAGAGCTCTACCGCAGCCACTGCAGTCTTAGTCTTAGAGACAGAAATTGGGTTGAAATTGTTAGTATAAAAAAATACAATAGAAGTATATAAAAGAAAGCCTAATAGTATTACCCAAACTAAAAAACAGGGAGTTTAGGCTACATCAGCCACAAATAATGGAAAAAAAGACAAACACAATGAAGTACTTATCATTTCTTCGGCAGTTTTTCAATGCTCTATTGATAAGCTACAGATCTGAACCTACCTGTACCGGAGATGTTCAGGACAAAGGATTGACCAGGGCTCAACTCATGGCTCAGTATAAATTGACCATGGGCCTTTTCATAGTGGGCAAGAGCAAGATTCCTATTCCTATGCAATCGCACGTTGGATCCATGGCAGGAAGCGAACTCCAGACCTCGTGTCTGAGCTACAATTGACTTAGGTGACATACTAAAGCATAATGCTATCTTGAAGGTAACTTTTAGAATCTGTAAAAGAAAAATTGTTTGTAAGCTATTTCAATCAGTTAAAAAAAAACATTTCTATGCGAAAATGTAACGCTAAAAATAGTCATTTGTCAATGGCAAATCTAGTCAAAGCTTGCACGTGTAAATCTTAAACAATTGTTATTTCTGGAGAATTCTTTATGCTGCGCAAGGAAAAACTATATAGAGTTGTTTGTTTTTTTACTTTATTTATTATTTGGTTTTAGGAAATTTATGAGTGTTAAGATATAGGGAGACAGACGAACGGACAGACAGGCAGACAGATAGAAATTTTGCGCAATAATTCATTGTCGATGACGAGTATCAATAAAACCGTGTTCCAGATACCCCCCACTCCCCCACATGTCTGCAAAGGAGCATGAAAGATTTGCTATACAAGGGTAATTCAGCCAAGGACTCTCACACTGTGCTAAAGGGCTTCTACGACAGCAAATTACACGTCATCATTATGGATAACGAGGGTATCTATAAATAACCAATGTGACCAAAAACTTTACACGTAACCTCTTTTACATGCCCCTGCATATCGCCATTTATGTTATTGGTTTTTCAAAAGAACGAAATCTGTTACTCTGTATAGAGTATGTATTAATAAGTTATTGTTCTTTAGAACAATTTTGAGAAATAAAACCGTTAGTGTTTATATGCATATTTTGTGTAGCAAAACGAGTTTAATTCAATAGACAATAGAGTGCGCCCCTCTATGCCACAGGCCAGGGCGCAATGAACCCCTTCGCGACATGGTTGCTACGACACTGCTTGTTCACAACTCTTCCTCTGACGCTTTTGCTTTTCTATTTCAAGCCAGTTCGTTTGTTTTTTTTACTTAGAAATTGTTTAAAACAAACTAAAAGTTGCCTAGTTCCTGGTATCGCCCCAGTTCTTGTTATCAGTAAGTCCTACTATACTTAGATCTAGATAATAACATGCAGGTGTATTTTTTTTCTGGAAATGTTTTGTTCACAAAAAGAGGTGGGGGGGGGGGGGGGAAGCGGATGTCGAGTGGTATGACATTCCAAGCAGACGTGACATGCATTCATACTTTATTACCACTTGCTGTTGTTGCTGCTGTAATACTCCACTCCCCCTTTCTCTTCTCTCTCTCTCTCTCTTCTCTTTCTGCCTCTCTCTGTCTCTTCCATACTCTCTTTCTATATCTCTCTTTCACTCTCTCTTTCTCTCCTTTATATATCTCTCTCTGTCTTCTCTCTTCACTCTGTTCTATCTCTCTCTCTTCTCTCGCTCTGTCTCTATTTGTATCTTCTCCCTCTCTGTCTCTCTCCCTGTCTTTCTCTTTGTCTCTTTCTCAGTCTCTCTCTCTACATTTGTCTGTGTCTTGTTTCTGTTTCTTTTCTTTCTCTCTCCTCTGTCTCTTTCTCTGTCTCTCTGTCTCTCTTTTGTTTCTATCTCTATCTTTTTTTTCTCTTTTCTGTCTCTCTCTATGTCTCTCTCTCTTTCTGTCTCTTTATATGTGTCTTGTCTCACTTTTTCTTTCTCTGTCTCTCTTTCTCTCTCTCTTTCTTTTCTTTTTTTCTCTTTCTGTCTCTTGTCTCTCTCTCCCCCCTTGTTTTTTCGTCTTTCTCTATTAAATGTCTCTAGCAGAAGACATACCACTTTGTTTACAATACAGACTTGTTATTTTTCAATGAACTAAAGCAACACGGACAATTTCACGCTAGATTTGCGAATCTCAAAGTATGCGCCTTTGTGTCATGAGAGTGCCTCAGATACTTTCTTTGCGACACAGTTATACATAGCTACACTACTAGCTACCTGACAACTGTCCGTAATGAAAGTCTACATCAGTTCATCATTTCAAAGAAGACTAAGAAAGCATAACTTGGAGACTTGGAGCAAAAAAATGAAATGCAAACAGAAAAGTGTTTGTATAACATGGGGCCACACCATCACTTTGAACAGAGCTATAGACACCAGTTAGAAAGAGGCTGCAGACATTGCTGGACCTGGATTCTATGAAGACCGTTTGCCACACAATGCGCCCAAAGGAGCGTAGGAAGGATCTATGTCTGATTGGGTCAGAATTATGAACATCGAAATGCAGACTTTATGACCATAGTGCAATTAGATCTATCTTTCTAAAAAAAAAAACACTTTAAAATGCTGTGTCAATAATAGCCACGTTGGATTACAGAAAGAAGTTAAAGAAATTCATTATTAGATGATGAAGCATGTATCTACTATATAAAGTAGAATGTAAGTAGTATGTTTTTTATGTATGTTCTTTATAGAAGTGAAAACGGTTTAACTAATCTTAATGAAACTTGGCAAGAACGTTCAATACATAAAAGCGGAGATTTTAGGATATGTAATATACATCTAGAGGATTTACATGGATTTAGGTCAATAAGTCATCTTGACTTAGACATTAAAAGTTGGAACTAATATGATAGCGAAAAAATTCCGAGCAAAGCAGGGTTATAAGCAGCTGTTAGTGAATAACGAGTTCACGGCTTAGTCTTTATATAATAATGTCTCTATAGCATTTCCGTTCACTGAGGTTAGTACTTGAAATAGTCCAAAATTCGACGAATCTGTTAAAAATGAATGAATCATTTGCATATAATCATTTTTTAGCAAAGGAAAGAGGTTCGTTATAGGGAAACACAATTTGTTCTAGTTTTCTAAACGGCCATTAATGACTAGGTTTTTCTTTAATTGGCCTCGCATCTAACACGAGCGTTTTGGGATACAATCCATGGCTGCCTGGTCGTGCGGTTTGCGCGCTGGACTGTCGTTCGGACTTATCGATGGTCCCGGGTTCAAACCCTGCCCGCTCCCATCCCCCGTCGTCCAGCGGGAGGTTTGGACTAGGAAGTATTTATCTTCAACTCTGAAGGAACATCCGAAATAAGTAAAACATTTTACAAACAAACATCCAACCCAGTGGCGCTACAGCCCAAGGAGGGCTCTGGCCTGCTTCAACACATCCCTCCATTCAGATTTTTTCTGGGCCTTTCGTCTCCACGCCTTAACCCCAAGCTGTTGTAGATCTGCCTCCACATCATTAATCCATCGCATTCGAAAGTCTGCCTTTAGCTCGCCTTCCTTATGGATTTGCCTGTTTTGGGATACCAGCCATCGATAATATGGATTGTTGTACTACTATCCAATCTCATGCGAGTTTTCACAGCTCCTCGGCGCATTCAGACGATCTTTAGATAGCTTAAAAACACTTAAATCAACCTTTAAACATTTGTTTACAATGGAAATTGTCGCGGCGTCCTCTACGCTAAGTGTCCATGTTGTCACTACCTCTAGCGTCTCTAATCGTATCGTATTTCCAGAGTCTTATTCTATCTATCCATTTGGTTTGGAGATTACTACCCAAATTACTTTCTTTGGCAATGAGATCTATCCTTCTAAAAAAAAAAAAAACAACCTTTAAATGATGTGTCAGTCAGACTATTGTATAATTACAGAAAGAAGTTCATTATTAGATAACGAAATTACTTCAATCTGCAGCCAGTCTGAGTATGTCGAACAGAATGTAACGGATTTTCATCTGGATGGATCCCTCTCCCCCCCCCCCCCTTTAAAAAAAAACAACAGTTGTTTAGACAGGCCGAAGGTGGGGTGCTTCCATGTGGCTAGAGCTCCAAGAGTCTCCGACTGAACTCTTCCAACGATAACAAAGAAGACCCAGAAGAAGAAGTAGAAGAGGACGATCTACATAGAAAGCTCTGACTGTTGAGCTAGCATTGCATTCTTGATAGTTTTAGCTTAGACAAAGACCCTGTGCTAGAAAGTTTAAGTTGGTAAAATGACATTAAACATTTAAATTGTTGATTTAAACACTTGTACGCCGCTAACGTGAACATATTCAGAAGATGTTTCTTCACAGATGGTCTACATTGACTCTACATTGTATCATTCTGTTATCAGGCCTACAGGGTCAACCCATTAATTTTCAGCTTTAAATGTGGGAAGTCTGGCAGAGAGGCCCAAACCGCATAGCTATATAACAAGGGGACTCGAGTTTGAATCCCGTGATGAGCGCACTAAGGCAACTGGCAAACGTTCTCCAAGATACTTTCCTCTCCCACCACACAGGTTCACAAAAGAGATTGGACCATAGAGCACTGAGTAAAAGTAATGTTCTGAAAATGTCGTTTTGTATTTTCTATTCTGTATAAATAGTCAACTGATTTAGGCTATTCACACACGACTAGTTAAGACTAATCCAAAAGACAGCTGGTGTGGTGGAAGTCACAATCAAAGAAAAAAAAAACACATTTTGCCTTCAGACAAAATCTTGAAAGTTTTTCTGTTGTTTTTGTTTGTTCCTGTAACGTCAGCTGTTTTAATCTAACGACTTTCAGCAGCGCCTAGTGACTGTTTCATTGATTGAAAAGAACCTTTAAAACCTCTTTGTTCTCTGCTGCCTTGCGGTTTAGAGAGTAGGTCAAAGTAGTGACGTCTCAAGTCTGAACGGTGTCATGTTCTCGATAGTGAATACAGAGATTGTCACCGAGAGTATGAACAGAATACATTAGTCTGAATGGTCGGATATGTCTCAAACATTAGCGAGACCAGATCAATCTAAAGGGAGCATTTGAGGTTTTATTGGGCTGATCTGTGCTGGTAAGGAAACATTTGTTAGTCACCTCTACCTTACTTCTACCTGTGCTACACAAACATCTTTCACCACTAGATCTAGTCACAGGCACTGTTCAAACCAATAAGTATTCTGGCGTTGAATTTGATAACAAAGAAACGCAATTTCCTTGCGAAACACATAAATATCAGGCCGCGGTCTTTTTGTTGTCAACTCCTGAAACATTACATGACGTTGAACAAGTTGACAAGGAAGGGAAGACTTCATAGGAGTATAGAGGAAATGTAGTGAATGTGTTAGCCATAGGAGTATAGAGGAAATGTAGTGAATGTGTTAGCCATAGGAGTATAGAGGAAATGTAGTGAATGTGCTATCCATAGGAGTATAGAGGAAATGTAGTGAATGTGTTATCCATAGGAGTATAGAGGAAATGTAGTGAATTTGTTAGCCATAGGAGTATAGAGGAAATGTACTGAATGTGTTAGCCATAGGAGTATAGAGGAAATGTAGTGAATGTGTTATCCATAGGAGTATAGAGGAAATGTAGTGAATGTGTTATCCATAGGAGTATAGAGGAAATGTACTGAATGTGTTAGCCATAGGAGTATAGAGGAAATGTAGTGAATGTGTTAGCCATAGGAGTATAGAGGAAATGTAGTGAATGTGTTAGCCATAGGAGTATAGAGGAAATGTACTGAATGTGTTATCCATAGGAGTATAGAGGAAATGTACTGAATGTGTTAGCGGCAAAGTGAGAAATCCTGCATTCCTTAGGCGTTCTCTGGAGGTGATGACATCTGTATATCTTCCTGAACATAGAGAAGGAAATCACCAAAAGTATAATTGCTACTTTACTTTTAAGTCTTCTATCGTCAAAAGGGTTTCTAAATTTATGGAAATTACAAACGGATATAATATAAAACAATTAATTATTAACCACTAATTAATTAATAACTGGTAATTTTTTTTTTTAAATTGATTGTGATGGACAATAAATAATTGTGCGCAGCTTAGTCCAAGATTTTGAAGTGGGTTAAAAACAAAAAGTGTTAAAGAAGTCACACAAGAGACGGACAGACAGACGGAGTGAATTAAAATAAGATTTCTAAAAACAAAATAAAAAAAAGTTTGGTTAATTAAAGAAGACAAAGAATAAGGGAAGCACTTTTTTTTTTTAGCAATGCAGCAAAATATTCTGAATATTTTAGTCGCCCATTTTGTTTTTGAGAAATATATTGAAATTGTATTGATTGATAACAAACATTCTTTTCAAAAAAACTATTAAAATTAATGTTACAACTGCGCAGTAGATAACTACCCAACAAGTATGTACCATCTATTCATCTTTCTATCACAGTGGAGTAGCAGATCTTGTGTGTCCCTGACATGTTTTCACACATCCTTCCATTCAAATCTCTTCTGAACTTTTCGTCTTTATGCCCGAGCTGTCGTATGTCTGCCTCTACATCACCAAGCCATCTTAATTGTGGTCTGCTTCTCTACATTGTGGTCTGCTTCTCTACATTGTGGTCTGCTTCTCTACATTCAAGAAGAACATTACCTATCTGTTCAAAACTTCTGTAGATTAGTTTGTCAATATAAATCGCTCTCGTGTTTTATGTCTGTTCTGTTATCAAACCGCCTTGAGCCTTCATTACGTTTGTTAACGGGGCTAAAAGTATAAAATTATTATTCTAATTATTCTCGAAAGTTCATCTCAAGGTGACCTGCTCTAAGTAATCAGCTTTCTTTTTCATTAGTTTATTGTAACTCATCTATACAAAATTATTGCAAGTCTGGAGATATAAAAATGTTAACTCGGGATGAACTTATTGTGTCGAATTGATATTGTGACCTCATTCTACATTTTAAAGAAACGGGGTCAGGTCAAAGAGGTCACATTGTTAATTATGATAATCCTATCAGATAAAGAGGTCAGGAAAACAGGTACATATGTCAGTTTCTGGAAGGTATAAATAAGAGAAATATTTGTTTCTATGATTCTAGAAAAAGACTATTTTAAAAGGATTGGGGGGGGGGGGGGGAGAAAGTAAGTTGGTCGGGGTCTTGAGTAGTAAAGGGTTATGTAGCCTGTAGTTGTAGTGCGTTCTTCAGATTCCTAAGTCCTTGAGCTTCTAAAGTCCTTGAGCTGTAGCGGGTCCATAAGTTGCTGTAAGTCGTTAATAAGACTTTATAAAAAAGTAAAGTTCCCTCAGACCTTGGGGTCTATAGGGCAGATGATGTAAAGGTCATCTGAGGCCTACGGTTTACGAGAGTGTCATGTGGCCAGCACAACGACCAACCGCCTTTAGTTTTCCCCAACTAATGTCAGGTACCCATTAGCGCTGGGTGGACTCAGAGGCGCCCAAAGATCCCGAAATTAAAAATCCTAGTCTTCACCAGGATTCGAACCCGGGACCCCTGGTTCGGAAACCAAGCGCTTTACCGCTAAGCCACCGCGCCTCCAAAGTACTTCATATATAAGAAGGGAATTATTAGTGAAAGTGAAGTGAAAGAATAGTTGAAGATGTTCTGTTGTATCAATATATTGGAAGTGTTATTACGTTGTGAGGTT
Source organism: Biomphalaria pfeifferi (assembly GCA_030265305.1). Classification (NCBI taxonomy): domain Eukaryota; kingdom Metazoa; phylum Mollusca; class Gastropoda; family Planorbidae; genus Biomphalaria; species Biomphalaria pfeifferi. The sequence goes on from JASAOG010000133.1 coordinate 240,713, forward strand.
CATCAGCTCTGTAAGAATACATATCAAGTAATCCTGTGTTATAAATTTGTTGAATCAAAGTTTTGAAGGAGTTCATTAAAAGAAAGAAAAGAGAAGTTGAGCACGTTTCTTCAGTGTATTTGGGTCGTTTTATATTTCCCCGGCAAATAAGTCTGTTAATACCAATCTACATATCTCCATATCCTTTGACCTCCATTTGCAACTTTGTCTTATATATAGATAAGCAAATGTATTGAATAACAATCATTAATATACAATCATTACATATTTGGCATTGAAGGAAAACAGAAATCATCACACTTATAAACTAGCTATAGGGAAGTACATACAACAAATAATAATGGAGTCTCGTGTACATAACATGTGTGCTGTTTTGTTTTAAATAGTGTTAAATATTGTTATGAACTGCCAAAATTTTTTAAAGAAAGATTACATCTTACCTAAGCGCTCGGCTTCCGAGCCTGGTTTCCTGGGCTCGAATTTAAGTAAAAACTGTGATTTTGAATTTCGGAATTTTAGGGCACACTGAGTCCACCAAACTCTAATGTGTACCTGACTTGGTTGAGAAAATAAAGGCGGTTGGTCGTTGTGCTGGCCAGATGACACCCTGCTCGTATACAGATAACCTTAACATCATCTGCCCCATACATTGCAAGGTCTGAAAGGGAAACTTCACGCTTCATTATGTGTTCTTAAGTAATTGGGTTGGTGACTTGCTCTGAATGGATCCATAGCTATATGTGCATAGGAAGAATAAACAATAGCATGCCTATGTTCTAGCACTAGGAATAAGAAATTTAAAACTGAATTTGTGCCTTTTTTCATGTTAATTGTTATGTATTAATTTTTTTTTAATTCATAGGTTTACATTTGCTCCAGTGTAGATTTATTTTATTCATTTATTTTGGTTTTGTTTATGAAGAAAAGTTATATTTTAACAAAAGAAATTTACATATTTGATTGTTTTTTGTTGCAATTCTCTGTTTTTTTGACTTGCATATATTTCTCTTGAAAAGATTCATTAGATATTTTTGGATAGCAATAAATGCAGATTTGAAGCAACGCACTGTTAGTGGGCCTAGGAAAAGTCCACCGTTAACTTTATTTCGTCAGATTTAATTAAGTATTAGTTTCGTCAGCCCCTATGTCGTCTAGGCCTCAAAATGGACATTACTTACTTTTGGATCCGCATCTCTACTTGTTTTCTACTTGAACTCATTTAGAGGTAATTCTATATTAACACTTAACTTCACTATTATAACAAAATCTGTTTTATAACTTAACAGTGGCTCATAGTATTTAAGGTGGTAGAACAAACTTTAAAAAAAGTAAAGTTCCGTTTCAGACCTTTTGATCCATAGGTCAGATGATGTAAAGATCATTGTTTCTGTGGTTAACAAGGGTGTCATGTGGCCAGCACAACAACCAACCGCTTTTCCTTTTCCCCAACTAATGTCAAGTACCCATTTGAGCTGGGTGGACTCAGAATCGCCCAAAGATCCCGAAATTATAAGTCCAAGTCTTCACCAGGATTCGAACCCGAAACCCCAGTTCGGGATCCAAGCGCTTTACCACTCAGCCACCCCGCCTCCTACCACATACTTATAAGATAAAATAAATCTAGATGCATAGGTTGACTTACTTTTTCTTGGTGGTTTTTTTTTCTCTCCTTTCTAAGTCTTACAGCGAGCTCCCTTCGCTTGCATTGAATTACATTCCAGTAGATCTACTGTATCTGGACATCCTTCTTTATCCAACGTGATAGATGTAGCACACACACACAGCACAGGCCAGGTATAAAATAATCACCACCTTGTATGAACACACAGTAACAAGTAGAGGAAATAAAAGTTTCTTGTTAAAAACACTGGATCCTAGAAGCCAGCAGTTTGAACAGAGGTAATTATAGATCTGGTACGTAAGCCAGGTCGAGCGCTTTAAGATAAGGTTTGGGAGGGAGGAGAGCGGGGGGCATGCACAATGATTGTACAGTGTTTAAGGGACTCCGTGACTTAACTCTTAATACAGAACGTGTTATCAGGGACTGAGTCGGGAGGAACGTAAATATCCAGCAGGTCTTATCGCATAACGCGCACACACGCACGGGACTATCACCCCCCCCCCCCCCCTATTCTTCTTTACTTAACTCTCGTCAACCGATTTCTTAAAGAAATGCGTGTGTGTGTGGGTATGTGTGCAGTGTGTGAACGGTTCAGGCTGTATCTACTATGTTAGTGGCTGCGGGTTTGTGTGTGTGGGTGGGTGTGTGTGTGTGTGTGCGTGTCAGTCCCAGCGAGTGACACCTGCCTATGTTTGTCCTTTATCGTCTGTCCGCTACCACAGGCAGGTCACAAACCTTTAGAGTTTACAACATATGTATTCGCGACACCCCGTTCACACTGCGCAACAGGGGCGGAGTGTAGGACTTATGTGAAGAGGCGTAGGCTGACTGTTAAGTAAGTGGAGGCCTAGTCGTGATTTTTCCCACTCACTTTTCAAAGACATCAAGCCATTACGTTTAATAATAATAATAATTAAAGCGGGTGTTTTCCAGACTTTTTTCTGAACGGAATACTTCGTACATTCTGAGTATTTAGCGGAACACTTTGTTGATTTTTAGAAAGATTAATCCGCATGGTGGCGTATTAGTCAATTATTCCAGTCGTTCACGGAACACCCATTCAGGCCTCGCGGAACACTAGGGTTCCGCGTAAGACAATTTGGGAAACATTGAATTAGAGAATTGAAGATTTTCACATATCTGAGGGAAGATGCATCTGTTTGTTTTTGTTTTATAATTCATAATAATATTGGACAGTTTTCAAAGGCTCTACAAGATTCTGGTATTGCTCTGTATACATAGGTATAACGAAGAAGACCAAGACAATATTTTACGTAACCTTTTCATAGTTTTCGCTTTTATTTGTGACTCAAAGGTGTGCACCAAGACCCATGGTGAAGCCCTGGGCAGCTGCACAGTTTTCGTATATCCGGCCCTGTGCAGAGGTACCAAGCTTTGGAATTACTAATCCCTGATTTACTGATGAGTTGGAGAGTTTCCATGACAAAGAAACTTTTATTTCATTATTTGTGTTTATTGAAATAGTGGAAGAGGGTGCGTGTGTGCCCTAGACCGATCGTGATAGCCGGCTTGAACACTGACCTGCAACGTCACGACCTGTGGGCAGCGGAAACCAATAGCTTGTTGCCACGTCACAGCTTAAACCAATAACTTGTTGTCACGAAACAGGTCTGTACGACGTGACAACGAGCTTTTGGTCTCCGCTGCCCCACAGGCTACGTTGCAGGTCAGTGTTGAGGTCTTCTATGACGAATAGTCTCCGTGGGAGAGGTGTGTGTATCTGATAGTTCAAGAGGAAAAACCAGAAACTAAATTGCCCTTTCTATAAAATAAGCATGATGAGCTATTTAGATCCTCTCGCTTCGCTGGACTTCTTGGGCGACAAGCTACCTCCATCCAGATTGATCCATTATCCTTATCTCAACTACTATCCACGGATCTAAATCTTCCTAAAAGTCTGCTATGGGCTAGGATCTGGATTTCGTTTTTCCTTTTAGATCTCGAAAATGCGCCATTTTGTTAGAGGATATACTTCATGAATCTCCTGCGATGCTCATAAAATTAAATTCTCTAAGAAATAAAGATCTCAGCCATCTCTGCTGAGCCATATGTAGATATTTACAACAATCCAATGATGTTCAATACAACACGCCCATCTTCACAAATACAAGACAATCATTCCTTGAATAAATTTAGACAATGTACAAGGTTCACACATTTTATAGGATTGGACATTAAAAACACATCTGAGAAACTGAGACATTCAAAACAGGATCAGATATATTACAAGCAATGTAATTTAAATCTACTTTGCAATTTCTATAGTTTTCTTAAGAGTGCATATTATTCAAAGTAAAATATTTAACAAAAACTATTTCCATAGAAATATTGCTTTAAATAATGCGAAAATGTATTGGCTACTGTAAATGTATTTTGCGGATGATTAAAACCATTGACGCAATGTAGGTCTAATTTTGGTAACCATGGAGATATAATGAACAAAAAAAACGTTTCATTACTATTGGAAATGTTCACGATGAACTAAATGAAATGAAAGACGCTAAATTAAACTGCCACTAATCTCCATCTCGAGTCTCGACAGGTGTCCCCACCATAAATTCTCGACCTGTTTGGTAACATGTATGCACTACGCAAAACAACAAGGTTTCTGTCCAGGGCTTTTGCAAGGGAGGATTTTGACCTTTCAAGCCCTCACTCAAATGGAGTTTAATGATGAAAAAGAACGCTTAATGGACCTCGTTCACCAATCGTAAATGAACAACATTTAGCTACGTGGTTCTCTACCTCTTCTATACAAATTACGAAATACACACAGGCATTTTTAAAAATTGTTTTATCAATATTATCACGTGGCTAAAAATGTTGTTTGTTTACGATTGGTGACTGAAGGATCCATTGAACGTTACGGTCGCCAAATAAATAAAATCCATCTATAATTGTAATCAAATATCTCAATGCGTACAATTTGATCTTCGTATCAACTCCCCTTAGTTTCCTCTAGTTAGTTGTACACATAGTCTATGAATGTACATTTGTGTCATACTTCTATAGTCTATGAATGTACATTTGTGTCATACTTCTCCTATATGGAAATTATATTTTGTACAAACGAAAGAGTTTTAAAAATGTGGGTTTTTATTTGCTGAAAAGTGTACACAAAATTTCATACACTTTTCAAAAGCAAAGCGTACCCCTCTTCTTTTAGAGCGGATACACCAAACAAAAAGCTATCTATAGTCCTTCCACTAAAAAGGCAAACAGCTCATTTTAGAAAACAATTCACAGAAAAAGATGTTCGGTGGTTTTCAAAACCTGCCCATACCATCCCTAAACATAATTTTTAAAAAAATATTTTTTTTCATTTGGATACTTTATTTTCTTATTTCCTGCCGAGACTGTTACCTTTTTTGTTTAGTCCATGTTAAATGGAACGTCTACTCCAATACTTTGTAAAAATGATTTGAATAGATAACCACCGTAAAGTAATCACGGTACAAAAAAAAATGAAATTCATCAGTCAAGTGAACTGCAAAGGAAGTTTCTTGGTTTTTATTAGGGTAATACATTTCTGTCGTCATTTTGTAAAATAGACTATTGCTAAAAACCAATAAAGTTTTTTTTTTGTTTTTTTTGTTGTTGTTTTTATCAAAATTAGGCAGACCCTTCTATCACTACAGTTTAACTAACTCTCTACGGCAATGCTGAACAACTAAAGAGAACATCACACCATTTTTACGCGGCACAGTCTGCAAAAGATCTCACAGCTGTCTGCGACAAAAAGCTGGCTAGAAGAAGAAGGAGTAATAATTATCTCTCATCATTTTGTTCAATGTTAAAAGCCAATAAAGATATTTATTTGTGTTTCTAATTGAATATTTATATATTATGCTAAATATAATATAGCTAGCTACCAAAGAGAAATTAGATCTTTTTTTTTCCTCAGGGTTTTCCTGCCAAACTAAGTCAATCAACTCCTTCCTGAAGCTTACTAAATTAGGCGCCATTGCTTCGTCTTTGCCTCTTCTCCTGGCCGTTTGATTGTCAAAAGAGTTGAGACGAATGCTCTAGGCTTGCAAGCTTGATTAAACAAGACGCTCTGTCTGGAAGAGGCTTAAGTCAATGTCTTTGTAAAACACTACTTCTAATATGTCGGGCAATCTGGGCACATGAAATAGTATACATGGCCCAAGGCCGAGCGCACCGGGAGCTCCCGCAATTTTCCTATGTTTTACCAAACTAACCGGGCCAGCTCAACTTAACTGGCATATATGAGAACTCCTGACAGCGAATGGCTGGAAATAGCTGAAGATTTCTAGCAAAGTACCAGAGACACACATTAGTAACCAATATATTACAGAAGGCAGGCGTTAAAATCGAAGAGAAAACTTAAATCGCCTGTCAGCTGACAAGGGTATTGCATGCGTTGAATATGGCAGCATAAGTAGATTGCAACTAGGACTAGCAGGGCCGGATTTAAGTAAGTAGAGGCGTCGGGGCAGTATTTATGTGAGTCCTCTACATTTTTTCGAAAGCTTTAATAAAAATAAAGCCCTGGGTTGATGCACTGCCGTTAATTCGAAGCTGCACGCTACAAGTGGACACTTCTTAAGCAAGACATTGTTTCCCTTAAGTATTGTCGGTAATTTGGTTAAAGAAAAACCCCCAAAAAATTCAAAGTTAAAAGATAAAAGCTTCTGACGGATACTCTCTTGTCGAGGCCCCGGGGCTGTAGGCCCTTGTGACTAGGGTAGCCTCGTGAAATCTTGCATTCCTTAATCTTAGGTATAAAAAAATAAAACATTTTTAAGCACATTCTTGACTTTGTGGAATCAGATTTCTAAAAACTTCGTTTTCTTGTCGCACAATTTGGAAGACGTTTTAATTAAAGGTTCTCTCTGTGAAAGGGGATGTAACTACATAGTTGAAAAAGGGCAATGATTGGACAGTCAGTTCTAAGTATTAGGTATCCTAAATATTGCCAGACTGAGGGCCAAAACTAAAATCAGAGCCACCCTCGTAAGAGATATGCTATTCGCGGATGACGCAGCGGTAGTGGCACACACACAAGAGGAACTTCAGTCACTAATGTCCCGCTTCTCTCTTCTTTGGGACCACCTGCTGCAGCACCACCCTCCATCCTCATAGACGATAACAAGCTTGACGCCGTAAACGATTTCTTCTATCTGAGATCCACAATTACTCTAGAAGAGGAGATGAAAAAACGCATAGGGAAGGTTGCCTCGACATTCGCTAGACTCAAACCAAGAGTTTGAAAAAACCATAAGCTAACTACGGTGACCAAAATGGAAGTCTACAAGGCATGCGTATGAGTACACTGCTGTATGGCAGTGAATCATGGACCACCTATGCAAAGCAAGAGAGAAAACTGAACTCATTCCATTTGAGATGTCTCCGTAGCATCTTGAATGTCACATGGAAAGAAAAAGTGTGCAATACTGAGATCCTTGCGCGATCAGGTATTTCCAGCATCTTTACAGCCCTCAGACAACGCCGTTTGCGCTGGCTTGGACATGTTCGCCGGATGGAGGACAAGCGCATCCCGAAAGTCATCCTCTATGGTCAACTCGCGACAGGCACAAGAAAAACTGGTCCGTTATATAGATGTAATAAAACGTGACCTCAAATCAGTGAACATCAATACTGATAATTGGGAAGACATAGCTCTAGACCGCAACAGATGGAGAGAGACAGTGACCAAGAAAGCTATGGACAGTGAAAGTACATGGGTCTCAGCGCAGGAAGAAAAACGCACAATCCGAAAAATGGCCAGCTGCTCTACCACCGAAGCAAAAGCCACTTTAACCTGCGCTAACTGTGGACGGGAGTGTCTCTCCAAAATAGGGCTCCACAGCCACACGAGGAAGTGTGCTCTGAGATGAACCAAAGTCGTTCTACGACTGAAGGAGGCCAATGATAATGTTAAAAAAGTTGTCTTTCTCTTTTTTTCCCCTCTTTCTTCCCTCAATCCTTCTCTCTCTTTCTCTCTTATTTCTATTTCCCTAAACTCTATATATCTCTCTTTCTCTCTCTCTCTCTTTTTCTCTCTTTCTCTTTTTCCCTATCTCTCTCTCTCATAATTTTTCTCTAAACTCTTTCTTATTATTTCTCTCTCTCTCTCTCTCTGACTCTCTCTCTTTTTCTCTGTCAATTTCGTTGTTGCCTGTGTACCACTTTCCTTCTTTCTCTCTCTTTCTCCCTCTTCTTTCATCACCAGCAGTATTATAAGTAGCAGTATTAAAAGCAGAATTATTATAAGCAGCAGTATTATAAGCAGCAGTATTTTAAGCAGCAGTATTATAAGCAGCAGTATTTTAAGCAGCAGTATTATAAGCAGAAGTATTATAAGCAGAAGTATTATAAGCAGAAGTATTATAAGCAGAAGTTTTATAAGCAGAAGTAATATAAGCAGCAGTATTATAAGCAGTATTATAAGCAGAAGTATTATAAGCAGAAGTATTATAAGCAACAGTATTATAAGCAGCAATATTATAAGCCGCAACGATTTGAAAACTTCAACATTTTAATTACAAAAAAAAAGTGTGGGGGGGGGGGGGGGGGGGGCGGCATGTGAAAATGAACAAAAAAACAAAACAAAACAAAAGGACTAGTAGAAAAGATCAAGAAGCCCCAGGTCTAACTTAACGCTACACTAGCCACGGGTTCCATGTAAAGCTCTGAACATTTTTATTTTCAGCTTAAGATCATCTTAAGATGACAAAAAAGCAAACAGGTTCAGTTTATAGAAATGTAACCAACCGTGAAGAACGTCCTCACAGCCATCTGTCTACGTGACACGCTAACCGACCACGAGTGTAGAAATACAACCACATTGAAATAAGTATCGAGGAGGATTGATCTGGGAAAGGGGGGGGGGGGTGACACGCGATCTATTTGAGGTGCGATCTCCTACTATTGTGGATTGAAGATTGTTTGTTTATTTTGTATTTATTTTTTAAAATTCTGTAAAATTATTAGTGTATACAATTTGATTATATCTGCCAGTAATGTGCGACTTTGAACGCTTCTAGGAGCAGGGGATAAAAAAAGTTTCTATGAAACATGTATATGTGAAGCCAACGCCATGTTTGTTTGTAAAATGTTTTACACGTTTTGGATGTTCCTTCAGAGTTGAAGATAGTTTACTTCCAGCCATCCTTATGTAAAGTCGTTCAGTATCCGTGTGTAGGGGTTAGTCGTTAAGGATACTGGTGGCTTTGTTTATAATGGTCTATGTAGCTCAGTGTTTCCCAAACTTTTGACCTATGTGTACCCCTTTTATAATTTTCGTAATGCTGAGTACCACTCGCACCCACACACACACACACAATTTATTTTATTAAAAGAACATAATAAATGGATATTTTTGTAAAAAATTAGCATAGTTAAACTTAATGAGGTGCAACGCGTACCCCCTTCCAAAGTCTTCTCGTACCCCGGGGGCCAGCGTATCCCACTCTGGGAAATTGTTTTATTTGTTTCATTAATAAGTTATGACCCACTTGCTATTATTTTGTGTTTTTCTACATTTAAGACAGTATATCTCTACTAGTTCGGTGTCTCGTGAAAGGTCACATCTACAGCATACGCCTGGAGGTGTGGTATCTCTATTTACCATTAGGTTATGTCTGCCATCCATTATTTTGTGTATGCTACCATTATAGTGTGTATGCCAACTTTAGGTATCGAACGCCACCACTACATTGTATATGTCGCCATTTGGTAATATATACCGTCATTATATATCAGGTTGACTCTAGTGTCTGCTACCACTGGGTTTAGCGAATGCAGCCACTGGATCGTACATAACGACGTTCAGGCTATGTTTTGGTTTAGATTTAAAGCCCACACACAGAGTCAACTTCACGTGTCGTCCAATCAAATTAAACGTCTTGTTATGTTTTTAACGTAAGTAGAGTAGGTGAAGGGCAAAGGTTATCAACCTTTGAACTGTGACCTCTTTATCTCTGCCCACCCTAATTTTCTGTACCGCATTAAAAACTCTTTCGACTTATACGTATCACTTAGTAACATTATATTTTATTTGTATGAAGTCCGGTCGTGCCTCTAGTAGGTTGAAAACTTCTGTACTTAATACGAGACACTTAATAACAGCATAGTAGTACCTCGTTGTACCGTCTTAGTTTGTAACATAGTTTTTGGCTAATTCAAAGCTTTTTCTTTAGTTGCGACCAGATATTTTTGAAACTTTTTGATGTACTTGCGCTGGCTATTATTTAAAGAATATCAAATGAAAATAATAATAATATGGCTTGTCTTCGAGTCTGAAGATTATTGAGGCATGCAGTATTTCCCATGGATACGCAGCCCCAGCTGTGACCTCCTACACATTTTGTCACATCCAGTGCAAGCATAGCCATCGTCCGCCGATTGTCGCAAGATTTTATTTTTCGCCGTCTGCGTCTGTCCCCGGCAGCGGGTTTTCTTTTGGTCTCAAAAGTGTATCCCGCGGCCTTTGTAAGTGCCCTCCAGCTGTCTCGTTCTGAAGCTGCATGCAGCCAGGTGCTCTCTTCTGTCAGGTAAAGCAAGTTGGCGCTTATGCTGGTCTTTAAAGCGTTTCCGTGGGGCACCACTGTTACGTTGACCACCTTTCAGCTCACAAAAAAATACTGCCTTTGGCATACGCATCGCTTTCAAGGGAAGTTGGTAACCGTCTTGCTAGAGCCATTAGTGTTTTTGGACGCCTCCAGGCAAAAGTTTGGTGGAATAAATTTCTCCGCCTACCTACGAAAATCAATGTCTACCTAGCGGTGATTTTCTGAACCCTTCTAAATGGATCTGAGACATGGTACCCAATAGTATCAATACAATAAAAGTTATTTCTCGATGATATGGGAAGCTTTATTCATTTTTGCAAATATTCAGCCCCTCTCCTTACACACACTCACTAACGCACACAAACACACACGTCCCATTTCATATCTCCAATAATGAGCGCCCGAAGGCAGCACGGAAAAACCTTCTCATAGAATCTAGAATAAGATACCCCCTCCCCACACTGCTCCACAAATGGGATTGGACCAAAGCGCTCTAAGCATGCTTTAAGCATGAAAGTTGCGCTATATAAAAGCCATAATTTAATTTAAACCTAGATAACTGTAGGCTTAAAAGTTAAAAACGTCTTGGCTAGAAAACGTCCTGGTCAGAACTATAAAGAATCTCGTTTGACCAAGTATTGGATAAGGAATGACAAGATTTACTCTTTAACTCTTTTCTATAGCGACCCCCGAATTAGGAAAAGTCGATCGAATGAAAGGGAAAATAAAATAAAAAAGTCGACGTATGAAATTTTAGATCTTGCAATTTTCTATTGTAACAACTACTTTTTCGTTTCTGAGAGCGAACAGTGTTGTTTTTTTTAAATGAATTATTTAAACTATTTTTCATGAAAAGCTACACCACTTTTAAATTAAAAACTTTATGGTACATTTAGCTTGAACAATCACAGCTAGTTAGGGAGTCACTACATTTACCTTTAGTATTGTTGCCTCCAGGCAATATCTTATCTAATACAAATTTGCGTCATGTACATCTAAAGAGGTACATTGAATATAAATTAATCTATGACTACCCTTTTTATATCTTCCCTACCTTCTAGAAAAAGAAACCTGGTTAAATAAATTTAAAAAACAACTTGCTAGACTTTATAATGATATGCCATTAGATCTAGACTTAGAAAACGGTGCTCAGAATGTTCCTGACCACTCACTAGTGCTAAGCAAAATCAAACTACTTCTCAAGAAGGCTTTTACTTCCACTCAACCCAGAACTAGGCGAATTAACGTCAACCATGTCGGTGACCCAGAGAAGTGTGCACTCTTTGGCAAGCTCCTGAAGAGTTCAATCCCCTCGTTAAGTGATGAAGAAGACATCTCTATCAGATGGGAGAAATTAAGAGATGTAATCTACAGTTCGGCAATCACCGCCTTTGGGCCTCAAAAACACAAAAATGTAGACTGGTTTGAGGCGAATCTAGCCTATATGGAACCTTGCATCGAGAAAAAGCGATCTGCATACCTCGCTCACAAGACAAAGCCAAGTCCAAGATCTTTGGAGGCCTTCAAAAGTGTTAATAAAGAGGCGAAACAAATGGCTAGAAAATGTGCTAACACCTTTTGGAGGGATACCTGCAACAGAATCCAAGACAGTCTCCACTCAGGAAATAGCAAAGCTCTATTTGATGGCATTAAAGCGGCCCTGGATCCAACAGTGTCCAAGCCTGCCCCCCTTCTATCCAAATCAGGAGAAAAAATTACAGATCAAACCAAGCTGCTAGAACGATGGACAGAACACAACCTCGAAGTCTATGCCACACAGAATACAGTAGACGATGTCGCCCTGGCTTCTCTACCAGATCTTCCAGTACTGGAATGCCTAGATGAGCTTCCGAGCCTTAGTGACCTCAAAAAAGCAATTAACTGCATAAAAAATAGAAAATCTCCTGGGAGTGATGGTATCCCAGTGGAAGTAGTGAAAGTCAACGAATCACTCCTGCTCCCTGAACTCTATATTCTCCTCTGCCGCTGTTGGGAAACAGGTCATGTCCCACAGGACATACGTGACGCAACTATAGTCACAATATACAAGAACAAAGGGGATCGGAGTGACTGCAACAATTACAGGGATATCTCTCTCCTCAGTATAGTGGGCAAGATCTTTGCTAGAGTGGCACTACCCAGGCTGCAAGTGTTAGCTTCTAGAGTCTACCCAGAGTCTCAGTGTGGATTCAGGAGTGGTAGATCCACTATAGGCATGATATGTTCTCTACGACTACTGCAGGAGAAATTCAGAGAGAGAGACAAACCCCTTTACATCGTTTTTGTTGATCTGACTAAAGCTTTTGACATGGTCAGCAGAAGTGGCCTTTTCAAACTTCTGAAGAAAATAGGTTGCCCTCCCAAACTACTGAAGTTCATTGAGTGTTTTCACGAGGAAACTAAATGTACTGTCAAATTCAATGGAGCCCAATCAGCACCTTTTGAGGTTTGCAGTGGTGTCAAGCAGGGATGTGTGCTCGCACCTACTCTGTTCGGCATATTCTTCTTCTGTCTACTGCATTATGCGTGCAACGACATAAACAAAGGTGTGTTTCTCCATACAAGATCCTCTGGAAAACTATTTAATGTATCAAGACTGCGGGCAAAAACCAAGAGTAGGAAGCTACTCCTCAGGGAATTCCTATATGCTGATGATGCAGCTATTGTGGTTGATTCTGATATTCAGCTACAGTCCCTGGTTGACAAACTATCTGCTGCTTGCCAGAAGTTCGGCTTAAACATCAGTCAAAGCAAGACTAAGATACTCTTCCAAAACACAAACGCTGCACCTCAAGTAAGCATTAATGGCCAACCACCAGAAATTGTTGATCACTTTTGTTACCTTGGCACCATCATATCCAACAACACTCTACTGGATAAAGACATAAACAACAGGATAGCCAAGGCAATGGCCACCATGTCACGGCTGCAGAAAAGAGTCTGGGACAACATATTGCTCACTAGCAGTACTAAAGCCCTAGTCTACCGGTACTGTGTGTTGAGCACCTTGCTGTACGGAAGTGAAACATGGTCAACCTACTCATGGCAGGAAAAAAAGCTGAATGTTTTCCACCTCCGATGCCTAAGGCGGATCTTTAAAATAAGGTGGCAAGATAAGATAACCAATGAGGAAGTGCTACAAAGAGCAGGGTGCCAGGACATCTGCTCTGTTATCAGCAGCAGAGGCCTTGGCTGGCTTGGCCACGTTCGTAGAATGCCAGTAGGTCGACTTCCACAGGACATCCTGTATGGCGATCTAATAGAAGGCAGGAGAGCCGCTGGTCGCCCACTTTTACGTTATACGGATGTATGCAAACGCGACATGAAGCTCTTCAAAATCGACACAGGCAACTGGTAAGAGGGGGCACTGGACAGATCCTCATGGAGAGAGAGCATAAAGGAAGGGTCAAAGATTGCAGATGTCATACACAACAGAAGCAGAAAGAAGGGTGAAAATGCAACGGCGCCTGGTGATTATATATGCCCAACCTGCGATCGCAGCTGTGTATCAAGGATTGGCCTCTTTAGTCACACAAGAAGTTGCAAAGGGAAAAGATCGTCTCTCGAGACGAAAAATGCCACAGAAACAGATTCACTTCTTGTACATCTAAAGAGGTACATTGAAAATAAATTAAACTATTTTGTACCTTTTTTCTATTTCCTCCCTACCTTCAAGAAAAAGAATCCTGGTTAAACGAATATAAAAAACAACTTGCTAGACTTTATAACGATAGGCCATTAGATCTAGACTCTAGACTTAGAAAACGGTGCTCAGAATGTTCCTGAATATTAATTTTCTTAAACTCTTGAAGTAATAGGGCCTCTATGCGTAAATACCCTAAAACTGAAGAGTCTTTCTAGCTCTATAGCCTAATTGAAATTATTCTCTTTCTATACTTAAAAGAATTATAACGTTCAAGCTACAGTTTTCCCAGTGTAGCCAACGGGATAGTAATTCCTTTCCCCAACGATATACAACAACTGCCACATTAGCTAGGAAAATCGTTAGAGCCGTTTTCAAGATCTCCATCCAGGTGCCACCATAGGTCTTTACTATTTGAGCCTACACGGCTTCCTCGAAGATATGTGTTGAAAAGTGGAATTGATAACTTGATTGGACCATAGCGCTGTAAATGTCGCTCTTTATTTAAGAAATTTAGACAAGAAAATATAGAAAATACTTTTTTAAAAAAGATTATAATAAGCGTAATTGTATTAATTAGTTTGCATCAGTCATGTAATCAAATTTGCAAGAGATCTGGACTAAAAATAATAAATGTGTGTTATTAAAAATATTTTTACCAAATGTTTTTGATAGCACAATTTCATGCGTTTAGCTTTCACAATGCGCGCTATGATCCTATCATTAGTGTGGAACAACTAGCAAAGTTGGGGGGGGGGGGGGGGGGGGGGAAATGGGGTATCTGGGTGAATGTTTTAATGTTACCTTTTTTTTAGAATGAAACCTTCTATATGGATCTGAGACATGGTATCTATACAATAACAGTCATTCGTCTTGTAAAGCTACTTAAAAGTCAACATCTTATTTTAGTAAACAAAAAAGATGTAATAGATTGCAGAAACATATTAATGTTAATAGATTGTTTAATTTATTATCAAGATAAAAACTCCAAATGATTCTCAAAAAAAATCACTTTTCTGATTATATTACATTTAATTTTCTTGCCTGAAGGTTGAGAAGTTTTGCCATCGAGAATATGTTGTACAGTTTGATTTTGAGTAAAACAAACCGAAAAATGATTTTCTAAAATCGCTCTACTGGATGTACATTTAGTTTTTTGTTGTTGTTTGTTTGCCAAAAAGCATAGAATTCTTATCAAAATAAAAGGTTATTCAGTTTGTTTTCAAGTGGAAAAACAACGCCGAAGGATTCCTTGATACAAGAGTAAGTCTTGTTTATGCATCTAATATGCGTGATAACTCAAAATCTCTGGGTAACCTTGTTGTGTCTAGACATGGGGATTGAGGAGTGCACCGTGCTCATTGAGACGACAGTTCTCTCAGCCACCCATTAGTAGGATGTAATTATAGTTTCATTTCAGTGGCAGCATCATTTGAATACTTTGTTTTACTTTGCATTCTTTGATTTACTTTGATTTTACTTTGATTTTACTTTGATTTTACTTTGATTTACTTTTATTTTACTTTGCTTTATTTGCTTTACTTTGTTTTACTTTGTTTTACTTTGCTTTCTTTGATTTACTTTGTTTTACTTTAATTTACTTTGTTTTACTTTGCTTTCTTTGCTTTACTTTGTTTTACTTTGCTTTCTTTGATTTACTTTGTTTTACTTTGATTTCGAGGTGCGATGGCTAAGTAGTAAAGCGCTTGGCTTCCGTGCCGAGGTCCCGGCTTCGAAACCTGGTGACGACTGGGATTTTTACTTACGTGATCATTAGGTCCCCTCTGAGTCCAGCCAGCCTAACAGGTACCTGACATTTATTGGGGAAAAGTAATGGCGGTTGGTCTTTATGCTGGACACACGACACCCTTGTTAAACCGTTGGCCACAGAAACAGATGACCTTTACATCATCTGACCTGTAGATCGCAAGGTCTGAAAAAGGAACTTTACTTTTTACTTTCATTTATTTTGTTGTAACAAAATAAAAATAAAAAATTCCCCATGGATGTGCCAGCGTCATAGCAGACGTGGAACGCAACCAGCGCGCAGTAAGGCGTGCGCCTTGAAACTCAAGCCACGTGACCCGAATCTTTTGTTACAGAGATTCTCGATTCTGACCTTCTCAAGGTCACAACGCAAACAACATTATAATTTTTCTATCTCTAATCTAGAATTATGCATCAATGCATTTGATCTTTAATCGTGCCTCGCTGCACATACTTATATTCGTGAATCTATGAAGCCATTATATTTAATTCTCTGCTGGTAATCATCTTCAATGCACAGCATTCCCCTCACTCGCAAAACATGTTTTTTATAGGCCTATTTCAATTTTACTTCCTGATTGTATATAAAATGTATTACAGATTAGATTTCTAGGTAAGGTAGAAATTCGTCTTAAAATTAGGCACTAACTGCAGTGCCTCAAAGGCTCAGATTATTATTTGCCTACCCAGAAGACAAAATCCCCAGTAGATTTCATTTTTTAATGCTAATTAGTGAACTGATGATTTTCTAAGTGAAAAAAAAAAGTTATTAAATTATTTGTATTGTTTGTTTTACATGTTTCGGATGTTCCTTCAGAGTTGAAGATAGTTTACTTCCTAGTCCAAACCTCCCGCAGGACGACGGGGGATGGAACCCTCCACCGTCGAAAAATCCGAACGACAGTCCAGCGCGCAAACCGCACGACCAGGCAGCCATCCTGTATTGTATGTTTTAATACAGTTTTTTTCATTTCTTTACCGTTTCAAGTCATAAATGTTGGACCCGTTCTGAAACAAAAAAAAAAGAAGTTTTAAAGCCATTAGAATCCAACGCACCCTACACATATATCTAGCACAAACATGTAATATCAGGAGTTACAAAGGGCCCAAAATGGCCTCAAATCACAAATAGCTTAGAGCCCTTTCCAGTTTAAATGCTCCACTACCAAAGATTGCTATGACAGTATGAAATTGTTTGTGCGTCTTAAATCAATATTGATTTTTTATTCTTAAATCATCTTTCAATTCTCTAACATGCCAGCCCCTCCCACTTCCTTTGATTTACGCTTCTGAAGATTCAGTTCACTTTTAGCATCAATGAACATGGTGCCTATTTTAAACCTATATAGCCATATAATGAGAATAATTGTTCACGTGACTTGGTGTTGCAGTCAATAAAGAATCACTATCCTACATGTCTGTCTCCTAGATATAAATCTAGGTCACCCGCTATCGCTAAAAGGTCTATAAAATAGAGAACTGATAGGATACATCCTGGAGGAGAGGGAGGAGCCTACCTAGCGTCAGATCTCTGTTGACAAAATTTAAACCTAACGTGAAAATCTTTTTTCCTTGAAATGTGTTGCAAACAGTAGGAAGACGAAATGGATGGAAATTTTCTGTCTAGAGCAGTGATTCCCAAAGTGGTCTATATGGTCCCCCAGGGGTCTACGAAGACTTCCAAGGGGTCTACGAAAGTGAAAAAAAATAAATTGGGGGTCTATGAGATGTCCATGGGGGTCTACGATAATGGATTTAATTTCATTTGAGACTTTAATAATTTCACTGCCATTAATGTTATTATTTCCTACACCAATATATAATTTGGACCTTAGTTAATCCTTTAAATATTTAATCTCCTATTCAAACGAAAAATGTTTGTATTTAATTTCAATACTTATTTAAATATCTTAATTTTGTCTACATGTATGTTATGTTTAACAAAAAGAAATGTAGATTGTACACCGTTGATTATTTAAAATTGGGATTCATTCCTTCCTTGTCAAACAAGTGGTTGCCTAAGTGCCTTTATATGACGATATGAAACTAATTACGCTGGAGGATAATTTGAGACGATGCCTCCCTGATAAAAAGATACAAGTTTGAAAAAGATAAGTTCAGAATAGACCCACAAAATCTCTCTTCGACATCATAAAGAGAAGATGGTGGCTTTTGAACGACTTACAATATCTCTTTATTTATAGCCAAATACGGAAAACACTTTAGGTAAAACATTGATTTTACCTGCCGTTGAAGTAGTTTTAAAAACTATTTTACACAGACCTTCTTCTGATATTATTAAATGAATTTCTTCCAACACTACAGTTCAAGGGCACACCGGTGGTATAACATTAAAAGCTTCTTTTGTAATTCTTTTCAAACGCAATAAACAGTTTGGGATCAGCGGTCTAGCAGGCCCAGACAGGATGTAGCGCTGTTTGCTGCAAACTTCCTAAGGGTTGCTGGCTCCTTACTTTTCCTCAGGATTGACTTACAAAACCCATGTTTATATTATAGCTGCAAGGCAGCAGAGGTTTGAATTCAGTTATCCTTTTGCTAGGTGGGTAGAAAGCCATGGCTAATGAGTCCCGCCTGTCCAAAGCTTACTGGTTTTGGTGCTAGTTACTCGCCTTCGCCGCTTCTCCTGTTAGCGAAAACAGTTCTGCGGAATTAATATTTGAGCCACACATGAAAGATCAACAAATACGAGAGAAACAGCTGTTTGTGTAAGCGTGTGCACTAAAGCAAATTAATTCATTAATATTTAATGTTTCAAGGACTACTTTATATAACAACAAATTTCTATATGAAACATAATATCCGTAGCATCGGATGGTGAGCCTACAAAAAAAAGCAAAAAAACATTTCCAGTGTGTTTGATGATTCCAGAAATATATATTTTGTTACTTTAATTGGTTTAAATTTAAATTTTATCAATAAAAATGACATTTGTATAACTTCAAATGCAGCTCTAAATTACTTTTTCACTCTGAGACTCACTACATTAAGAAATTAGTTTTAAAAAATGTTCATGAGTTTGCAAAAATGCAATACAAGTTAAGCAGGGGGGTCTATCAAAAATCAGAAACCATGGCAAGGGGTTTACGAGACAAAAAAGTTTGGGAACCACTGGTCTAGAGCAAAGTGACAAGGTCACACTCTGACAGCGATGTTTCTCAAGTTTTGGGCAGTTCTAATTCTCCACAGAACCCAATGGAGTAGATTCTCAGACCTTTTATATTCTAACCTTCTTTACCATTTCTTTGGCAGTGCTACGTGCCCATCATGGCGTGAATGGGGAATGGTGCGACTGCGTGTTGAAAGGGTGAGAGAGGAAGAGGAATAAAAAAAATGGAAGAATGTAAATGAGGTTATTATTGATATGTTATTAATGGTTTCTCGATATTAAAGTATTCATCATCTACTATATATATGAGTTTTTGTTTGTCTATAACTTAAGAGTTTCATCATCTCGTAACAAGCAGCTATCACGCACATAAAAACGATGTATTTTTGTTGAGTAGGGCCCCCCCCTCTACCTACTCTTTGTATATTCACACATTCGCTTTGTTGTAACATTATTATTTCGTTTAATTGTTTCCAAAATACTCTCAGTGACTATATCGACAGTGATACGCAAATTAAGACCCGCGGGTTGCGGGCTATATATGGCTAGTTATTATTATTTTCTTTTTAAATGGGCAATTTAAAAATATAAATTTAACAGTTTTCTTGTTTTTTTGCGTCACAATAGGGATTTCCAAAATATATTTCGACCAAATTACGGACATATTTTTAAGCGATATATTGGAGTATGATTTCCGACTTTGTTATAAATCTGCGTATCTTGGTCACGATGAAAATGTTATCAAAAGGAATTCATCCGCATCTTGCTTTAACACATGGCCTAGTACATGTATCTTCTTACTTGCGAATACTAATCACTGAAAAGTACTCAAGTCAACCAACCCCATCTGGAACAGACCTCTCAAACAACAAACAGTACAGTTTTATTTCAGCACACATTAAATGTTCGTTTGATGTAAACGAAACATTGGCAATAATTTACGATACACTTGCCAAGTGTGGAAGAAGAAATACACAAATGTACATTGCGCTCTATCCAGCGGTATGAAGAAACTAAAAGTGAATAGAATAAACGAGAAATGGACAATCTTTCATCTGAATCGCAAGAAAGACGACGCCTACTATAAGCCATCCGGACATGACCAACATCTAATCTTTCTCCTCAGATGATGAGAGAACTTAAAGCTAAAAATGGAACTAGTCACAGTAGTGAAATCAGCCCTTGTGGAGTGTCACCAGAAAGTGCTGACCTTGTGTTTTACAACTACATTTTTTATCTAGAGGCCTGAACAGGACCCTGGCTACAAAGCATCTCTATTGAAAGAAAACCGTGTGGAGAGGCGCCTGATTTGGAAACCACTGCGCAGTTCATTTCATATATTGGTCTAGTCATCTGAACACTTCAACATAAAATTAGTACGAGGATGAAGAAATTGATATTAGATTATTACATGTTGCAAATCTGAGGATATCACTGCTTTAGTCCTACCAGATCATTCGACACTTTTCAAAGCGAACCCTGTTGTTAGCGTTGTTATGAAGTTATACCCGTACACTAGTTTCTTAACACTCCAGCATATTTTGTCTCCGTTAGGTATAGACTCTAGGATAATATAAAAATTTAACCTGATTTAAAACTTTACTGTATAGGTTTTCGTTATATGATAAGTCAATGGTATTAAAAACATGAAAGTAGCTTTATTTCTAAAGTTTTAATACAAGGCAAAAATACACACACGTGCACTTCTTTGTTTTATTTTATTGTGCAACGAACGTATTTAACAAACACTTTCATTATTTCTGACATAAACAAATAGAATAAGGAGTAGGGGGGTATTTAACTCTCCATTTAAACATAGCCATGGTCAGTGTCTTTGACGCCAATTTGCACAAATCTGAGCCTTGTACTCTTACCTACAACATAATTAGTTAATGGCTTACTGGGCTATGAAATATAGTAGTATATTGATAGTTTGTGTAGCAAAAGATCACCCATGTTGGTGTGTCCAGCCTACTAAGAGATTTATCTCCAAGTAAGCAAACAAGGCATTCGTGTAGATGTGTGGCTTGTAGTCCTGCCCCTTGATTAACTTGTTTCTCTCAAGGTGTCAACATGCTGACATTCTGACTTAATGTGGTCACCTGTCTATCAACGAACTCAAGGTTATACAATTAAAAGGGGGGGGGGGAGTTTTTCATCTCTACCTCTGGACTAATACCCGCACAGCTTGACAAACATCACATCTGGTCAGCGTGACGGTTACCCGTGTAGAGGTGTGGCTTGAAGTCCAGCCCCCTAACTATGATTTCCTGCCAAGTTAACAAACCCAGTTCTATCAGTGTTAACATGCAGAGAACAGGTCCGTCATGACTTAATGTGGTCACCTGTCTATCTATGAACTCAATGTTATGGACTAAAGAAATAAAAGGGCTGAGACTTGTTCATCTATACCTCTGGAGATATACCCGAACAGCTAGACAGACGCCTGGTCAGCGTAATATGACATAGTTAACTATCCCACTCAAAGGTCAAGACACAAAATAAAAATGTGCCGGTCATTGCTGTTATTTATGTATACGAATTTATTATGAAATGTTTCATTAACATGCCTTGTCTTTGTAATAAATGTTGTTTTGTGCATATTCATATCTTTTTAGGCACATTGTTTTATATGAACTTTAAACTTTAATACATTCCATAACAGAAATAAATGAAATCACGTCCACTTTTTACATATTAATAGAAATTGAAATACTACTGTGTACTTTTTACTATCCGGCCAACTATCATACAGTGATATTCCTTCGGAGCCAAATATGGGTGGATAGTAAACAATAGCCATAATATAGGCCGGGACTACTATCGGGCGCACCCCTAGAGTAATGTCTAAATAACTTCTGTTTAGGTTTCTGTAGTATTGTAAATCTCGAGAGACTATATTTTTTTCTTTTTTAACTTCTCACGTGACTCGCGGCATATTCACCCTTTTTTGTTTCTGGTGTGTCCACTTCTTCCTAACCCTTAGCTCTTCTTTATACTTGCGTTCTATACTGACTGTTGGTGTCAATCTTCTAGAGCAAGGTGCCTCGACCACCGAAGTGGTACCAGCTGTAGACACCTTGGCCGGCACCTTCGATATGGTCACGGAGGTCACACCTTGGCTGACTAGGACATGTATACTGAAGAGGGGAGACAACCTCATAAGTTGTCCACTGTTAACTGCAGTAAGTTCCCCCTCTTACGAAAAGGGTCAATGTTGTGGAGACGCCTACTCCTTCTGGCCTGGTGCTATGCTGCTGGGTGTTTGGGTTGAAGTCCTGAGATCTAGCTGGCATGGTTCTTACACGCTCGTCTGGTGTATGGACTGTGTCTGTCAAGGTTTAAGGCAAATGCTAGAATTGATCCGTCGCCGAGCTGGAGAGTAGTGAAGAGTCTTGTCTTTCTGTAATCGTTAGGGCCCTGATAATAAATAGTTTACTGTAGCATAAATAAATTGTAATATTCGGTGGGGAACAAAGAAAGAGGAAAGGGATGTAACAAAGATAATTTCACAACTAGTTATCTAACAATGAAACACTTTCTTATCCCCCCTCTCACTTTTCTTTTAAAATACCTCGATTTAAGTCCGAACTTCATGGAGCCAGGAACCTGTAGCCTGGACGCCTCGAGGAACTCAAAAACGGCTCTAACGATTTTTATTAGAAATTTAACAGTTGATGCATATCGCTGGAAAAAAGAATTACTAGCTCGTCGTCCACATGGGGAAAACTCTAGTTAGACTGTTATAATTTTTCAAGGTAAAAAAAAAAAATCAATGTAAATTTGGCTTGAGAACTCGACTTCAATCCATTGGTTTTGAAATGAGTATCGCGTTCAGCAGTTTTCAAATGTAAGGCTGTATTGATTCATGAGTATAATACATCCAAACAAAACAGTCAGCCAAGAACGTTATAAAACTATTTTAAACGGCCACTGTTACATCGTTAATGAGACAGAGTGCTGTCTTTAGAAGATAAGAAAAAATTACTTCTACAACTGTAAAAACTGTCTGGTCATGAGATTTGCGAGCTTAATTGTCGATCGGACTCGATTATACCGAGTTCAAACACTGCCCGCTCTCATCCCCCCCCCCCCCCCCCCCTCGTCCCGTAGGAAGTAAACTTCAACTCTGAAGGAACATTCGAAACATGTAAAACATTTTACAGACAAAACAGTTGTTGTCTATGACCTTTCTATTTGAGATATGGCGCCCCTTATAGTGAACATAAAGCAACTTTTCTTTCGTTCTTTCTTTAAAATCATTAAAATATCTCTGGAACCATTTTTGTTTAAACTGAAAGAGGCCAACAACAATTTATTTTATTTTTATTATTTGTTTTTTTATTTTTTATTTTGAGTTTTTAAAAATAACAACAACTTTAAATTGAACAATGCAACATTAAAAGTTCGTAGTAATTTGTCTTAATAAATATGTTCAAACATGATAGCAAATAAATTTTTTGGGGTAACATTTGAGACTCAAACAACAATCAACAAGGCCTTCATTCTATTCAAATAAAGAAATAATATCATTGATATAGTACAAACAAAACAATCTTTACAAAATTAAAACAAGAAGGCATTTAAACATTTGTAACTTTTCTCGAGCGTCCAAGAACTGTACAGAAATAGAGAACAGTATTATGCCTACAGTGGGAAATAGTAAAACACGTATGGCCTTTAGGTAATATACATTTGTTCGACATTCTGAAACAACATTTTTAAATGTCTAATCTCTCCATGAAGATATATACAGAGTTAAAACAAAGATATCAAGAGTTAAAACAAAGTAACAAAGTGTTCAAGTTGTTAGATACATAAGTAATATTTTATTTTAAGTTTAATTTAAAATATTATAATCTAAATGATTTCTAGGATTAAACACGAAATTACGACAGTTTCAGGGGAGAGAGAGAAGCTAGCAACTGCATTGAACACAGAAAAGTCAGTTCCCCCTTAGAAAGAAGAAACTTTCATGTTTCTAAAGAACATCCTGTGGAGTCTTTCAATTGTAGTGCTATAATAGCTGTGAGAGCTCGCTACAGTGTTGGTTGCATAGTTGATTCTTAAGTTCCCTTTTCAAACCATGTGGTCTAAAGGGCAGATGTTTTAGTGGCCCAAGGTTAATGAGAGTGTCACGAGGCCAGCACAACGACCAACCGCGTTTACTTCCCCCCCCCCCCCCCCCCCAATAATGTCAGGTACCCATTAGTGCTGAGTGAACTCAGAAAGGCACCCTTTAGAACTGAAAATAAAAATCCTATAATACACCAGGATTCGAAACCGGTTCGGAAGCCAAGTGTTTTACTACTCAGCCACATAAATTTCTCGTGAAAGGGTCAAGACAACTTCTGTCTTTAAGTCTTTAGTTCAAAGTCTTTTTCTCTAAGCGTTTGATGTGTATTTGTGTTTGTGTTTGTAATTCTCTCCGTTTCTTGACATTCTAAATGTATTCTTCCAGACAACACTGTAATGATCCATAATGTTTCACACATACTTAAAGAGCTTAATGAACTAATACAAACATGATGAAAAAAAGTCCTTTGAATTGCTATTAACACTCAGAGACTGCTAGGTCATAATGATATATTTGTTTTTAATTGGAAAGCAACGGAGAAATGAAACTTTTTTTTGTCGAGACCAATAAGTAGCTTTCGGCTACATAATGATGGATTTTGTGTCCTTTGCCTCGAAGTCCTTTGGTTTATTCTTTGTTTTTAATGATGGTGATGATGATGTCCAAAATGATGGTGGTGTCCAAAGTGGTGATGATGTGGATGGTGATGATGGTGGTTTTCCCACCCAGCTAGGGCTAATCCAGCGCCGATTCCAAGACCGAATCCCAAGCCTGGTCCGGGCTGCAAGAAAAAAAAATGTTTTTAACCAATATTAAATCAAAGTATATTTCCAAACAGAAACTACTTTGTTTCTGTCCAAAAAGACAAACATTCAGTAATTATAAATACGTCCTACAAAACAGTAGAAAGTTTGACTGTAATATTAAAAGATTTAAACAATGGTGGGTAAAATTATAAAGTACTAGACATATGTTACCCGCGACCCGCGGGTCTTTATTTGCGCATTACTGTCGATATAGTCAATGAGAGTGATTTGTAAACGAAATAATAATGTAATAAATAAAGCGAATGTGTCAATGTAAAAATAGTGTGAATGAAGCCATCAAATCAAAATAGGTAATAGGCTTAAATCCATTTTTTCAGATTAAAACATTTGCTTGTAGGCCTACATATATTTGATTAAAATGTGAGATGAATTGACTTAATTTTGTATGTTCATGTGCTACAGTAAAAAGTAGATCTTGAGGTAGACATAGATCTAAATCTACACTAATCTTGAGTTAAAAATTGGCTTTTATAGAGTTCATCCTGTGTTGCGCATGCGTGACCTTTTTTCATGAATGAATATAGGCCTATCTCAACACGGCTACGCAACTTTAGCGAACAGCGAACGAATGTATTAAAAATGCTTTAGAAAAACAAATTTAAATGTTAAATTGATTAAAATATGAAATGAAAGGTCAATAATTAGTATGTCTATGTGTTAAAGCACAAAACTATCTTTGCGAAAAGAAGTTTTATCATCTTAGAGTTCAATAAGAGTTTTAGACCTAAACCTAGGAATAGACTCAGTAGAGAGATGTGTTAATGTGTAACCATTTGGTAATGTCTAATGTGTTTGTTTTGTTGTAAAATGTTTTACATGTTTCGGATGTTCCTTCAGAATTGAAGATAGTTTACTTCCTAGTCCAAACCTCCCACAGGACGACGGGGGATGGGAGCGGGCAAGGTTTGAACCCTCGACCGTCGATAAATTCGAACGACAGTCCAGCGCGCAAACCGCACGAGCAGGCAGCCATATGAAAGAATGTTCGCCAGGAAATCTGTAGTCACAGATATCAGGAACTAATTTATGTAAAAAATACTTTTGAAATACAAAATTGAAGGTTAATTGTATTATATAATGAAATCAATGGATCTTCTTTTGTATTTTCATGTGTCAAAGTAAAAAACTATCTGCGCAAAGTGTATTTCTTAAAATTAGATCTAGGTCTAAATCCTTTCGATCTTTGCTCATGTCAACATTGTAGACATGGCCTAGATCCATAAATACTATAGCTTTAATATAGTCGGACAACTTTATTTTTTTTGAGGGTCCTAAGTTTGTTTTAGGGCTACAATACATACACTACGGTCTAAGTTGGTACCCAAGGAACATTCCTGCCTAGTTTTATCAAGATTGGTCAAGCGGTTTTGATTTCTATAAGTCACATACATACACCTCACATTCTACTTTGTACTATGTATGTGTGAAATGTTATTTTTTATACAGAACTGTTGAACACTATGATAATGAGAGACAATTCATGAAATCATTATGATAAAGAGAGATAACAGTTATAGTGTTTTCAAGATTAGCAAATGACGTTTGATTATGCTTTACAATGACAAACGGTATATCAGATATCTAATCAATTAGTCAGTAGACCACACGTTGCATAGCTTCCACGGATCAGATAACTGTTGGTTTTTAATCGCGATTGCAAGTCGTAAAGAGGTGTGGCGAATGTTAAGTTCTATTATACAAACGTACTTTGAAATTAGACTATATATATATACATACATATATACATATAATCATTCATACTTATATATATAGATATATATTAAAGTTCCCCTTTCAGACATTGTGGTCTATAGGGCAGATGGGTTAAGGTAAAGGTCAACTGTTTCTGTGGCCTGCAATTAACGAAAGTTTTAAGTGGCCAACACAACGACCAACGTATAGACAGATAGAGAGAGAGAGAGAGAGAGCGAGAGAGAGAGCGAGAGAGAGAGAGCGAGAGAGAGAGAGAGAGAGAGAGAGAGAGAGAGCGAGAGAGAGAGAGAGAGAGGTGTGGCGAATTCTAAGGTTCTAATAACTAATGTATTATACAATCCTACTTTGAAATACATTGGTACCATTGTGGTATAATTACACATCACTATTTAGTGATAAAAATTAAAAAAATAAGGTTTAAAAAAGGTGTCGGGCTCATGCAGGGCATATGAAAAATATGCATGTTAATGCCTGAAAATGTTCCCACTCTTTAGACGCCTTAAAATAGTTTACTTAAAAAAGTCCTCCTAAGATTCAATAACTACAGGCCACTTAAGACATCTTTAACCAACTTTGTGACATAAATCATCTATCAGCAGGGCGTGTACTTACTCTGTAGACTGGGTGACCGGCCTCGTAGACAATCGTTGTAGTGGGTGGTGGCGGGGGTACAGGCACCGGGTTCACCACATACGTCACATTGGGTGGCGGAGGTGGAGCAGGGTAGGGGTATGGCGGGATGCCTCTGTTCTCTGGAGGAGGGACAGACCCGGCAGGATATGGATCTGAAACACATAATAGCGAAGAAAAAAGCAATTATATCACTTATGTGTATACGTGATGTGTGAGGGGAATAAGAAGAATACAAACACATATCTGATTGTAGAATAAATAGAAACAAAGTATGAAAAAAAGGAGGAAATTGATAAACAAACACACAGAGGAACAGAGGGTAAAAGAGAGAGAGAAAGAGGGAGAGGAAGAGAGAAGAGGGAGAGGAAGAGAGACGAGCCATTAAAAATAATAAAACAAATTAAAAAATGAAGATGTATTCAAATATGAATGTAAACCCACTGCATCTATTTCTAGACTATGTGTCATGTGATCTTTCAAAAAACATACAAAGCTGCTACGTTCAAAGTTTCGTAACAGGAACAAGGGGACTGACGTTAATTTTGTGCAATCTTAATAGCTGACCAGCATTTTAATTAAACGCCATTGGTCTAACCTACAGAAATTGGTTGACCGTAAACAAAATGAGAATCACTATAAGACTTATATTCTAAGACAAGACGAGAATTTCCTATTGTGACCATCGATTTAACAGCCACACATAGATCTAGCTTTAATTCATATCACTTCTTTTAATCAAAGAATCAAAGATAGAGGCGATTTCATGTAATTTTTTTTTGTAAATGAACCACGAATCCAAATTCTCCTAATGGTTTTGTAGTAGTCTATAACATGGATTATTGCCAATATATTAACAAAAAGTATTAGGCATATTATTGCTAATAGAACTAAATGCGGACTTCGAAATGACTGGTATAGAAAATAACAGATGAAATATAATAAAGAGATGAAATACTTACATGGATAGCCACTCATTCTAAAAACTCGACCTGTCGAACGTTGAAGGGTAAACTTGACAAACAATGTTACGCTGGAATTCCTGGATATTAGATTGAACTTCCCTGTGTTCTTTAAACAAGCTAACAGCCGTGGGCGTATTTCAAGTGACTAACTTTTAGTTCACAAATTTAGAGCAAAAAGAAAATATTGCCTAGAAGATGTAGATCTGGTTTTTATGTTTATTATGACGGTTTATTTATATTTGCTCATAAATATTATTTAGAAGATAATTGTTTGTTATCGAGTCCCACGCGGGTGCTCTTGTGTGAATGCTCACTTTTATAAAACAAAAAGCTGTTTTATAGTTGGTTACGTCTAGTTGGATTTATTAATAGTATGCCTGATAGTGCGTCATTGCTAACGTTGACATTGTGTTTGTGTCTCACATTAACCAATAGTCTATTTCTAGGGCTCGGTTCACGTGAAGTGTGTTGAAATGTGTGTAAGTCAAAGTCATGTGATTGGGATAAAAATAGAATATGTCGTAACTCTGGCCCTATAAATAACACATAGATTATGATTGCGTACTATTAGTTCAACTTATGCCTTTGTTGTTTTTCTTTTATTGGTTCAAGAACACAAGGACTCAGAACTTTGTGGATCTTCATCATTTAAACTGTATAAATAAAAACTTGGATGGCCGGAATCCTCCATTCTACGTGCTTATAAATTTGCGGCGGCTATTTCCATGCATGTTAAGAGTAGGTCATTTCCTTATCTGACCGTAAAATTTTGGACAGGCATAAACAACATGAGACGCGAATGCATTATGATCTGTCTTGCAATAGTTTGTTTTGTAAAATGTTCCTTCAGAGTTGAAGATAATTTACTTCCTAGTCCAAACCTCCCGCAGGACGACGGGGGATGGGAGCGGGCAGGGTTTGAATCGAACGACAGCCCAGTACGCATACCGCACGACCAGACAGCCATCCAGCTTGTTCAGTTCTGGAATGACTCCAGCACATGTCCTGCCATTGTGTTATGTAAGCTTGCTGAGTGTTTTGGGGTATTAGTGCAAGCAATTAAGCCTCTACCATATTCAAATGTTTATTCGGGAAAGATGGATGGTGCTAATAATCAGCGGCGGGTCTTTAAGCCTGAGCTTTTCATTACATACTACACATTACTGACTCACTACAATTTTTAGCAGCAAATCGGTGACCTACAATTGGGGGATGGGAGCGGGCAGGGTTAGGTGTCTATATTAGAAGTTTCAAGTTTATTCCAGAAAAAAATGTTGCAACCCAGGAACCAGTAATGATTAATTTTTTGACTCTTTATCATGATTGTTACAGTTACAGCTTTCTATTATATTTATATTTCAATAGCTTTCTAGAAACTACCTTAACACCTCGATCAAAACAGAAACTTTATTATACTTCATGGCAAATATCACATACTGGTCTCTCTCTTCTGTCTGAAAACTAACATAATTCCGTTCATTCGCGCATACGTTCCAACTGACATCTATTTGTAAAAATAGATTATACACACATTCATGTTCGCGAAGACTCCAGAAAACTTTAAAAATATTACTGTTGGAAAATTCACACTCTAATATTCCAAAAAAAGGTACAACATTGGTAGAGGCTCGGGCGCATCTAACTCTTTGATGTACATTAACATAACCCCATAGCATTTACTTGACTGACACAAGAGAAAAATGGAGAAGTTTTGTTAAAAGACCTATTGAAACCAATTTAAAGTCAATTTCACGGGAGTGTTGGCGTTAAAATTTCAGGAATAAATTAAGAATAGACGAAGCATAGACCTAAATATATTACATCTAGACTGGACATAGAGATCTTTTAACACTACAAAAAATATGTTTTTGTTTTTTTTTTAAGTTGAAAGGAGGCGTTGTTTAGTTAAGTAGTTAGGAGAAGTGAAGTTTTTTTTTTGTTGTTTTTTTTCAACCCCGATCTACGTAACAGAATTTAATTTTTAGATCTAGATCTAGTCATTGAACATCAAAAATAAGAGTACTCTCGTCTCATAATTATTATTTTGCAATTATAGATACACAATTTAGAAAGATCTAGGCAATCAATCTATTTAAATGTACATAAGATGATTAAAATCAATAGACATGAATTATTTCGATCTAGAATTTTTAAAAACATTATCTCAATGGAAACTAACAGGAACTGGCTTTATTTCACATATTTGCGTGAATATATAGTTCTGTGATTAATAGCCCATTCTTAGTAAAGTCCGAGAAATGAGTTTGCATTATTTCTAAACTTTGAAAACTAAAAATTGTTACAATTCTAAGACAGAAAAGATTGATTTTCATTAATTTGGGGCGACTTCCCTTACAGCTTGAAAACGAGTTAAGTACATACAAATGTATATAAATCAATCGCGGATAAGACTTTATTTCCGATTTCCAGTCTAGATATCTATTATGCCTATGAGAAGAAGCCTTAAATTTAAAAGGGAGATAAAAAAATCATTTACGTTGACACCATGAAAATAGCAACAGTAGCTCCCCATGTGTTAGAAAATAAAAGTAAAAAAAAAAATAATATTATTTATTAAAAGCAAAACTGTTTGAAAATATCATCATTAAATGTATAACGTAGTTGAACTAACGATGTAACAACCTCTCTGAGATGTCCATCTAACAGAAACAAAAAGTTAAAAGTTAACTTTCGTTTGAAGGAACAAATGTGTGTTATTTCTCCGTAAAAACTACATTCATATTTTTTTTAAATATTGCTTATTAAAATCATAAAAAAACATCTTAATTAAATCATTTTTTATTATTTATATATATAATCCTAACACTAATTACATTGATAAAGTCGTATTCATGCAGTATATAGAAGCGCGCCCATCGAGGTTGGTCACAAATGACCATATTCACTTATATGCAGGTAAGATTTTTTTGTTTCTGTTGTGTAAGACAGTTTTAGATGCACTTTATTCATTTTTTTATTCGTTCTAGCCAAGCCTTTTATGTGAACGACACAGGAACTAGGGAACATGCGTGGCAGATTTACACTCGGGACAAATGAAACTGTCTGTACGGGTATTGGTTTATGTTCCGTTGTCAATGCTATTTTCCTTTGTTGTGAAATGGCGTAGTCCCCAAGATGGCGCCGTACGTAAGTGGCATTGAAGGTTACGGCTCAAATGGTGTGTATTAGATTAGATATCTTGTACACACACTAAGAAAACACTTAATACTTCTTAACAATTAACTTTATTATCTCGACTTTCCATCCCATTTAGTACATCCTGTCTCTTTCAACACTCTGGTGTTACATTGAAAGCACCGTATGACGTCTACACAGTCATGCCTACGGAAAGAAAAGTATGAATCCTTATTTTATGGCCAAGAGTTAACAAATTAGCTTACAGTGAGTGTGTGTGTGTGTAAATCTGGTGACAGTGAGAAGAGGTTAGCGATTGGTTGTGAATGATGCAACATAGGTGGCATTGTCGTCACTAGATCTTAGTTAGGACAGACGACTCCAGAACGTGAGACTGAAAAGTTGTGTTATTGTAGTGAGTTCGATTTTCTTCACAACTATTATTGCTAACGACTACTACAGTTATTTAATTTCATATCAACTTGATTTTGTTTATATTGTTATTAAGGAAGTTATTCTAGTTTTTCAAGTTTATTAGTTAAGTTATGTTATTCCAATAACGGTCTAGTTGTCTCCCAGCAGTTTGGTGCTACAAGTCAACGACCGGCAACAACACAGGGAAGAAAGTATGAATTCCATTTTAATTGGTACCTTTAGAAAATAAAGTAAGAAAAAAAAAATAGTTACCCCTTTCAGACTTTGCCTCTATAGAGCAGCTCGCGTAAAGTTGTTTCTTTGGCCGACGGCTAACGAGCACAATGACAACGATCAATCGCCATTACTTTCCCCAACTAATAGTCAGGTACACGGACTGGTTCTTAAAAATCCCGAAATTAAAAATCGCATTCTTCACCAAGATTCTCGGTTCGGAAGCCAGACACTTAACCACTTAGGAGAGGAGAGATTTTTATATAACGTTTTTAGGATATTTTAGTAGGGCTTGTCGACCATAGAATTATCTTTTTCTGAATTTATTTAATATATAATGAAAATGAATTTCAATAAAAAGAAAGCAACCAAATTTTACACAAATATGTCATTTAATGCCTTTGTAAATTTAAAACATGAAAAACTTAATGTATGTTAATAATTTTATCAATTAGTTTTGATCAGTCATGTAATTATATAGCTTACCTAGACATAATAAATCTCTGCGATTACAAATATTTTAAAAATTGTTTTTAATTAGCTTTTAGCTGTCTCAATGCGCTATGATCCTATCACTTGTCTGGACCAGTTGGGAAAGGGGGAAGGAAGACGGGGGTCTCTTGGTGAATGTTTGCATTATTGTTTTTTAAATGCATAAAAAAATGTTGACTTAAGGCGCAAGAGTACTCAAGGGGACTTATTCAACTTATACCACCACATTTGTCAGATACCTAACAAAATAATTAATTACCAGTAGTTAATAAACTAATTTCTTTTAAAATTAATTTTTGTTTTGTCATGTAAAAGAATTTTGCGAAATTTTAGCTTAATCCGAAATTGGGTGTAGGACAACCTTTGTTACCATATAGACATACTGACAGACAGATTGCTTTGATATAAGCCTTATAGTAAAGTATGCACAAAAACAAAATAAAAACCATAAAAATAATTCATGCATACATACATATAGAATACAAAACAAAGTCCAATTAATACTGCAGACTTATTATTTAGAGAACGAACTGACGCTCTTCGTACACTGATACGTCCACCTCCAAAAAAACTTTTGCCGAGTCTTTGTTAAGCTAACAGAATTGAGAATTGGTACTACACTATACTAATGGAAGATGTGGAAGAAGCCAAATTATTTCTAGAACTCACAACCATAAGTCCGTGCCTATGTGACACCTCACTGCCATCCTTCTCGTAAGAAATGTTTTCGTATGTGGTATAGACTAGGCTAAGTTCCAGATTCACCGCTGAGGGATCGCTCCTGAGACAGAGCCTCCTTCTTGACACTCTCAGCTGGCTCAAAGTCCTCCGCCAGGAGCAACTGCAGCGCCAGCAGTTGACGGTGGCCGAAAGCGTCCTCCTAAAGTTCTCCCCGGCCAGGGCGAAGATGGCCAGGTTGGCCGAGAAGTTGAGATAGTACATGACTTCGAAGGCGCGTTGCAGCGCCGGGTCTGAGTCGGTCATGTGAAAGGAGCCGATGGTGCTGGCGATGAGAAGCTTAAGGCGGATCACATGACTCGGGCTATGGAGAAAGAGAAGCGTCAACGACACGATGGTGAGGAATTTGGCCACCTTTGCCTCTGCTGTCTGAGATCGATCCTCGTCGCGTCTGTAAAATATAACAAGAAAAGCATTTAAAATACTTTTAAAAAAAAACAACTCAATATGAAGTGTAATTCTATTATAAGTTTGGATCAGACATTTGATTAAATTTGTTATTTTGTTATAGAACTAGACTAACAATCATGGGCGTAGCCAGGTTTTTTTTTTTTTTTTGGGGGGGGTCCCCGAAGTGACTGATTTTTGCTTTGATTTTGTTTATTTTAGGTGAGATTTTAATACTAAACCATCACTTGCACCAGCACAGCCAATGGTTTATGAGTTTAAAACCCCCTACTAGGGGTTTTGAGTTTAAAACCCCAACCAGAAGATTTTGACTTTGAAACCCCTTACCAGGGGGTTTCGAGTTTAAAACCCCTTTTAGAGGGATTTGAGTTTTAAAAAACCCTACCTTTGGCTTTGAGTTTAAAACCCCATACCAGGGGTTTTAGCAGTTTAACGAAAAAAAAAAAGGATAAGGCAATCTCCATATTCCAAGAGCACAGTTAAGGAAGATTTTGATTTTTAAACCCCCTCCAAATTTTACGATAAGCCCCTCTTCAATATAAAAAAAGCAAATTACACACTCAAAATTTTAAAAGGGGTTTTGAGTTTACCCCCCCCCCCCCCCTTCTTCAGTAGGGTATGAAGCTAAAAAATACCTCTTCAATATAAAAAAAAAACAACAAATTGCACACTAAAATTATTTTAACGTAGCCAAGTCATTTGAGGGTTTTGAGTTTAAACCCCTCTCCTACATATGGCTTTTTTATTTTATAGTTTAAAACCCCTTCAGATGGTTTTGAGTTTAAAATCCCCTTACAGAGAGTTTTGAGGTGGAAAACCTCTATCTTCAATATTATTCTGAAGCACACTACAGTTACCAAATTCTATGACCGTAGTTAAATGGGGTTTTGAATTAAAAAAAACAAAAAAAACTCCATAAATTTTTTAATTTTGACGAGAAAACTTCCCTTTTAGATATAAAATCTAAAGCAAACTACAGTCACCTAATTCCAAGAGCGTATTCAAGAGAGGTTAGACATTTCTACAAGTGGCGGGACTCCATTAATAAATTGCAGTGAATTGTGATCTGCGAAATTAAAAAAACACTAAACAAAGATGGCTAAGACAGGAGTCAGTTATAGAGATCGGGTCTAAATCAAGCAAATTCTATTCCGAACTGGGAGTCAACCCCTTAGTAAAATTGTGACAGAGCATCGCAGGAGGTTTGCGGGACATGTTCTCCGACAAAATGAATTACGCATAATAAGAGTTGCGATGACATCCTAATTAAGTACAACTTGGCGCCACACATTCATGGAGGTCCTCAGAGCAGGTGGAAAGAAGCTTCACACATTGCCAGTGATAGATTTTTGTTTAAGCAGCTTGCCGTCCAAGGCGCTGAACGGCACGGGAGGGTCTGAGTCAGTCAGAAAATTACGTTTTTAAAATAAAACTTTTTAATAATAATGCAGGATAATGCACTGTAGATACTTCAGAATATGCATTTTGTTAGCTTTCATTACCAGAAATAGTGCTTGGCGGCGGGGAGACTAGGAAGAGCTCACAGCGCTCCCCCAGACCCCCTTGATGG
This sequence comes from Biomphalaria pfeifferi, assembly GCA_030265305.1. Taxonomy (NCBI): domain Eukaryota; kingdom Metazoa; phylum Mollusca; class Gastropoda; family Planorbidae; genus Biomphalaria; species Biomphalaria pfeifferi. Next base: position 275,632 of record JASAOG010000133.1, read on the forward strand.
TAAGGGCGGGGAATCTACAATTCTTCCACTAACTCCAGGAAGAACTCATTATAGGGTACAATAAAAGAAAGAAGAATGAAGGGTCAGAATGTAATAAACATTAATAATATATCCGAGCGCACACACACACACAAATATATATATATATATATATATATATATATAAATAGATAGATAGATATATTTGCAGGGGAAGGAGAAAAATCCCCCCCCCCCCGAAAAAAAAATCCTGGCTACGCTCATGAAGATAAGCATTCAGTCATAGTCAGATTGTGTAAGGATTTGCTGAAGTAGTCGTCAAACCTAACACCAAAAGTTAATGTATGGTAAGTAATCACAACCCATCATCACCTCGCCCATCACCACCTCGCCCATCACCACCTCGCCCATCACCACTTCGCCCATCACCACCTCGCCCATCACCACTACCCATCATTCAATGCACTTTCTGCTTTTCACTAGACACTTTATTGTGGAATACATTAGCTACTGAGATTGTTCATTGGAAATAATCGCCTTGCAATGTTCTACATCTGTAGATCCATTTATAAAGCTTTCTGTTCCTAGGCAAAATGTGTGCAAATGATAAAGTAGAAACAAGGGAGTTAATATGTAAATGTTCATTCTTTGCAATTTTTCATTACTTGCATGCCTTGACATTATACTACGATTTTCCGCAGATGAAGGGAGAGGAAGACAGAAGGACAACGAAAGAAAGAGAAATAATAACAGAGAGAAAGAGAGAAATGCGGAGGAGTATACACTGAGAGACAGACAAATCCTAGATCTATCTCTCGTTATAATATACATTCATGTCATTCATATAGGTAGAATGAAATTTCCATAATTCTATTTAAGGTGGGATGCTTAGTGGTTGTGTGATAATGCTCTTCCAAAGCGAGAGGTCAAGGGATCCATTAATATAGTCAATCTATGAGAAATTCAAGCAACAGACGGAGAAGAACCAAATGAAAATACTCTTGCCTAATTCCAGGAAAGGGAGGGGTGGAGATTCAACCCCTCCTCCCCTCCCCACACCCAAAACTAATTTCACACTTCTAACAGTTGCTGGAATCTACAAGAATAAAAGTGACATAATAAAAAAATAATAATAATACAAACTACATTTCTCTGAGGTTCAAGATTACCCCCAAATAAAGCATTTCACACATTGATCTGTTTTTCTACCAGTCGATGGGCTCCTAAGTGCAGTGTCTAGCAGACTTCCAATTTGATCTGCAATTTTGTTAGCAAAATAGGACGATTTTGCGCTGGAACAGCCTATAAACAATGACTACTCGACACCACCGTGGGCGCGTACATATTTCAATCCCCCCCCCCCCCCCCAAAGTAACTGACTGACAAGAGAATGGTGTATCTGCTGTCATTCCACTTACTCCTGAAAGAAACTGTTCTAGGACATATAACAAACCGCCGAATAAAAATAACGGACTTGATATAATAAACATCTAAAATGTAAATCTTTATGCATATGTATGTATGTATGTATGTATGTATGTATGTATGTATGTATGTATGTATGTATGTATGTATGTATGTATGTATGTATGTATGTATGTATGTATGTATGTATGTATGTATGTATGTATGTATGTATGTATGTATGTATGTATGTATGTATGTATGTATGTATGTATGTATGTATATTGTATCACTAGCGGATCCAGAATTTTGGAGTGGGGGTGGGGGCGATTTTTTTTCAAACCCTAACCCTATGCATAAACGTGCGTACAGCATATATCAATATATATATATATATATATAGGTATTTTTTTTAAAAAGTAGTGTTTCTCAACCTTCGGCGAAAAAAAAACCAATCATGTTGAGGCCTTTCTCTTGCAAGCTTGGGGGTCTGAGGGAATGCTGTATGCTTCTTCAGAGAGGTTCGGGGCGAATCCCCGACGCAAAAATCGTTTTCTTGCATTCTTCACTGAAGAAAAGTATTCTCCTGACATCTACAGCACATTATTAATCAATGGAGTTCGGGGCGAAGCCCAGACAACAGAAGTATTTTCTTCCAATCTTCACTGCAGAAACGTATTCTCCTGACATCTACAGCTCATTATTAATCAATGGAGTTCGGGGCGAATATCGACGCCAAAAGCGTTTTCTTGCATTCTTCACTGCAGAAACGCATTCTCCTGACCTAAAGCTCCCTATTAAAAAAGGAACTTTTGAATAGTGTTGTAAACTATTCTAATATGAATTTACAGGGCCTTAATACATTGCAAATAAAACCGATTTGTTCCTTGAAAAGATAAGATACCCCACATATTTAGATTAAAGCTTTTGAGGGTCGCCGTCGAAGAAAAAATTATTCGATAACTAATATTCAATATAATTCAAGCGTAAATTGTGAGTTATAGTACCAAATTTATGTAACTAGAAGATATCAGATTGAGCAAAGGTTGAAAAAGGCGACTAGGAAATTTGTACTTTGGTTTAGCACTCATCTCAATCGTGACTCTTGTACTGAAAAATTTCGTTTGAATTTTAACTTTTCCAAAGCTAAGTCTTTCTTCAAATAATTATGATAAATTCATTTGACATTACATAAACTCTGTCGCCATATTTGATAATTCTGTTTTAAAACATCATGTTTTCGTCTGGAAAGGGGAGGGGCGGTAGAGTGAAAACAATTAATCCTCGCTCCTTTTTATAATTTCTGCTAATGATTGCATTTGGCATTAAAGAATAGGGGTGGGGCGACCCGATATAAGAATTTAATTTATAGCATATATAAATTATATCAGTGACAGATTTTTTTAATTTTGTAATTTCTTAACTATAATTCAAAAAGAAAAAGTATCTGTTTGTCGATGGGGGGGGGGGGGGGGGGGGGAGGCCCTCCCACCTGGTACAACCCTTTTTCATTTTATATTTAATAATCATAAAATTTGAGATTAGAGTGTGGTGCGACATAATATACAATGGATTCACATATCAATACGTAGTTTATATTATATAGATATTCAACTAATTGTGTTCACAAACTATGATTTGTCCATAAAAGTAGGACCGCCCCCCCACTCAAAGGATTTAGGTGGGAAGGGCAGTAGAAGTATCCGCCCCCTTCCCCAATCGGTGAACAGGGGAACGACATAATATAAAGATTGGTTAAAATATCGATAACAAGTTTTAATCATATAGATATTTAATTGATTCTGTTAGCAAGCTGTGATTTCTACAAATAATTTGGACCGCCCCCACCCCACTCAAAAGTTTATTGTGGGGGGGGGGGGGCGGATTGATGTCATCGCCCCCTCTCGACCCCACCAAATCGGCCAACTAGAGGGGGGAGGCGAAATAATCTAAAAATATAAATAATTAGCATATATTATTAACATAAGTAATAAATTCGTATACAAATTGTGTGAATTCTAATCCAAAATTCGTCCGCCCCCCTTTCAGACGGGGGGGGGGGGGGGGGGTCGGCCGAGTGGGGGGGGGGGCGATCGCCTCTACCGCCCCCCCCCCCCTGGATCCGCCGGTGTGTTGTATGTATGTATGTATGTATGTATGTATGTATGTATGTATGTATGTATGCATGTATGTATGTATGTATGTATGTATTATGCTTATAGCATGCTAAGAGCGCCAAGGTCCAATCTCATTTGTTGACCAGTGGGTCGGGGTATCTGGGAGAAGGTTTTCCGTGCTGCCTTCATGCGCTCAGTAAACACAACTCTGCTTGAGTCGGGTTTCGAACCTCAAGCCCCCTTCATAGGTAGCCAAGGCAAACCAAGTTCAAGCGTACTTAGCCTCTCGACCACGCTTCTGTCTATATGTATAACTGTATGTGTGTGTGTATGTGTGTGCAAAGAAAAAATCCAAAAAACCGATTGCCTTCTCAACCCCGTTTGCTGTTAATTAAAAACAAAATCCTGTCATGCTTTAAGGACAAGAAGCGTGTCCTTCCAACAGACGACAGTTAGCGCAGCTAAATGGCTAACGAGACCAGAGAAAGAAAATAAGTTGTCTCTAAGTATATGTGTGAGTGCGTGCGCGTGTGTGTGTGTGTTAGAGATACTTTTAAATAGTGATATCTACTCTAGGGGGAGGGGGGGAGATGAGGGACGCATGGAACAGTTCTCGGGGGGGGGGCGTTACTGTCACAATGGACTCATAACTCGCGGACATATTTCAGCGATGACTCATGTCGGTCTTGTCACACATACACATACACTTTCTGAACTAAAAATAGCTCATTTGGAAAAATACATGTGTCCGACTTATCACAATGTTCATACATCTCAAGAACAAAAGGGTCAAGGTCATCCTCATTTGTGTAGCGTGGATCCTTTCAGTCCAAACCCGGAAGTCATTCACGACGATGAGAGAGTTTCTTCTTAAGTTACGCCCATGTGTAATTGTTTGTATGTGTGCATGCATGTGTGTGGTACTGTTAAGGGAAATGGATTATGGGATGCCAGATTAAAATAAAAAGCAAGAGTAAAAAGGGGCCGTATTAAAGAACTTACGAGAGAAAAGAGACATGAGTTAAAGAACTTACGAGAGAAAAGAGACATGTGTTAAAGAACTTACGAGAGAAAAAGAGACATGAGTTAAAGAACTTTCGAGAGAAAAGAGACATGTGTTAAAGAACTTACGAGAGAGAAAAGAGACATGTGTTAAAGAACTTTCGAGAGAAAATAAGGTTTGGTTAAAGAATTAGAAAAGGAGAACAGATATGCATGGGCTAAAGAATTAGAAAAGGTGAATAAAGAGGCATGGGTTAAGGAATTAGAAAGGTCAACAGAGATGCATGGGTTAAAGAATTAGAAAAGGTGAACAGAGAGGCATGGGTTAAATAATTAGAAAGGTGAACAGAGAGGCGACTAGCTACTGAACAGACAGGCTAGTAGCCTCTTTAAAATGAAAGTGCTAATGATTTCAAAAGTGCTTGTAAGAGTTTGCTCCATGTATTACATGTGGTCAACTAAAGCACTAAAATGATTACAAAAAAAGTAAACTAAAAGCATCACACATTTTACACGCGCGTGTCATGAACAGGATTAGCGTTGATTTCAGTTGAACATTGTTATGCACTGTTATGAAGGGAAGGCTTGTACTGTGTCGCGGGCCACATATGCTCCTGCATTAATAAAAGACTTCATAAAAAATTACACATTTCTTGGCTTTTTTTTTTTTTTACACGATTATAGTAAACACACAAAAATAAAACTGTAGTTGTATTTTTGCATAAGGCAAGGTCAGGTTTTTTTTTTTTTCATTTGTTTTTACAAACTCACTATGTCTGTTCGTTGGACACGTTAGTTTTGGCACTTCCCATTCTCGGATCAAATTGAAACTTTGCACAATTATTTACTCTACTTGATAGAACATGCATCTATTTAAAAAGTGCCATGAGTTAATTAACTACTGCTAATTAATTATTTTGTTTGCTATCGATATGACTAAGACTAAGACTGCTTTATTGATCCTTACGGAAATTTGTTGTGATTACAAGGACTCTTTTCTCATATAAAGACAACACAACAGAAAAATGCACACAAATACAACAGACAACATAAAGAGTTCATTCAGCGACTACACACAGGTATCTTGGTGCATTTCATGTTCCCTGATCAATGAGTGGCGGTGATAGAGTCTGACCGAGTGAGGTACGAACGAGTTTTTGTACCGCTCTGTTCTTGTTTTGATTGACAGCAGTCGCCCACTTCGCGACGACCTGTCGTAGTTCTGATGGAGCGGGTGGCCGTTGTCTTCCATGATTTTTTCGATTTTTCTTAGGCACTTTTGTTCAAAAAGTTCCTTTAAATGTGGCAATGTTGTAAGTGTAATTTTAGATGCTTTTTTAATGATTTTTTCTAGACGTCGCGACAGTTTAGATGAGGCGTTGCCTTGCCAACAAGTTATTCCGTATGTTAGCAGACTCTTCATAGTCGCGCGGTAAAATGTCTCAAGGATCTTCTTGCTTAGTTTAAAAGCTATTGAGTTTGTATAGAAAAAAGAGTCGCTGGGCTGCCTTCTTTGTCAGAGTTCCAAGGTGGTCTTCCCATGAAAGCTTGTTGTTGATGATAACACCTAGATATTTATATGCCTTTACTTGTTCTATAGATGTAGTGTTTATTTGCAGTTCACGTATAGTATGTTTTTTCTTTCTAAAATCTATTATAAGTTCTTTAGTTTTTGTTACATTCAGTTCTAGAAAGTTGTCGGTGCACCAGTTTGTAAACTCTTCTATCGAGCTTCGATACTGAGTTTCGTCTCCTGAAATAAGACCGACTATGGCAGTATCATCAGTGAATTTAATGAGTTTAACTGAGTCATAGATGCTTCTTATGTCATTAGTGTAAAGAGTGTATAGTACAGGAGAAAGTACACAACCTTGTGGAGCACCCGTACATAGTACTCGAGTTGACGATTTGGTGTTGTTGACTTTAACATACTGGGGCCGTTGGGTTAAAAAGTTTAGAACCCATGCTTGTAAGTAAGGGCTTACATTTAAGTTACTCAGTTTGTTTATCATTAGATGTGGCTGTATGGTATTGAAAGCCGAGGAGAAATCTACGAAGAGGACTCGTGCGTATGTTTTGGGTATATCGAGATGCTTATAAAGCTGGTCCAAAAGCAATAGAATGGCATCCTCAGTTCCTCTAGCTGCTTTGTATGCAAATTGGTGAGGGTCTAGGCTGTTGTTGACTTTTGCTACAAGTTGTTTTAGCATATATTTTTCAAAACATTTTATAACAATAGGTGTTAGTGCTACTGGGCGGAAATCATTTAAGCAATCTATTTTTGGTTTCTTAGGCACTGGTATGATCTCTGAAGTTTTCCAGATGTGTGGAATTACACACGTTTGCAATGACTGGTTAAAGATATGACAGAAGATAGAAGAGATTTGCTCCGCACATAGCTTGATCAGCTTGCCACTAATTTTGTCTGGTACAGAAGCTTTTGTTACGTCTGCTCTTTTAAATAACAAGGTCACTTCATCCTCAGTTACAAAATGGACATAGGGCTCTTGTTTTCCTTTGGACAGAGTGTTGAAAAGTTCTTTGTGTAGATCAACAAAATCTTCTTTGTCAAAACGAGAATAAAATAATTTAGTTCGTTGGCGAATTTCTCATCATCAGCCACTGAAATTTGTGCTCGTTTTGAGGCGCAGCCTGTTATTTTCTTTAATCCCTCCCAGCATTGTTTTGAGTTGTTCTTGGCAAAGAAATTCTCAATTTTTTCTTTGTATGTTTTTTTCCCTTCAATTATTGCTTTTCTCAGTTTATGTTTAGCATTTATAAACTCTTCGTTGCTAGCCTTATACTTTGTTTTCTTTTCAGTAATAAGGTGTTTGATTTTTTTGGTCATCCAGGGCTTATTGTTTCCATAGACTTGTATTGTTTTTGTTGGAATTGTTAACTCCTCGCAGAATGATAGATATGAGTTAACAGTTTCTGTTAGTTCGTTTATGTCTGGACAGTTTTCAATAAAGATTTCCCAGTTAGTTTTCTCAATGCATCCTCGTAGTTTTTCTACAGCCTCTTCAGACCACATCTTGACCGTTTTTATAACTCTCTTTGTAGTTTTAAGATTAGGTTTGTAATTTGGTATAAGATGGATCAGTACATTGTCAGATTCTCCAAGTGGGAACAAACTTTTACATTTGTAAGCCTGCTTAATGTTTACGTAGCATTTGTCGAGCGTTCTACCCTGCCTTGTGGGGAGGGAGACATACTGGCAATAGTTTGGCAGTGTGTTGTCAATATTTAGGTTGTTGAAATCTCCAGTTACGATACAAACAGAGTCCGGGTGTTTTGATTGTACATTGTGAAGCTCATCAAAAATTATTTCCGATGCAGTCGCTGTGTCAGCCGTCGGTGGTATGTACACAACAACAACACACACCTGAGTGAATTCTCTAGGCAAGTAGTAAGGCCTAAGTGTGACACACATAAGTTCAATGTTAGGGTCACAAATTTTATTCCTAATGTTCACATTATTGGCGTTGCAGTATTCCCTGTTTATATAGAATGCGAGTCCTCCTCCTTTTGACTTCCCACTATTAATTGTTCTGTCTGCTCTATAAACGTAAAATTTATCGAGATCAACAGAAGAGTCGGGTATCGTGTCATTGAGCCAGGTTTCAGTGAAACACATTAAGGAACACTCTCTAAATTGATACAGATGTTCACAGCAACCTGTTAATTCTTCCATCTTATTTTGTAAAGACCTAACATTGCCTGTTACGATGGGTGGAAGGAAGCCTCTTTGTCCTCTTCTTCTACACTTAACTCATATTCCTCCTCTACGTCCTCTCTTTTTACGTTTTGTGCTAGGGATTTGTTCGGTTAGAGCCTTGGGCTTAGGCTCGGTATTAGGTTCCAAGATGGCGGGTGTATAGTCCATACTGTCAAGCGTCTTACCACAAAACTCCACTGAAATACACGTTTCCACACAAATTAAAATCCATACCAACATTAGAATCCAAAAGACCCAGTGCACATCCATTGATACATTGGAGTAGTAACAAATTACATGAAATATTAACAGAAAAAAAATTAGAAAAAGAGTCCAGTACAATCAGGTCGCCTGCTGTGCAGCGCCCCGGAAGTTAAAATTTTAATATAGTGGTATAAGCTGAATTAGTCCCCTTTATACTTTGTTTAGAATGAGTTTGAAACTAACAATAGAATCTATCAAATCTATTTTCATAAGCACTCCGTTGGCACAGGGGTTTGCAGCCATGCGCCGTGAGTTTGAATTGAAGTCGTTCAACTTTTGTTTTTGTAAATGCATTTAAAAAGCGATCACGGTATCATTCACAAGATAAGCCTACTTCCATTATTTCACCCCTTACCACCTTTACTACTGGTCTAGACAAGTGATAGGATAAAAGCGTACTGAGAAAGATAGAGTGGGTGTGGGAGACAGACAGAGTGAGTTGATATAAGCTTTGTAAAAAAATGGATAAATTTGATAGAGGAGCACCTCGCACCAGGTATCTTAACCCAACCATGGACGGTCATGTGCTGATTTTAATTGTACCTTGCCAGCCCTTTCACAAAAGTTTTACAGTTGATGTCTTTTATAATACAGACGTTACTTCAAAAAATGAAGATGATTACGTCCTACGCGTCACCTTGGCCTTTGAGTTCAGTAGGTCTCACATTGTAGTTCACTTTGAAGACGTGACCTGAGCTATATGTCTGCCAGTGAAATCGATATTTCGTGTATTGATTTCTATAAGAGATACACTGGCTTATGTGTTTTGTTGTTGTTATACTATTTACTTAAGTTCCACTGTTACAGTCAGTGAGTTCTGACATACTTGGGTATTTCCAATACAGAGTACACACAAGGTTCTGTACCATCGATAGTCCATTGACCTGGAGAAACTAATTCAGAAGAGTCTTCCATACATGCAAGGTAGTTCACACCAGTGTTGGCCTATTACAAGAGATGGTTGCACCAATTTAAAAAGCAGCATTACAGAAACTACACTTTCTATGGCTGACGATCATTTCCCAGGTTCCCCAGCGTATGTCGAGTGGAGCTGGCTGGATTGATTTGTGGACCCAGTGGCGTCCTAAAAATTCTGAAATTCAGTCTTCACTGGTATTCGAATTCTAGACCCCCCGCCCCAAACGTTTGGAAGACAAAGCCCAAAGCGTTATACCATTTAAACACTTTCTTAAATTCGTTTTTCAAACCTTCAGTGTTAACATGTAATGGGCTATTCAATACGTTAACATTGCAAGTTACAAGTTAAGGATCCAAAGTTTTTAACGGTTACTACCCTTGTAAGTGCTGCCCATTTGATCTACTTTATCACTCAGGAAATAAATAAATTTTTAAAAAATTTTAAAAAATCGTAATTTTTCTGCGAACGAATAAGTTCTAAAATGATAGTCACAAGTAACTGAAACACAAATCTAGGCCTATACAGCAGCTGTAGCTATCAGCACCTCATGCATGAACTATGTAACGGACTGTAAATTCGGGCCGTTAAAAAGTTTATGACGCCTAGTGGCAGTAAATTTATCTCCACTTCTAGGTAATGATAAGCTGCTTCGAGGGTAAACAGGTCACGAATGTGTTCTATGTTTTTTTTAATTCTCACATTTTCCCACCTGGAAATTTTTATTTATTTCTAAGTTGTAAGTTTTCCTCTGTACACACTCGCAAGCATACACACACACACACATGCATGAATATATAGCTGTTACAATAATAATAAGGCTTGTCTTCGAGTCCGATGATTTATGAGGAGTGCAGTATCTTTCGTGGCTACGCAGCCCCGCCCCCCCCCCCCTCCCTTTGTGACCTACATATCGTGCCACATCCAGGGCAAGCATAAACTTTGTCCGCCGGTAGTCGATTAAGATTTTCTTTTCGCCGTCTGCGTCAGAGATTTTCTTCTGGTCTCAAATTTGTATCCCGCGGCCTTTGTGAGTGACCTTCATTTGTCTCGTTCTGAAGCCGCATGCAACCAGGTGTTCTCTTCTATGTCAGCTACGGCAAGTTGCCGCCTAAGCTGGTATATAAAGCATTTCCGTAAGGCACCTCTGTTACGTCGACCACCTTTTAGCTCACCAAAAAAGACTGCTTTTGACATGCGTTCGTCCCCCATTCGGGACGCGTGCCCTGCCCAGCGTAACTGTCGGACCATAAGAAATCCCTCTATACTGTCCATACTGACGTTCGCAAGGAGATAGGTATTTATTATTACAAACAAACATACTTTCTGGTTTTCCTTGCTTAGATAGAAACAAACAGTTAAAATAGGACAACTATTAGAGATAAGCTTGATTAAACAGTGAAAACAGAAAGACAGACAGAGAGAGAGAGAGATGTAGATAAACCAGTTTGTAGATAGTGACGTAGGTCTGGACAATTGATTAATGGAACGTCCTAAAAGGAGATACAAGTCGGAAATCCCGCGGGACGCCCCTTCATGTTTGACAACAGTCCAGTTTGCTTCAAGAACTTGGATCTAGTTGAAAGATATCACACCATGGACTATTTAGACCTTATTTCTATCACAATAACTCTCTCTCTCTCTCTCTCTCTCTCTCTCTTATGCCCACTCATTACACTTTAGTTGACCTACTTTCATTATTGATATTTCCACATCGTGTGAAGATCTACAGGACAGGAACACAAAGCAAAATAGTAAATAAAAAAAGTCCCTTCTAGCCTGGTGGGCACGACATTTCCAAACAGAATTCAACCCGAAGATCGAATTCAAAGACACGTTCTAAGAATTTCCCCTCGTTTGAAATCAATGCGAACCAGACGACCTTCTCCTCTGATTGAACACATAAATAACCTTTCCACAATGTTTAATGAATGGCTTTGATTTTTCTTTAAAAAGTATAACGCATGGGCGCAGACAAAATTTGAGACTTGAAACAGATGGGCGAAATATTACAACAAAATTTATTACCATTTAAATTTAGCATAATTTACTTTACCAATAAGTTTACGCTGTACCTACAATGACCCGGATGTTTTATGTGCTGTCTGTATTTACGGAAAATCTCGAACTTTGAACACGCTCCGCTTTAGGAAGTCTGAGTTAGGGTGTAAATAATCTTCATTTTTTGATGGAACATTTGAAGGTAATAAAACTAAATGAAAACAAATATTTCAATATTCACAGAGCCTAAACCTGCTTTTATTTTCATATAGACTTCTGCTCTTGTACTTAGGAAAATAGATCTAGTCATACTAAATTTCATATCTGCTTTTGGTCCCTCCTGAAAACGCACCAGCTTTCTCCAGGCGTCTCGGCTCTTAGCGAGTCTCACCAAATGTCCCCAAGTATGGACCTCATTCACCAATCGTAAACAAACAATATTTTGTCACGTGATCATATTGATAAAACAACGAAAAAAAACTGTCACGTGACAGCCACTGTGTATTAAAATTAGATCGTAATTTGTATAGAAGAGATAGAGAACCACGTGGCAAAATGTTGTTTGTTTAAGATTGATGAATGAGGTCCATTGCCCATCTGTTTTGAATCTGCTCCCAAATCTTGGCGCCATGTGAACTCTTCCTCTTTCTTTGGGGTCCCCACATGAGGACTTGTCATGTCATGCTGGATGCAGGCTGGGGAACGGTGTGGCCTATCCATCGTCATTGAAGGCTGTCTACTTTATTGCACTGCTGCTTTTTTCTTTGCCACAGTTTCTTTACGTAGTTACGTAACATCTGAATCTGCTTGGTAGAAATAGAATTGCGTAATTTTATATCTATATTATAAAGTAGAATCTGAGGTGTATGTATGTATGTATGTATGTATATATGTATGTATGTATGTATGTATGTATGTATGTATGTATGTATGTATGTATGTATGTATGTATGCTACTTATAGACATCAAAACCGCTAGACCAATCTTGATAAAACTAGGCAGGAATGTTCCTTGGGTACTAACTTAGACCGTAGTGTATGTATTGTAGCCCTCAAACAAACTTAAGACACTCAAAAAAAAAAAAGTTGTCCGACTCTATTACAGCTATAGTATTTTATGGATCTAGGCCATGTCTACAATGTTGACATGAGAAAAGATCGAAAGGATTTAGACCTAGATCTAATTTTAGGAAATACACTTTGCGCAGAAAGTTTTTTACTTTGACACTTGAAAATACAAAAGAAGTTCCATTGATTTCATTATATAATAAAATTAACCTTCAATTTTGTGTTTCAAAAGCAAATTTTATATAAATTAGTTCCTGATATCTGTGACTACAGATTTCCTGGCGAACATTCTTTCATTAGACATTACCAAATGGTTACACATTAACACATCTCTCTACTGAGTTTATTCCTAGGTCTAGGTCTAAAACTCTTATTGAACTCTAAGATGATAAAACTTCTTTTCGCAAAGATAGTTTTGTGCTTTAACACATAAACATACTAATTATTGTCGATTCATTTGATATTTTAATCAATTTAACATTCAAATTTGTTTTTCTAAAGCATTTTTAATACATTCGTTCGCTATTCGCTAAAGTTGCGTAGCCGTGTTGAGAAAGGCCTATATTCATTCATGAAAAAGGGTCACGCATGCGCAACACAGAATGAACTCTATAAAAGCCAATTTTTAACTCTAGGTTAGTGTAGATTTAGATCTATGTCTACCTCAAGATCTACTTTATACTGTAACACATGAACTTACAAAATTAAGTCTATTCATCTCAAATTTAATCAAATATATGTAGGCCTACAAGCAAATGTTTTCATTTGAAAAAATGGATTTAAGCCTATTAGCTATTTTGATTTGATAGCTTCATTCACACTATTTTACATTGACACATTCGCTTTACCTATTACATTATTATTTCCTTTAATTGTGACTATATCGACAGTAATGCGCAAATAAAGACCCGCGGGTCGCGGGTAACATGTGTCCAGTTATCTTATAAAATAAAGATGATTACGCCATACGCGAGTATACTTAGGTCAATTTAGACATGTATGTTAATCAATGATTGAAATTCTCTCAAGTGACACAAGTCACTGGTTTTCCTGGCTGACTCAAGCAACGCATTCCAAGCTCTAATAGTACTAGGGACGAAAGAGCATTTGTACAAATTTGTCCTAGCATATGGAACGAGGAATGTGCCTTTATCTTTGTGTCTTTTTGAGTTTTGTTGTATATATTATATGCGGTAATTTATTGCTAAAGCAATCAATGTGTGCGGTATACGTCTTTCTGTGGTCTTGGTTCAAGCTCTGCAATCTCTGGACTCACTCTTATTTTGCACTGGACCTCACTGGCAGCCACTCAGTGCAATAGAGTTCAGTTATCATAACCCGAAGTTATCTTTCAAAGATTAAAAAAAAAAAAGGAAGAAAAAAAAAAGAATCGCAAAGCCACGTAGTTTAACATATCAAACGTGTTGTGTTGATAGTCAATTGAGACATACGGATTTAGACATGTAGTGTGACTTCCTGGAAAATGTCTGCAGATGGAAAAATCAGAAATCGTCATCGAGTTAAAGATTTCAATACGTGGCGACAAATCCAAAAATAGCAAGCTTTCCTTTTTTTTTTTTTGTTTATCCGGTGTTTATAATAAGAAAGTATTGATAAGCGAAGAATGTCTCTCAAACCTTTTCACATGTACCTCAAAATATTTTTACTTCTATTTGGCCACGGTGATTTTTCAATAGGGCGCGTCTTTGACATTGTTTTATTTTGTGTCCATTTATTTTAAAATGATCAATATTCCTCTTTCAATTTTCTTACGTTTCTCTTAAGTTCCACTACATCGCCACTATATTTCTTCATATCTTCTCTCTTACTGAGTGTTTAAAGAGCGTCAACTGGATCTTACAAATCTGAGTGTAAACAAATAAATTCCCAATGCGCATTACTTTTTTATTCATCTGACTCATTGGCATAGCAACAGTGTCACGAAATGGTTTATGGCGCCATTGCCCATTACTAATATAGCCCACAAAAGCCCTAAAATCTAACAAAAAGCATTAGCCATTTTGTTTTGGATGTTCCTTCAGATCTGAAGATTATAACTTCCTGGCCTAAATCTCCCGCACGACGGCGGTGGTGGAGGTTGGGTAAGGATTCAAACCCGGAACCATCGAGACGATAGCCGAGAGCGTATAGCACACAAACAGGAAGATAATGTAAATGTCGAAACTTTTGACACAATTTTCTTTTGCGTATAATTTGTCCTGTACTCTCTCTTGATCTAGAATCGACCACAAATTTACAAAATAGCTGCGATTTTTTTTTTCTCTAATTTGTTCCTGAACAGAAAAGCGATATTTTACTTTTAAAAAAAATATATATACTATATAATATAAAATTCATATCTACTGCTATACAAATGGATTTTCATAGTTAAAAAGAAGACTACTATATATTGGGCGGTCGATGTAAAGGTCAGTTGTTTCTGAGGCCCATTGGCTAACTGGATCACATTTGGCATGTACAACGTCCAACCCGCCTTTACTTTTTTTGCCAAATAAAGTCAGGTATCCATTAGAATTGGATGAATTTCAGAGGAAGGGGGAAAGGGGTTAAAATCCCGACATTAATGACCTCAGTCTACACACGGGATTCAAACACGAGACAGTCATAGAACCGTTTTTCAGTTCGACGTTCAAGAGTTTTAAAATGTAAATGTGTATATTGGTGAAATACTGAATAGAACATTATCTGTATGAAACACCCAATAGGCATAATGAGTTAAAATGAGGGATCATGGGTTTCTTCCTCGTCATTAAAATGTTTCTATGTGTCTAATTTACTTATTCATGTGTTTGTGTGTGTGTTTTGTGAATGTGTAAATATTGTCATGGGCGTAGCCAGGGGTAGAATTCCCGCGCGAAATAAAAAATAAATAAATTTTATCACTGGATTTTCGCTTTAATTTTGTTTATTAAAATCATGTAATGCTAGACCCTTGCAAACTCTGTCATACATTTTGACAGTCACACTACAAATTGAAACATAGCTTAAAGTAAAAACCAGCCCTTTACTACACGCCTATACTAGGCCCATAACCAGGTTGGAAGAAAGCGAGAAAGATGAGATAGACCAGTTTTACATTTGTTTAGATTCTTCGATAACAGCAGAGCGCTTGAAAACGATGATGTGCAGTTGTAACCTCAACAATTGTCGCCTCGAAACTCTTTCATGCAAGGAATCCTGGGATACAAGAATTTAAAAAAAAAAGATCGACCTTTAAGACGTCGAGAGAAATCATTTTGAATTACGTTCATGTCCTTGTGGCTATTTATGTCTTGTTTAAGAAAGAGACAGTGAGAGCGAGAGAGAGTGAGAGTGAGAGAGAGAGAGAGAGAGTGTGTGAGAGTGTGAGAGAGAGAGTGAGAGCGAGAGAGAGAGTGAGAGAGACAGTGAGAGCGAGAGAGAGTAAGTGAGAGAAAAGAAATAGAAAGGTTTCTACGTAAAAGTAAATAGATAAATTTCTAAATAAATAAATAGATAGATTGACTTATTGATAGATCGATAGATAGATAGATAGATAGATAGATAGACAGTCAGACAGACAGACAGACAGATAGATAGATAGATAGATAGATAGATAGATGGATGGATAGATAGAGAGATAGATAGATAGATAGATAGATAGATAGATAGATAGATAGATAGATAGATAGATAGATAGATAGATAGATAGATAGATAGATAGATAGATAGATAGATAGACAGATGTAAAGTTCCAAATTGACTATGCAAACTTTAAACCACTTTTTACAATCTTTATTATTTAGGTCAAAAGGAAAACTTTCCCACAGTATCTTTGGCACTTCAAGCAAGGTCATAGTACTATTGATTTACCTGCGATTATAGACCGCGAACGTTTGAAAGCATGTCAGATGTATCGGGAATGAATTCATTGAGGCTTTGCACTATTATGATTTATGTTATGCAGATGACTTGTATAAGGAAGTGAACGGAGAAAAGAATACATGAAAACAAAAAGCTTTCAAAGACTGAATTTTTGATTGGATCAACATTTGAAGTTTTCGCTGACAGGGCAAAATTTCAAACCAATGTGTTTCACTTGATTCCAGCTATAAATTTACGTCTAACCCGCTTAGCAACTTTTGGCACAACCAAACATCTTATTATGTAAAGCGGATTGTACATAGCTATTTTGTCTTACAGAGAAGAAGAAGAAAGAGAAAGAGAGAAGAGATCGACGGATCGGCTATCACTGATAGCCCCTAGTACGTAATTCCCATGGCTCCCAATGTACCAGCCCACTAAACACTGTGTGGGGTGGATTTCTTGGAATGCAGCTCTAAAGCAAAAAAAAAAACATAAGAAATACTATTTTCAAAAAAACAAGGTTTCTAATAAATATAATTGTATCAATTACTTTGGATCTGTCATGTGATTACATTTGTAATAGATCTAGACAAACAATAATAAGTTAGAAATATTTTTTTTTTACCAATTGTGTTTGTTTAGCGCAATTTCATGCTTTTAGTTTTGTCAATGCGCTATGATCTATCACTTGTCTGGACCAGTTGGAGGGGGGGGGGGGGCGGAAGAAGGGGGTAACTTCTCAAATGTTACCGTGATCGCTTTTTAGGTTGGGACCTGACCTAAGCTTGAACGTGATACTAATGTGCTGGTTTGAAGGTACAGACAAGAGTACTATTGTACTCTACCTAGGCATACCTTGCGCAGGTCACTCCGGAGATATTGGAGTGGAATAGCTTCATTTATTGTCCATTAATCTTGTTTTCGGTCACGAATCTCACTTGTTATAGTTAAAACTATTCATTAAATATTTAAAACTCTTTCTTATTTTTTTTGTATAAAGTAAACACTTTTTAAAAAAAATGTTATTCCTAAAAATTCATTCCATTTGTTTTCGTTTATACAAAAAAAAATTATTACAAAATGTTAAGTGTTTTCTAAAACATGGCCTTAACATAACTCCTGGTACCCAAACGTCCCGTCGCTAAAACGGCCACCGCGCCAAAACGGCGTACAGAGATAGGACATTTTGCACTGACCTTTGCTTCCCGTTGAGCCGGTTTTGTCTTCTAGCACCCTGGACCACCGCCACCAAGGTAAACAGCATCAGACCGCTGACCAGGAGAACTGGAATGATGAGAGTCAGCACTAGGTCAAGGACGTTGATGGATGCCAACAGTTTTTCATACCTATACAGTTGGAAAAAAGGTACTCTAGATCATTAACACAAAAAAAAAAAAATTTTCTGAAAAAAAAATAGAAACAGTAACTTCTGATAGCCTACTTGATAACCATTGTCGTAGAATAACACTTTCGTTTTCCCTTTTGTCCGATAGATAACAAGGAAGGAATGGGTCTGTGTTTACAGTCAAACTACAAGCAGATTAGGGCGATAGTGTTCTGCTACCACAATTAAAGTGTTTTAATCTGTTGATAGGTAAGACTGAGTATTCAAGCACTTTAATATTGTGGCTGATGTTGTTTCGTAAAACATTCATTCATCACTACCTGGTATGGCAATCTGAACATTAAAAATAAAATTAAACTTCATAGAATCCTAAATGCTGCTGGTGAAGTCATTGGCAAAAAACAAAACCCATTTATGCAGCTGTTTGAGACAAACATATCCATAAAAAAACTAAAAAGATCCTAGTGAAAAAAAAAGCTCCCTTTTTACCCTCACAAAAGAGATACAAGACACCGATAACAAAGAAAAACAGACACAAACACTCTTTTGTTCCCCTGACAATCAGATCATTAAATAGAAACAATCTGATATAAACTTTTCACATGTAAATTATGAGTAAGTCTGGTGTGAATGTACATTTCGGTTTTCTATATTTATAATGTTTTGTTTTGGTGTAATGCACAAATTGTAAGAAGTTTCTTACGGACAATAAAGATTATTATTATTATTATTATTATTGTTATCATTATCTAAAGTTAATATTCAGTTCATCGTAGTTATGTAAGAATACTACTCCTTTTAGCTCCCTAACCAGCGAAGGATGCAAATAGGATTATTGTGAATTAAGGTTTAGGCAATGAGCATCTGCCCAAAATTCGTCCCTGACCTTAACTATGACACTGGTTTGACATGGGGTCTTAGAATACCAGAAGTGTGGTCAATTTTTTTTAGAAGAAGATAGCTAAATCAAAACAAGCCCACTAATCACAGACCCAAACGTAATGTGTTCTATTGTTTCATGCAATGGCGACACCGTGTGTCGTAGTTTTCCTTCCACCGTCCGAGGTAAGCACCAATTGGACAGTGTCCGAACCGGAACTGGGCTAGGACTGCCTGTTCCTCACGATTAAGTTGCCACCATGCATCTCTTTTGTCTGGTCTACTCATTGCCCGGTGAAGCTCACGTCCCTTGTCCGAAGAATCCCAGCCATCGTGTCAAAGTGTCAACATGCGTTTGTCGACCAGGGATCGTACACTTTGATAAG
Source organism: Biomphalaria pfeifferi (assembly GCA_030265305.1). NCBI lineage: Eukaryota > Metazoa > Mollusca > Gastropoda > Planorbidae > Biomphalaria > Biomphalaria pfeifferi. The sequence continues at coordinate 294,557 of JASAOG010000133.1, forward strand.
TGCACGGTTCATCATGTTCGAGCGCCGTTGCGACCGCGGTTTTCGCGAGCTGGTCAGCCAAGTCGTGGCTGACCACCCCACAATGGGCGGGCACCCATTGCAAAGTAACGTTCACTCCGAATCGTAGGAGACGCCCTCCGACCGTTAGGACGTTCCATACCCTTCTGACACCTTCATCTAGCCCTTCTAAGGCCTCTAGCGCGGCCATCGAATCCGTGAAAAGGACTATGTCGTTCGCTGACGCAGTCCCGTTACGTACCTTCGTTGCCACCCAGTCCAGTGCCTGGAACATTGCTTCGTGTTCAGCCTCGCGGCTGCTTTTCTGCTGACAGGATCCCCTGAGCTCGTCCCTTTCGGGATTGCCAGAGAGTCGGACTACCGCCCCGTACCCAGCTTTCACCGTTCCCTCGAGCGTCTGCACAGAGCCGTCTGTGTAGATGGTGGTTACTCCGGCTGGATATGAAGCTATAGTCTCTCTGGCTGCTTGTAGTAGCCGTGTGGGGTGACTCTGCCTCGTCACCACTGGGTCAAGTAGATCCTTCCAAATCGTCGGCATGCCGAGGGCCTCCATCGGGAAGATAGAACCGGACGGGGAAAGAGCAGCCCGCTCCATCGGCAGATTCGCCTCTCTGACCAACCCACGCGCCACATGCATGAGGCAGGGCCGGTTTTTGAGGCGTCTCCTACCCTCCCAGTTGTCGACCAGACTTCTGAGTGGGCCTCCATCTTCCAGCCGCATATATCTCTCGTGAGCTAGTATTACGGCTCGCTCTCTGCGCAATTTCAACGCTGGAATGTTTGCCATAATCTCACCAGTGGCAATTGGCGTTGTCCTAAAGGTTCCACAGATTAGTCTTATGGCTTGGTTCTGAACAGCATCTAGGCCTGCTAGAGTCGTTTGCGAAGCCCAGACCTGAACAGGAAGACTGTAGTCCAAGTGAGAGCGTACTGCACCCATGCACAGTCCTCTCAGCACATCCGCTCTCGCTCCCCACTTCGTTCCAGCTAGTTTCTTCACGATGTTCAGCTTCTCGGAAGCTGTTTCCTTCACCTGTTGGATATGATCGCACATAGTCAGTTTCTGATCGAGAATTACTCCAAGGTACTTGGGCTTTTTATCCCATTCCAGAATCTTGCCATCCATTCGTAGCTCGACAGGTTCCTTCAATATGTCACGGCCCAGCGTAAACCATGAGTAAACCGACTTCGAGTGGTTTACCTCAAGGCTCCACATTCTGGCGTAGCAAGATAGAGTTGTTAATGCCTGCTGGAGAGTGCCAATGAGCTGTTGGCGATCCCTCCCTCAATGATGACTCCCACAACACGATATCATCTTCAAACAACAGCTTCTGACATTGCAAAAGGGCCGGCAAGTCGTTGATATAGACCAAAAATAGCGTTTAGCTGAGTGCCGATCCCTGCGGCACCCCCTGCTTGAGTGGAAGTTTCCTCGACAAGTGCTTACCAACACGAGTCTGTACCGTTTTTTCCGTGAGGAAATTTTGGATCCACTTAAGCATATATGAACCGACACCTAAGTTCATCAGTTTCAACAACAAACCGGGCCTCCATACCCTGTCATAGGCCTGCTTGAGATCGATAAATACCGCTAGCGTCGACTGACCAGGTCGATTTGTGTTGCCCCACTGGAAGCCATCCGCCACTTTCTGCATGAATAACGTCACTTGATCGATCGCATTTCGTTGCCTCCTGAACCCGCCCTGTTCAGGAGCAATGAGACCTTTCGTTTCTAGAAACCATGTGTGCCTTCTGTTGACCATGCGTTCAGCCGCCTTCCCGACGTTGGACGTCAACGAAACGGGTCGGTAACTTTCTGCACGATCTGGGACCTTCCCCTTTTTGAGCAGGGGAACAATCGTTGCCACTCGACAAGCCTTAGGAAAATCCCCCTTAGTCCAAGTACGGTTGTCGGAGGAAACCAATTTAAAACATTGAGACCGTGTTTGAGGTCTGCTAGAGCAGAAGCATTTGACTGATTAGAAGTTTCGTGTATTTCAAATCCAGGTGGATATCATAATGTATAGCCTACTTTCCTTTATTTTTTTTGGTTACACCTATTTCTCTTCTCACTCTCACACTATTTATTTCTTCTTTCACACATTTCTCTTATCTTTCTTCTATCCTTTCTCTTCTTTTCACAAAGCTTATATCAACTCTGTCTGTCTGTCTGTCTGGTAAAAAGATTGTACACGTTATTGTTTTCCACATCGTATCTCGGATCACGTTTTGTACGATTACTTTTGTACCTGACAAAAATTAAAAAAAAGAATCAATAGCAAAAAATATCCAAATCAATTAACGGTAATGAAACTTTTTTTTTTGGTATCGAACAAGGTAAAGAAATTGTACTTGACAAATGTTGTGGAATAACTTTCTCTTTTTCTTTCTCTCTGTCTCTCACTCTCTCAAGTCAGTTTCTTCACTCTGTCTCTTCTCCCTCTCTCTCTTCTCTCATTCTCTATCATGACTAATTCTCTACTCTCTCTTCTCTCTGTCTTTTCTCTCTGTCACTTCTTTCTCTGTCTCTTCTGTCCCTGCCTCTTCTATCTCTTCTCTATCTTCTTTTTCTTTCGATACTCCACTTTTTACTGAGCAACCTTTTTATTCTTAAATCTAGCTTCTTCTCCTAATGAAGAACAAAAATGCTTATAATAAGTGTAATATTAATGACAATATAAAAAATAACAGGTTTTCACACAAGCCTATTGACTAGAACAAACTTTACACACACTCACACACACACTCAAAGTGTCATATTAATAAATTAATTATCAAAATTGTGTTAACAGACCGTAACGCTTCTAAACGAGATTGATAAGAGAAATGGCACATAAAAGATGTTTGCCCAAAGCTCGCCTGCATATTGGGAGAATATTTATTTTAACATTTGAAGTCAGAACAAAAACATTATTAGGAAAACATTGTAAACCCTGTCTATTGGTTTGTTTGTTATATATCCTATAATCTTCAAACAAACCATGGGCTTTAAAAAGGGAGAAAAGAACTATTTTAAAATTAGTGAATTATAACTTTAAAAATGTTAGCGAGAATATGTATATATATGTGTATACACCTATAGCTTATGTGATGTTCAGGACGTCATTTGTTGAATAGACGTCACGAAACTTTGTTTTTACTATTTCTGTTAGCTTACCAACTCTTCAAACGTAGCTGGACACTGGGTGGGTGGTCACTGGGTGGGTGGACACTGGGTGGGTGGTCACTGGGTGGGTGGACACTGGGTGGGTAGTCACTGGGTGGGTGATCACTGGGTGGGTGGACACTGGGTGGGTGGTCACTGGGTGGGTGATCACTGGTTGAGTTGTCACTGGGTGGGTGGACACTGGGTGGGTGGGTGGTCACTGAGTGGGTGGACACTGGGTGGGTGGTCACTGGGTGAGTTGTCACTTGGTGGGTGGTCACTGGGTGGGTGGTCACTGGGTGGGTGATCACTGGGTGGGTGGACACTGGGTGGGTGGACACTGGGTCGGTGGTCACTGGGTGAGTTGTCTCTGGGTGGGTGGTCACTGGGAGGGTGGACACTGGGTGGATGGTCACAGGGTGGCGGACACTGGGTGGGTGGTTACTGCAAGGGTGGACATTGGGTAGGTGGTCACTGGGTGGGTGGACACTGGGTCGGTGGTCACTGGGTGAGTTGTCTCTGGGTGGGTGGTCACTGGGAGGGTGGACACTGGGTGGATGGTCACAGGGTGGCGGACACTGGGTGGGTGGTTACTGCAAGGGTGGACATTGGGTAGGTGGTCACTGGGTGGGTGGACACTGGGTCGGTGATCACTGGGTGGGTGGACACTGGGTGTGTTGTCACTTGGTGGGTGGTCACTGGGTGGGTGGTCACTGGGTGGGTGATCACTGGGTGGGTGGACACTGGGTGGGTGGACACTGGGTCGGTGGTCACTGGGTGAGTTGTCTCTGGGTGGGTGGTCACTGGGAGGGTGGACACTGGGTGGATGGTCACAGGGTGGCGGACACTGGGTGGGTGGTTACTGCAAGGGTGGACATTGGGTAGGTGGTCACTGGGTGGGTGGACACTGGGTCGGTGATCACTGGGTGGGTGGACACTGGGTGTGTGGTCACTGGGTGGGTGGACACTAGGTGGGTGGACACTGGGTGGGTGATCACTGGGTGGGTAAACGCGGAGTTAGAATTCGACTCAAACGATTATCTTTAAGAAATTGAACAGTTTATGAATATACGCTAGACTGAAATGTTTCTTTGTGTTCAGTAAAGAATTAAATGAATACAAATAGCTACATGAATGTTTTGCGCACCTTCTTATTTAGAAACGTCTTCTACAATTAATTTTTACAACATACAAATGCAGGGGCGGACTGGCTATATGGGCAAACGGGCTAATGCCGGTGGGCCGGTACCAAATGGGCAGGTCTGGTCGCGACCAAAGAAAAAAAAATTCCATGCAGACAACTTAAAAAAAAAAGTGACAGCAGCAAGACACAAAGGCCCGAACACGTTTTCTTGTGTTTTTTTTTAAATTCTTATTACAATTAATATTGTTTCAAATTCATCAAGAATATAGAAAAAAAAATACATTGTAGGCCTACACCATAGATATACCATCATTTGCAAAACGTTAAACCGTACTTTCTGCTATACACTGGCGGCATGGACTGCTTTGAAGTCTTCGAGGTTGTGTTTGGCCAAATCATTTTGCTGGTCGGCATGGGCCTTTCATGGCACTCCCTTCCCTCCCCCGTCTTTTAATGGTTCCAATGAAATTTAACCAAAAAGAGGGATGAGAGAGGTTGAGTTAGAAAACATTTATATAACGCAGCAAAAAAAAAAAAATAGGCGCGACAATTAGCTCTTTAACAATACTTAATAGAAATTAACTTTAACACATACACACAGCCGCGAAATTGCAAACCACCCAACTTATTCACAGCTCAATATGGGTATAAAGCTCTACTTTCTGCGATTTGAAAAGAATAAGGAAATTTCTTTTTGTTTATTTTTAATAACATAGATCTAAAAATACTACACTTAAGGCTTACAAAATAATATTTAATCTAGATCTAAATCAATTTTATACTATTGCAATTAATGGCAAACTTATGCTTAGTATGAAGTCATTAATGATGAAAATTATTACAAAAATTACAATAATTTATATAGCGCTGTCACATCCGATATTTAATGAAAGGAGATTTATATTTTAAATAATGGGTCATGGTATATTCTTATACAAATCGCGTTTTCGAGAATGTATTAGGAGGATGCAAGAGCTTTTCACTTTAAGTAAGTGCCTCTCTAACGGTTCTGCTTTCTCTTATCTTTTAATGAAATGGGTTACCTGAGTCAGGCAGGAAAACCAATGATTTAGCATATTTTAAGTCACAGATCAACATGCATGACTAGATTGACACATGAAATGCGTAGGACGTAACAATCTTATTTTTTGAAGAAACGTCTGTAATCTATAAATAAAACCAAAAAGTTTGAAACTCATTAAGGCTGCTATTGTAGTATTTATAGTTTTCAGACTACATACATGTATAAATAGAATACATTATGTAAGCCTACGAATGCATACATCCAGTTTGCAGTGCGTTATCAAACTTTATATATTTTATAGAGAATTAGGCTTACACCTAACACATGGGCGTAGCCGGCAGGGGAGGGTCTTCAAACCATCACTTGTCTCAGAGATCATTGTCTGAAAGAGAAACTTTACTTACTGCCCCAGTGCAGCCAACGTAAGCAAACTGCAGTCACCAAATGAGCGTAGCCAAAAGGGTTTTTGTGGTTTCCCTTTCCCCTCCAATCCAAAAACTAAAGCATTTTACCTATTTCTACCAGTCGCTGGACTCCATTGAATAGCAGATTTGATTTTTGAATTTTTTTTAGCAGAAGAGTAGCAGGCTAATTGCACTGTAGATACCTCAGAATATGCATTTTTAAAGCTTAAAATAACGGAAATAATGCTTGCTTCCGGACCCCAGAGCTCCCCCCCCCCCCCCGGACTCCCTACTGCCCTTTGGCGTTGTGTACTGTCTTTCCACTAATTATAGGAAGAGAGTATTCTAGGGTAGAAAAATGTTTGAAAGAATGAAAGATCAGAATGTAATGAAGAGTAATTACATACACACACACTCTTATATATATATATATACATATATCATGGGCGTAGCCAGGATTTTTTTTTTTGGGGGGGGGGGTTGGGGGGGATTTTTTTCTCCCCCCCCCCCCGAAAAAACTTGTGTGTGTGTGCACAATAAATCTCTATTACATTCTGATCCTTCATTCTTTTGGAAGACGGTTATTGTGCCCAAGAATAGGTTCTTCCTGGAGTTAGTGAAAAAATTGTAGACTCCTCGCCCTTGCCAGCAAGGGGTCTGGTGGAGCGCTGAGAGCTCTCCCTGCGCGGGGCGAAGCCCCGCCGCCAAACACTATTTCTGGTATTGAAAGCCAACTAAATGCATATTCTGAGGTACTTACAGTGCATTATTTTGGTATTAAAAAGTTTTATTTAAAAAACCTAATGTGCTATTCTTACTGCTTAGACCCTCCCGCGCGTTCGGCGCATTTGCTGGCAAGCTGTTTCCACAAAAATCTGTCACTGGCAACCTCACGCAACGCTCTGTCCCAACCTTGCTAAGGGGTCGACTCTCATTTCGGCATAGGATTTCCTTAATTTAGACCCGATCTCTATAACTGACTCCTAAAATCCGTCTTAGCCATCTTTGTAGAGCCACATTTAGTGCTTTTCAATTTCATTGCACTTGATTAATGGATATCAAAATCATCTGTTGATGGGTTTTTAAACTAAAAAATCTCTGGAGCATTGTTTTATTCAAATTCAAAACCCCATTTAGCTACGGTCATAGAATTTGGTGACTGTAGTTTGCTTTAGAAATAATTTTGAAGAGAGAGGTTTTCAACCTTAAAACGCTCTGTAGGGGAATTTCAAACTCAAAACTATCTTTAGGGGTTTTAAACTTTGAAAAAGCCATCTGGAAAAGAGGGGTTGAAACTCAAACCCCCTCCCCCCATTGGCTTGGCTACGCTCAAAGAATTTAGTGTGTAATTTGCTTTTTTTTTTATATTAAAGTGGTTATTTTTATCATCAAACCTCTGAAAGGAAATTTAAACTCAAAACTCCCAATAAGCTTGACTATGCTCATAGCATTTTAATTGCGAAATTTAATTTTGTTTATTTTGAAGATTTATTTTAGATTCAAACTCCGCTGGCGGGAGGTTTAAAATAAAAAAACCTTTGGCTATGCTCATATCATTTTGAGTGCGTAATTTGCTTTTTTTTATATTGTTGAGATATTTTTAGCTTCAAACCCAGCTGAGGAGGGGTTTAAACTCAAAACCCCTTTGGCTACGCTCATACAATTTTGAGTGTGTAATTTGCTTTTGTATGTTGAAGAGGGGTTTATCGTAAATTTTGAAGAGGGGTTTAAAATCAAAATCTTTCTTGGGTGCTCTCTTGGAATTTTGGGATTGTTGTTTGCATATTTTGTTTTGTTTTATAGAAGAGGGGCATTTAAATGCAAAACCCCCTTGTAAGGGGTTTCAAACTCAAAACCCTGTAGGGGGTTTTAAACTCAAAACACCCTGGTATAGGGTTTCAAACTCAAAACCCCTTTAAACCCCCTGGTGTGGGGTTTTAAACTAAAAATTCCCTTGGCTGTGCTAGGGCAAGTGATGGTTTAGTATTAAAATTTCACCTAAAATAAACAAAATTAAAGCAAAAGTTCAGTCACTGTACTCCAACACCTCCCCTCCAGGGGGGGATTTCATTTCGGGGGGGGGGGGGTTGAACCCCAAACCCCACCCCCTGGCTACGCCCATGATATATATATATATATATAAATTTGGGGAGTTGGGCGAAAATCCCCCCCCCCCCCCCCACCGAAAATATAGGCCATTTGTGGGCCGGTTTATATGGTAAAGCCCGGGCTGATTTTGATACCCAGTGCGCCCCTGTACAAATGAACAAATATGTATATAATCTATCAATACTGAAGGAAAAGGAAACTGTGCCTTATAATCTGTTTGACTGCCCCAGACTTGCTGATCTCCGTCTGGACAGGTCTGGGAAACCAAATTTTCTCGACCTGTATGGTGACATGCATGCACAACGCAAGACAGAAGGGTTTCCGTCCAGGGCTTTTGTAAGAGAGGATCTAAGCTTCTCAAGCCCTCACTTAAATGGAGTTTAATATTGATGATGATGATCAATACTGGCTTGATTGGTAGCCCTTTTCACTACCCAGTAATATAAAATATAAATACTATATCTTAATCTATATCACCAGACTAGACTTTTCTGTATTCTGGTTAATAGATCTATACATTGACTTAGCCAGGATTTATTTATTTTTGGTTGCTTGTGAATCGGGCGGGTTAATTAGTTATTGAGAGGGAAGTAATCATTCAAAAGATGCATCTACCATATAGGAGGAATAATAAGTTTAAGTTTTTTATTTTGTTTATTTTTTCTGGTCGCCTCTCAACGGCGGCCTGCAAGTTGTGAAATATTAGCTTAATGTCTGAAACACTATTGCGAAAATTCTAGCGTTGACGTCAAGTCTCAAATATTAACCTAAGGTCCAACTGATTAACTGAAACATAAACCGAAAGTCTAAAAGATAAAAGCAAGGTCTGAAACATTAGCCCAAGGTCTGAAACATTAACCCAAGGTCTGAAACATTAACCGGAGTTATAACTGGCTACCTCAAGGTTTGAAACATTAAATCAAGATCTGAAACATTAAATCGAGGTCTGAAACATTAACCCAAGGTCTGAAACATTAACCCAGGGTCTAACTGATTAACTAAGGGTCTAACGTATTAAATCAAGGTTTGAAAGATTAACTCGAGTTCCGAAACATTAACCCAAGGTCTGAAACATTAACCCAAGGTCTGAAATATTAACCCAATGGCGGTTCCAGGGGGGGGGGGGCGGTAGGGGCGATCGCCCCCCACCACTTGTCCGACCCCTCCGCCTCGAAGGGGGGGGGCGGACGAATTTTAGTATAGAATTCACACAATTAGCAAACGAATTTATTACTTATGTTAGAAATATATACTAATTTTTTATATTTCAACCTATTTTTAGATTATTTGCCCCCCCTTCTGTAGTATGCTGGCCGATTTGGTGGTGTCGGGAGGGGGCGATGGTATCAATCGCGCGGCCCCCCCCTACACTTTCGAGTGGGGGGGGCGGTCCAATTTATTTGTAGAAATCACAGCTTGCTAACAGAATCAATTAAATATCTATATTATTAAAACTTGTTATTGATATTTTACCGATCTTTATATTATGTCGTTCCCTGTTTGCCGATTCGGAAGGTGGGAGGGGGGGGGGCGAATACCCTACTGCCCTTCCACCTAAACCCTTTGACTGGAGGGGCGGTCCTACTTTTATAGAGAAATCATAGTTTGTGAACAAAATTAATTCCATTAATATATACATTTTATATTATGTCAATCCCCTTCTGATATCTTGGCCGATTCGGTGGGGTTTGGGGGAGGGCGATTGCATGTACTGCCCTCCCCACTATAGCTTTCTGAGTGTTGGGGGGGGGGGGGGGGGGAGGGCGGTCCTACTTTTATTGAGAATCAAAGTTTGTGAACAAAATTAGTTGAGTCGCCCCACCCCAATTCTTTAATGCAAAATGCAATCTTTAGCAGAAATTATTAAAGGATCGAGGATTAATCGTTTTCACAATACCGCCCCTCCCATTTCCAGACAAAGTTTATGTAATTTCACATAAATTTATCATAATTATTTTAAGAAAGTTAGCATTCAAACGAAAAATTTCAGTATAAGGGTCATGATTGACCCCAAAAAATCTTTTCACAGTCGCCTTTTCCCAACCTTTACTCAATCTGATATTTTTCTACTTAAATAAATTTGGGACTATAACTCACAATTTATACTTCAATTTTATTGAATATTATTTATCGAATAATTCTTTTTTCGGCGGCGATCCTCAAAGCCAAAATCTAAATATGTGGGGTATCTTATCTTTTCAAGGAGCAAATCGGTTTTATTTGCAATGTATTAAGGGCCTACAAATTCATATAAGAATATTTTTCAAGTACAACATTTTTCGAAAGGTCCTTTTTAATAGTATGAATAATAGCTATAGGTCTGGAGAATGCGTTTCTTCTGTGAAGTATGCAAGAAAACGTTTTTTGCGTCGGAACCACACTCATGAATAATGAGCTGTAGTTGTCAGGAGAATGCGTTTCTGCAGTGAAGAATGCAAGAAAACGCTTTTGGCGTCAGGACTTCGCACAGAACTCTATTGATAAATAATGAGCTGTAGATGTCAGGAGAATGCGTTTCTGCATTGAAGAATGCAAGAAAAGGCTTTTGGCGTCGGGGCTTCAACCCGAACACTACTGATGAATGATGAGCTGTAGATGTCAGGAGAATACTTTTCTGCAGTGAACCCCATTAGGGAACCTTATAGCGCTGCCCCAATTGTTTTGTTTTTCGCCGAAGGTTAAGAAATGCTGTTTTTTTTATTCCCATATATATATATATATATATATTGTTACGAATCTCACTATCCAGGCTCTCTGCAAACTGCACCACACACCACCAACGTAAAGAACTTGACAACTCAGGCCCTCCAGGCTCTCCAGGCTCACTATTTAGTGAACCTCTCTCGTAAACCGCCTTGACTGCGACACCTCCGCTCTTTATATAGGGTCCCTGCTGGCCTTCTAGAACCGGACGGAACATCGCTCGACGTTTCTAGCTTCGTCACATGACTACGTCCCCCGTGACGCTTCTGAGCTCTGTTCACGACGTCGATCCTTCCCGAACCATCATGTTGACACTCGTCTCGGCCGACCGTCGTAACTCGTCACGGTTGACCGCTCGTCTAGCGCCATTGGCCCCCATTTAGTTTCCTTCTTGTTTACACTTGGTGTTCGTTTCCTCCGTCTAAAGCTAAGAATGAATTTGACATAGGGCGAGACCGATCATTATGTAACGTCGCAACCTGTGGCAGTTTAGACCAATAGCGTGTTGCCACGTCACAGGTCTCTATGACGTGGTAATAATCTGTTGTTGTCCACAGCCCGCAGGTTGTGACGTCGCAGGTCAGTGGTGAGGCGTTGTATAAAGAAATGGTCTCGCATAGTCATCCCGTACGTCATTTCCCGAGACTGAAAAAGGCATTACTATTACTATCATTATCATCAGTATTATTGCTATTATTATTATTGTTATTATTATTGTTATTATTATTATTGTTATTATTATTATTATGTCAGAAACGAACGTGTAGTTATTCTCAGGCGCTGCCAGGGTCCAGTTTCGCTAAAGAGAAACAAAATTTATCAAAAGTCCCTTTAATAGTTTCCACTGAGGAATTCTCTGGTGATGTGGCAGGTATGACAGGTAACGAGAATGTTCTTAGGAATGCCAAGGGCCTTGAAGGTATCTGTGAGGTCAGTTGTTATTATCCCCTCGGTTGATATAACAATAGGATATATTGTTGTTTTGAACAATTTCCATAGACGCTTAATCTCCAAGCCTAGGTTCCCATATTTTCTTTGTTTTTCTGTCCAAGTTTTTCTTAAGTTATGAGACAGTGGTACAGCGATGTCGATAATGGTAGCGAATTTTTCTTTTTTATCAACGAACAGAAGATCCGGGCGATTGAAATCTACCGTTTTGTTGGTCAGAATAGGCCTATCCCAGTAGAGCATATGTTCAGTAGACTCGAGAACCTCTTGTGGAGAGTATTTATAATAAGGAGTGTCCTTACCGATTAAATTGTACGTCAAAGCCAGGTGTTGGTGTATTAACTTTGCAACTTGGTTATGGCGACCTAGGTAGGCTGATTCTGATAGAGCTGGACATCCTGCCATAATGTGTTCAATCGACTCGCCCATATTTCCACATTTTCGGCATTTGTCGACAACAGTGAGTTTCAGGATATGCTTCTCGTAATTTTTGTCCTGATTACTCTGTCCTGTATTATTATTATTATTATTATTATCATTATCATTATTATTATTGTTATTATTATTATTGTTATTATTATTATAAAAGAGCGAGTATTCATTCTCCGGCGAAGCCAGGGTCGAGTTTCGTTAAAGGGAAACAAAATTCATCATAGTCCTTTTATCAGTTTCCACCGAGGAATTTTCTGGTGATGTGGCAGGTCTGCAGAAGTACCGCCCTCTGACAGGCAACGAGAATGTTCCTAAGAATGACAAGAGCCTTGAAGGTATCAGTTGTTATTATTCCCTCGGTTGATATGACAATGGGGTATATTGTTATTATTATTATTGTATTATTATTAATAATATTATTTATTTTCATTATTATTATTTTTATTATTTTGCAGCACGCAGTGATACACCTTGGCAGAGCCTGCGACGCCGCTGACCCTTAACTGTATCAGCCCTTTCAGCCCCCTTCAGCTGTGTAGAGAGGGGGAAAATTAGCTGATGTGTGTGCGACATCATTCCGACCACAGATGTATCGGCCAAGAGAAAGAAAAAGAAAGCTGCCCTGTCAACTAGCCCTAGGACAGATGAATATAAATGATCGAACTGTGGAAAACTCTGCCGATCCAGAATTGGCTTGATCAGTCACTCAAGATTCTGCCCTGTCTCAAGATGTAACCAAAGCCAGTGACTCATCTGGGCGCATCCATTGTCTTGCGGGACAGAAGGAGCCATATAATCTCATAATCGCTTTGCCATGTATTATTATTATTATGTAGAAAATGTTACAAATTCTTTATTGCTGACGAGATTCAGATTCAATAAAAGTAAACACAATTATTTGTACTGTCGGAAGTGTCTATTGAGAAATGTTCTCATGAAATGGACATTCTGCACCAGTATCGTGCCCTGGCAGGTATTGAGAATAGTTTGTTAGTTTGGTGGAATTAGTTCTAAAAAGAAATGTCTTCTTTGCAAAACTGCATTTTCCCCGTACCTGTCATCCAAGAGGATCATTTGGTGGCCTCCCTTTAGTCACATTTAGTGCCACCCTCCCTACTGCCACATTTAGTGCAGGCCTCCCTACTGCCACATTTAGTGCAGGCCTCCCTACTGCCACATTTAGTGCAGGCCTCCCTACTGCCACTTTTAGTGCAGGCCTCCCTACTGCCACATTTAGTGCAGGCCTCCCTACTGCCACTTTTAGTGCAGGCCTCCCTACTGCCACATTTAGTGCAGGCCTCCCTACTGCCACATTTAGTGCAGGCCTCCTGATTACCCCATTTAGTGCAGGCCTCCATACCGACCCATTTCGTGCAAGCCTTCCCACTGTCCCATTTAGAGCTACCATCCTGACTCCCCATTTTAGTGCATCCCTTCTGACTACCCCATTTGGTGCCGACACACAAAGAACCCTAACCCTAACCACAGCCTGCCCGCCCATAATTACACATCGCAACATATTACAAGAAGAAGTTTACTACATTGTGCATTTTGAGCTTATAACCGGTGACTGCCACCTCGTGTTTGGCCTACGCCAAAGGCGAAGCTGGAGTGTTCTCTCCATTTTTTGGTGAGGGCTTTGATAAGCGAGATGAAAGTCTGAGCATTGTTTACTGTCGGAACGATGTCGCCCGCACAGCAGTTCAACCCCTCTCCTGATGTGACCAAAGGAACGGAATATCCGCTACAGTTTAGGATCAGTAGCGCCGCAGACTCTGCCAGGCTGTACCCAAACACGGGAAAAGGCTTCGGTAGATAACCTTGAGGAAAAATCAGGAGCTGGTGAGTTTTTTATAAGTCTCAGCATTTAGATCTACATGTGGAGAGACTTCAGAAAATGGTCTTTCTGTTTAATAATTTGAAATGATAATGTAACAACAGAGTTCTTGAATTTTTATGTGATTGTAAACTGTTAAAAGCGTGTCCCATATTAGGACATTCTATAGGCTTCATATCATTTTAGTTTTCTAAAGATCTTTTTTCTTTTATCAACAAAAAAAAATTAATTAAATAAAACAACTTAATGGAACTTTTGATTTTCTTAATAATAATCGTTATGCGGAAAAACAATGTTAATGCTGTTTTAAATTTTAATTACTGCTTAACGAATTTTTTTTATGTCTTCGAAATACAACTGAATGGGTTGTTGTTTTATAAGTCACTGTGTGGTCTAGTTTTAGACTATCTAGAATCTAGTTTAAGTCTTATCAAAGTTTTAACCTACTATCTAGATCTCAACCTAGCTGGTGATAGCAGGGCATAATGATTGCCTCACAACCCAGCGAGTTGTAAGTACATTCGTCCAACCGAACACAAGGGCGCTAACATCAGGGGATACGTATACATAAGCACATAGGTTCTCAAACTTTTTTGGACTCGTGGAGACCTTTATATACTCTAATCTTGACCAAGGAAAAAAACACTACACAAACGCATTGCAGGCCTATATATTACATAAGTTAGAAAGGCTAAATAAAACAATTTAAACAAAAACAAATAACATTTTATTGGAGGATTTTTTGAGACAATAATTTTTGTTAAAAATAAAATTTATAAAAATTAATGAGTGGGATGAGTTGATAAGATTTTATGAATGTATATATGTCCGACACAAATTATAAGACAAATTTCCGTACGGACGATAAGGATTACTATTATTATTATTATTATTAATTAGCAGCAGCAAATCTCAACGAGCACAAATTTGTATTCGGTTTCTTTTATTTGCGTTGAGGTTCGTTACTACAATAAATACACACGACGTTTGGCCGCGAGTAAGAAGACACGAAAGCCATCAACAACTTCTGTACCCAAAATGTTATAAAATTGGAACCGGGAATTTTCGGTATCCTATTGTAGACATTGTCTTAAGCTCTTCGTTTAATGATATTTCAATAACATATTACAGCATTAGTGTAAACTCAATTATGCTTGGGATTTGAGACAGACGATACCAACGTTAATTCCACTAGAATGTGGTAAAAAATTACGGAAAAAAAAAACAAGTAAAGAATGTCTTTCCAACTTTGGTTAAGTACGATATAGAAATTACAGTACGTAACAGACATATTAAACAGTAGTGCGTGGCGATTTGATTACTATTCTAATTATTCGATCGGATAAACTGGCTTTTAGCGGAAAAGTTATTTTATACAATTTAATTTTCTTCTTTCTGCGGATCCTCTACGGTCGTCTTGAGTACCCTGGGGGGTCCGCTGACCAAAGTTTGAGAACCTTTGCATTAGCAGGCACTCTCCTAGTCGTTGCGAACGTCATGATAATAACAAAGATGTTGAAGTGTTAATCGATGCTGCTAGTGAGCTGATCATTATCTGGGTGATTATTTCGGCCCCTTCGATACTGTCTTGAACCTCTAATGATTAATCACTCAAGTAATCGGCAAAGCTGTCATATAGGTCAATGGATGGTAGGCGTTGTTGAATCTATTGTTGGCTAGATAAGCTGGTTGGCTGAATAGATAGATAGACAGACAGATAGATAGATAGATAGACAGATAGCCTAATCATATCGCCGACTCGTTGAGATGGCATAAGATGACATGAACTTATGTAAGAAACATCACTGGTGCATCGGCCCCCCCCCCCATACATCTTAGGGAAAGTACTCCGCACTTACAAATATATATCTCAATAATGTAGAACGTATTTCCTTTACTTGATATACAGTATTGGGCAATGCATAATTAATTGACCTATAGGTTAATTATTTAAATGTGTCACGTCTTTTAAGGTACATAAATAATTGTTTTAAAGTTTCAACTTGATTCGAGAATGGGTTTGAGTGATCTAACGTGTTCAATTATCTAAAGGGACGAAACTCTATGTATTTAGCCGTTTATGCGAATACTGAAGTATTATATCCCTTGTTGGTATCAACTAAACTAAATAATTACCAGAAATAAATTGACTAATTTGTTACTTTGTTTTTCATTGATTCATGTTTTGTTTATGCCAATGAATACTTATGCAAAGTTTCAACTTGTTCTTTGAATGGGTTTGGGAGAAATAACCTGTACACAATTTGTACTAGATAGAGTTAATATAGGCTTTGTAAAAAAAAATACAGTTGAAATTTTTGTAAGCAAAAGTTTCCATTTATTTACCAAGGCTTTGAGAGCAATACACAGTTTTGAGAGACTTATACGGTAATTCAGTAGACAGATTAGTACAGCTAAGTACTTAGTTTGTCTGACATGTAGGTCATCCTATGGGATTGAATAGTTTAACCCATTAACTGCCATCATCGGGTACTTCAACCAACCTTCGATCGCTATCTGACATTGGGGAATAGAAAAAAGGACATGCGCAAACTAAAGCAGAAACTTTCGTATGCTGGGAAGCCAACACTAATAACGTGCAGTGGCGTAGCTAGGGTGGGGGAGGAGGGGGAGAATTTTAAAAAACTCCCCGGTCCCCACTTGAGAGGGGCCCCAAATGAGTGGGGTTTTTTCACATTTAATATTAAATATTACACAAAATGCATGGGCCCCCAAAGAGTTCAAGGCCACCGGCCAGCAAATGATGGAAAATTCCTAGCTACGCTATATGTACCCTAACCCTACACATCCCCCCCCCCCCGCTCAGAAAAGGTTACTTTCAATTGTAGATCACTGTTATAGGTTAATAGTCAGTCGATTGGATTTTGACAGTGAAACACGTAGTATTTTTTTTGTTGTTGTTGAAAATCAATTCTGATGGTGATCAATAATTTCTATTCCTTTCTTGTAAAGTTTCAAACATAGGAAACATTCAGCTTGAACAATCTAATTCTTGTATTACAGGTCAGAGTGAATTTCTACATACGATGGTGTGCAAAAGTTCATTACTGAATAGAGAGGGATATTTAGGCTGATTGCGGGAATTACCACTGAAGAATGTTCAAAATAGACCACATTTATTTTAAAGATGATTATTCTTTTAAAACAAAATTATAAATGTCAAACCAGAGTTTTCACCATATTGCTTATTTTGCAGTAATTTTTCTTAAACCAAAGATATACAAAAACTGTCGAACTTTTAGAAAAATTGATAGAGACGTTTTCGAAATCCAGATTACAGCCAATGTAATGAACCCATCCAAATTTTGCAAGCTGATAAGAGGAATTCTTTAAAAAAAAGGGGAGGATGCTTGAGGTTACTAAGACCAGAACAGGCTGGATTCTGTAAGAGAAATCATGCACTGACCACATAGCTACACTACGTATTATCATAGAACAATCTATCGAGTGGCAATCTCCTCTATACATGACCTTTGTTGATTTTGAGAAAGCCTTCGACAGTATTGACAGAGACGTAATCTGGAGACTGATGAATCACTACGGAATTCCAACAAAACTCACCAATATCATTAAACAGTTATATGATGACTCATCATGCCAAGTAATACACAATGGTAAGCTGGCCAACCCTTTTCAAGTAAAAACAGGAGTAAAACAGGGATGTATGCTTTCGCCCTTGATATTTTTGCTGGTGATCGATTGGATCATAAGACAGACAGTCTTAGATAATAAAAGCGGCATACAATGGACACTAACACAACATTTAGAGGACCTGAATTTCGCCGATGACATCTGCCTCCTCTCCCATACACAACAAAATGCTCAGACCAAACTGACCAGACTCTCAGAAATAGCGAAAAAGACTGGACTTCTAATCAACAAAAAGAAAATAGAAGTTATGAGGATCAACAACAGACAAGAGAACCCAATCATGCAACAGGGAGAGAATATCCTTAATACGGACCACTTCACTTATCTGGGAAGTAGAGTTGGTAAAGACGGCGGAGCTGATGATGATATACTAATTCGGATCAATAAAGCTAGATTTGCCTTTTCAACTCTTCAAACTATCTGGCGCTCTAAGGCATTATCTCTACACAACAATATACGAATCTATAACACAAACGTTAAGTCTGTCACACTATACGGTTCAGAAACTTGGAGAGTCACTAAAACAAATATGGAAAAGCTCCACAAGGAAAGAGGAAAGTGGGCAGACCCAAGCAAACCTGGAAAGGGTCAGTCATCAGTGAAGCTGAGGGTACTGGAATGACATGGGAGCCAATGAAGAAAGCCGCTCAGAACCGAGTTCGGTGGAGAGGTGTGGTTGCGGTCCTATGCTCCCCTGGGAGTGCACAGGATTAAGGATGCTTGAGGTTAATTTCCATGAAGAAAAGTTATTGCTTTTTATTCTGGGTAAGTACTATAGCATATGTAAAGTAAAGTTCCCCTTTCAGATCTTGCGATATATAGAGCAGAGGATGTAAAGGTCATATGTTTCTGTGGCCCAGGGTTAACGAGGGTGTCATGTGGCCAGCACAACGATCAACCGCCTTTACTTTCCCCAACTAATGTTAGGTACTCATGAGAGCAGAGGCGCCCAGGATTCGAACTCTGGACCTCGGTTCGGTAAGAACTTTACCGCTCAGCCACCGCGCCTCCCGTACTGTAGCACAGTGAATCTAATAAAGCGCAACTATCATTTGTGAAGGAAATACAACAAGAACTGAGCTCTAGCAGACTCGAGGCTAATCCGAGCATGTTAGGACTTACAGGTTGAACATGCTAATTAAATAATGATTAAAACTCAGCGAACATTACCGAATGTCATGGAGTGCAGGGCCGGACTTACGAAATGTGTGAACTAATTTAATGGATGATTTTATTTTCTTTACAATAACATTTATTACCTACTGACTCTTTTTCTCCTAAATGACGATACCATCGTTGATTTAGAAATCATTAAATTAAATTAATGAATGTTTTTTTTTAAATTTTACTTTGATTTATATACAAAGAGCATGCATTCCCTTTTAATTTTATACCAAATAAAACAGTTTCTGATAAAATTATAGAAGCTTAATAATAACAGGGTAGTGCAATACTACTGAGCAAAATAAAGAACCCAGTGAAAACGTGGAAAATAATTACGGAGAGAAAGAGTTAATTAGATCATTATATCAACATTTATAGAAGTAACACAAATGCAATAGGCGCTATTGGGTTAATTAAAGTGACAATACATTTGTTAACCCTTTAAGTCCTACATCTTTAAAAGCCTGTGACAAGAGTCATGTCTCGTAGTGATATATCAAATGTAAATTGTGGCGTCCCTGCCAGGCGCGGGGCTCAATTCGGAGCTATCCGTCAAATTTTAGCCAGCCCTGGTGGAGTGCGTATTCCTTTTTTCTGATGTGACTAAGCGTAAAACTACGATAGATAATTTATTGTTATTAGGTCAATAGATTCTAATGTAACCATGAGAAAGTCTGTCGTAGTTGAAGTTGTATATAGTTAAGTGAAAGGAGAAGTGACGAGGACAATCCAGAGACGAGCGACAACTGGGCACCTCTGATAGTTTCTCAAAGTCTGTATTTTGTTTAAATTATCATTTTTTGAAGTATTTCCCTGGTTTCTAGATACATTTACATTAAAGTTAAATGTCGTTTTAAAAAAGTTACGTAGGCTTAAAGTTTTATTTAAAGAGACGTTGAGAATTATATTAAATTAAAGTTCTATAAATAGACATTAAAACGCCTAAATCTACAAAGTTTATTTAGCCTAGCTGTCTGTCGTTTGTAGCTCCAGAGTTATTGAATCTCGCGGTATGGTCGAAAGCGATAAAGTCAACGTCATGAACTTCTGTTCGCCTTTCTCAAGCTGGACAGGACATGACCTGCTGAAGAGAAATTAGTGCACGAAATTCAAATTTGAAGAGCAAACTTTCCAATGTACCCAAGAGTCTCTAAAGCTTGTGTGGAGAGATGGAATAGTCACATGATCAGCCGAACAAAAGCCTGGTGGAATGTTCTAAGACGATATTTGATAAACCAATTGTCGACAATATTGTTTAAAAAAAAAATAGTTAAATTTGCAAAGCGTAATTTTCATGCTTATAGCATCGCGCTCTGGTCGAATCTCTTTTATTGGCATGTGGGGATATCTGCAACAACCATTCAGCTAGGGTCGGGTTTCGAACTTGAGCCTCCTTGATAGGCCGACAAGTTGTTTCTGCCTTAGCCTCTCATCCTAGAAGATCATGATCTATACCGCAGAGAAAAACGTCCAACAATCTAATCAGACGTGTTTACATCAAACCTCGGCATGATGATGATACCTCAGTTATAGTGCTGATCACATTTACCCTCCATTTACTTGTTTGTTTACATAATATACAAAGAGAAGAAGAAAAGTGGTAGAGGGGAAGCTGCTTAAATTTAGCGATTTTCAAGGAGTCGATGTTCTACGTGCAATGCCAGGCTGAATACTGCAAAAAGAGCATCAAGTCAAGACAGTATGTGCAACTACCGCCATTACAATATCGGACTAAAATTTTACATTCTGAGAAAAGTAATTACGCTTAAATCGCAAGCACGCGTTCTTTTTACTATCTAGTTAAATGCAAAGAAAAAATTTTTTCTGTGAATTGAAGCCCCCCCCCCCCCCCCCCTTTTCCAACCTCTTAAAAAAACAAAAAAAAAACACAAACGCACACATCCGAAACCTCATACACACACATACATATTTTTTGGAGCAGTAGAGCTATCCTTCCTCCTCGAAGTATAATGTTTCCAATGTCTCATCATTTTATTAGCTGTGTGGCTATACAAGAACATCACACAATGTGAACAAAAGGTTTCGTGGAATCGCGAACAGCAACATTGGGTAGAGCTTCATTTCCTGTTCACTTGTTCTTCCCTCTCTCTAACACGTGACCTGAGGCATGACGACGATATCCATTATCGGGTGCTTGAAGTCAGCCCCCCCACCCTCACAGTCTTTGTAGTGTATCGATGGACTACAAATAAACTTGTCCACATATTTCTTTAGTTTTACTGCTGCTCTCTGAGTTGTGTCTGGTGTGTGCGTATCATGAAAGAACTTCCGAAACAAATTAAGAAAACAGAACAAAACATTCTCCTTATACTCTTCAAACACCTTTTACTCTTTATACTCCTTATACTCTTCAAACTCGTTATACTCTTCAAACTCCTTATACATTTTAATACTCTTCATACTCCTTATATTCTTCAAACTCTTTATACTCTGTATACTCCTTATACTCTTCAAACTCCTTATACTCTTCATTCTCCTTTTACTCTTCAATACTCTTCATACTCCTTATACTCTTCAAACTCTTTATACTCTTGATGCGCATCTCTCTGCAGTACACACAAGGACACGTGACTCATACTATTTCCAACCAATCAAAGAGTTTGTCACTTCGCACGTCTGAAATTATTAACCAGTCGTCCTTGACTGTCAAGTTAGCGTCCATGTTTTTTGTTTTCAAGACAATTTATAACAGATGTCACTGCAAGTGCAAGCGAGAAGAGAAAGTAGCTTGCCCTCTATAGATCTTAATAAATCTTTTTTACACATTGGCTATTAAACAAATAAAAAAAAATAAGCACATAAAACCATACTTTAAAGTAAAAAGGGCTCATTAAAGGGAAGAGCCTCAAAATTACTGCCATGTCTCTCAATATTGCAAGGTTTAACTCATTTTTTTCTTTATAAAATTTATTATTATTAATTAATTAATTACCACTAATTGATTAACTAATTGGATTTTTTTGCAAATTAATTCATGTCTTGTTATCGACAAAGAATAATTGTTCACAATTTCTACTTCATATGAGAATGGGAAGTGGGAGAAAATAATGTGTATAAAATTGTGTATAAACATGTGAACAGACGTAGACAGAGGGAGTGTGTCAATATATATGACATGACCTTAACATCACCTGCCCTTGATCGCAAGGTCTTAAAGGGGAACTGTACTTTTTTTTATAATAAAAAATTAAAGCAGCTAAGTTATGCTAGAAATGTATCTAAGTTAGGGTAAGGTGATATAAAGTAAGATATCTCTAGTAAACTGATTTTCTTTAGTGTCAAAACAAGAAGCAAAGATGACACTTTACCATACGCCTATCCAACTAAACAACTTGTTGGATGTTTTATTGTCACAAGATGAAATTCAACATCCTCGTACAAAGTCCATCGTAAGACATGTACAATGCTGTACATTTCCTCTATAACGCTTGTAATGTTATACTCAAGATATCTGCTAAACTTTAAAGGAAACTCCCGATTAGAATTCCAAATTGAGCTATTGACATATTTAAATTCGGCGTAAAAAGTTGTAAGAGTAATAGTTATACCATTTATTTAGTTATATGCTTAGAAAAGTTTTTATTGTATAACTAGAACAGTGATTACTTGACACGTCAAACACAAAAAATAAACGAACAATATGAGTTGTTGTTGTTTGAGCCTTAGCCTACGTCACTCCCCTCTAGATCTAACCTGTCGATTCGCTTCATTAAAGAGTTTAAGAAAATAACTTTCAGGAATTTTTCACAGGGTTTTCAACGTCTAAATCTGAAAACCTATCATTAGAATAGTATAAAGTCTAGTAGACTATACATTCGCTTAACCAAGATTTTTTCTCGGGGATGAAATGGCCGGGGGGAGGGGGAGGAAGAGATAAAAATGTTCCTTTTTTTTTCAAATCTAACATTCATTTGTTATTTAGAGAAACATTATCGCTGTATAAGATGCATACAGGAGGTATTGTCTTTTTTTATAAAGTATTTTTGAAGATTTTTTTTCTAGCTTTCATCTTAGACAAAAAAAAAATAATTGTTATTATCCGTAAGGATATTTGTCTTACATTTTGTGCATCACAGTGACTACACCAAACCAAACATATAACAATAGAAAACAAAATATACATTCACACCAGATTCACTCAAATAAAGAGTGAATATAACAGCAGGTAATGTTCCTTGAGTCCGTACCAAAATTTTGGATCCCAGATAAAAGTGTAATTGTACTCCACTCAAAAGAGTTTACGAGCCAATGACCTTCTTCTGTTACTCTAGCACTTTTCAATGTAAACATCAACAATAAAAGATTTAGTTCCTGGGTCAAGATATACTAACAAGCTGCGTAGTGATTAGAAACCAGCTAATTTTTTTTACCAAGCTAATTCAAGTCACTCCGCCAGGTCTGTCTTGTACAATTCTTGTACATGCTATTTCTCCCATTTCCCATTCTCGAAACAATGTACACACATCCAATACATTGTCGATGACCAGACGTAAATCAATAAAACTGTACCAAATACTAAGTTCATGGTAGATAAGCCATGTTTAGAAAATCAGGTCGTTTGCTTTTTATAACTAACTATAAGTTCCCCTTTCATACCTTGTGATGTAATGGGGCTAATGATGTCAAGGTCATCTGCTTCTGTGGCCCACGGTTAATGAGGGCATCGTGTGACCAGCACAATGACCAACCGCCTTTACTTTTCCACAACTTATGTCAGGCACCCAGTAGAGCTGGTTGGACTCAGAAGCGCCCTAAAGATCCCGAAATTAAAAATCCCAGTCTCCAACACAATTCGAACCCGGGGCCCCTGGTTCATAAGTCAAGCACTTTACCACTCAGCTAACTACAAGACCTTCTATTTTATTAGTACTCTAAGCTTAGACTCGAGCAACTTAAACAAAAATCGCTTTAGAGAAGGCAGCACGGAACCTTTACTCCATCCCCTACCTTTCCAACTAGAGCAAAGAAGAGATGGACCATAGCGCACTGAGCATGCTACTAGTAGTTTGGAAGTTGTGTCAAGACATAGCGATTATTACACATATTTTCAATTACACATATCTATTATTACCTGTTACATATCGAAAAGGGTGGCTATAAGTGAGAAGGTAATGTTAATTAGTGCCATTTCACATGATATAAGTCTTTCTTTTTTTTAAAATTTATTTAAAGTAAATGGATACAATACAAAATAATAATAATAATAAGGCTTGTCTTCGGGTCTGATGATTAGTGAGGATTGAAGTATTTCCCGTGGTTGCGCAGCCCCAGCTGTGACCTACATATTTTGCCACAACCTAGCCAAGCATAACCACTGTCCACAGGTGGTCGATTTAGTTTTTCTCTTCGCCGTCTGCCTCTGCCATTGGCAGCGGATTTTCTTTTGGCCATTGTGAGTGACCTCCATCTGACTCGTTCTAAGGCCGCCTGCATCCGGGTGCTCTCTTCTATGTGTGGTGGGTTTGGCACAGAACAAACTAAATGACATGACGAAGGCAACTCGTAGGACGATTCCAAACTGTTTATTATACATTAAAGACCTGCCAAAAGTAAACATAAAACATAATTACAAATGAATATAAACTAAACATAATTAATAAGCCTAAATATTAGATCTAACAAAAAACAAAAGAGAAAATCGTATAGTGTGAACCAATCATCTCTTTTAGAAACACACAAGAGAGATATTGACACACCAACAAACAATATACAAATAAATGACAACGTAGTTCTTTAACAATAAATCAATTAGTTGTTCTACGTAACACAAACATATATATACATTGTTTGAAGAGTTTCGCTCTTTACTTTCCTTACAAAAAAACTACAACAATTAAATAGAACAAATCTATACACTCACAAATACACTGTTTCTTTAAAGCCAGTATTTACACTCTGGTTGTAAAAATACATTTACAAGATGGACAATTAGCATTCTATAGGAACTATGTCGTCTAGTATACTACAGGTACGCATTTCAATAAATGAATTCATCTACATGCTGGCTTCTAAAAATAAGAATAGTCCAACATGAACAAAAACCGCGGTAGTGATATTCTATATAAACTACTAATTAAAATTACAATCTAATATGAATACGTAAAGTGTGCTTACCTGCAGCCATACGTAAACACATGGTGTAGAACCAGGCACAAAAGGGAGTGGAGACGACATAGGTCCAGTAACATACGGACACTACAGTGACAAAAGATGCCGGTAGAATGGACAGTGCCCACGTTGTCTGCCTTTTTATGCGCGGACACAAGGTGCCATCTAGGGGAAAGGGTCACGTGGATATCGGGGTGGCCGGTGTTTCCTGAAAAGGTATTCACTCCACTACATATGTCAACTAAGAAAATTTGGCGCCGAAGCTGGTCTTTGAAGCGTTTCCGTGTGTACCTTCTCGAACAAGTTCGATTACCATTATTGCTTAGTTTGTTTAAACATTAATTCCCCTGAAATATTTTTAGCTGTAAAGTAATTTAAAGACTAAATTAGAGAAATAAAAACATTTTAATAGCACTGGAACGCTTTGTTACAGTATTCTAGTTATTATGACATCAATACTCCTGTCAAAATTGGTTTACTATATAATATTATAAGTGTTTCGCGCTAAAGATGAAGCATTGGAAGAATCCAGCCACTGTGGCCACTTCTTTTATTGGCTGTTAGCTCTTTTGTCTAAGAATAAAAAACAAACAGAACACAATTTGGAAAGATAGATAGATGGATGGAAGTATGGACGGATGAATAGATAGATAGATAGATAGATAGATAGAGAGAGAGAGGAGAGATACATACATACATACATACATACATACATATTTATTTATATTATTAGAAACAGATTGTTTAAAACAGTTGCCTGGGAGGGAAGGTGAAACGTTGCCACCGAAGGCTAACAGTAAGATTGGGGCAATGAGTGGGGCAATGAGTGTAAGTCTTAATCAGCCGGTGTCATCACCACAAGGAGATAGGAGCCTTAGGACTAATCCGAATTTATCCCTCCTTCGGTCAGCAGGATGAACAAAGGTCATTCGTGTCCACCGGTGCGACAGACGTCCAGACAAAGAGGGCATTAAGGAAGGGACGGCCAAATGCCCTGCGTCAGTTAACACAGGCTACGTTTAAGTTCCAACTTCGTTTTGATCCAAGATTCCTAGTGATGTCGGTATTTTGTAAGTCTATAATTGATCTTTTTGTTTTAGTTGTTATGTGTATGTAAGTGGTAAGATGTTTCATGCAAAATATGTTACGACATATCCTATATCCACGCGTTAATTAAGATTATTTTTATTTGCATATATGCCATTAAGCAAGCCAATAATATTCTTTTACCCAATGTACAAAAGTCATATTTACCGCTAGTTATTCCAATTTATTAATTGTATTGTTCTTTGTCCAACAATGCGCAGCCTGCAAACCCATAGACCTCTTCAGTTTTAAAAGTAAAAAAAAAAGTGGTCAATAGTACCAGTTATCATTTGTGTACATTACTCTGTCTTGTTTACATTAATTAAAGGAGGTGCGGTGGCCTAGTAGTAACGCGCTAGGCTTCCAAATCTTATTGAAGATTTTTAATTTCTGGATCCTTAGGGCGCTTCTGAGTCCACCCAGTTCTAATGGGTACCTGAAATTAGCTGGGGAAAGGCGGTTGGTCGTTGAGCTGGCCACAAGACATCATCATTAGGCCACAGAAACAGATGACCTATACCTCTGTTGCCATATAGATTGTCTGAAAGGGGAAAAACTATTAAAATAAAAAAAACATCATTAATTTTATAGCTAGATGTATGTTGGAAGGTTCCGCGGCCTGCGGGCCTTAATTTGGGTATTACTGATCTACTGGATTGAATATGGAAAATGTTCACTTAACAGTTTTTTGTACATATCACGTAAGTGGAGTTGTGCAGCCAAAATACTCATATCAAATATAAATTAATGTGAAAACAGGTTTACAAGATTTGTGTAAACATTTCGGTTTTTAATAGAGATACAATTAAATGGATTTTGCTTATTTTTAGGGCCCTCCGGTTGTGGGAGGGACATTAAACATAAACTACGATCTCCGCCATGCCAAGTTTTATCATAATTTTAAACTGTTTCGATCTGCCTTATTTTCTGATATATATATATATATATATATATATATATATATATATATATATATATATATATATATATATATATATATTAGATAAAGAAACAGAAAGGAAAGAAATCAAACTATCTCCAGTCCAAATTTAGTGAATGCCATTTTGGTACGACTGTGTTTGTGAAATAATGCAGGGTTTCGCAACAAGCAGAGGGTTTTGTAATGATCAATAATGAGATAGTCCTACCAATATTTAAAAACATAATTATGGTCTGTAACTGCTGACAGAAAAATATTGCTATTAAATTAACAATTAATATTCAGAAGGTCACTTCCGGTTTTCAACAACGACACTCTATCTATGCACCATTGTTAGCGGCGTTCTACAACTAATAGTTTCGCTACAAAACGGCCAACTGGCAGAGACGGATCGCTGTTCAAATAATGCCATGCCAGGTAATGTTGCTAGACACGTCGAAAACGATTTTGGTTAAAGGTTATGCTTTATGACAAGTATATTTCTTTGGCACGTTCAAGTCTATAAGTAATGAGGGCCTTAAAAGTACTTTTGGTTTTAGATTATTTATAGTAAAAGTCAAGAATAAAAGTCAAGAATAAAAAAAAAATTAGCTTACAAAAAATATTCTGTGTATTTTGTTTTTCTAAAGGGAATGTAAACAAGGGAGATTAAAACCTCTTTTCGAGGAATAGGTATCTACGATTTCCGGAACGCATGTGCTGAAAACGAAAAGATACTACATCGCCCACACCTTGTGCCGCTCCTGATACGTTTCTTTAAAGTTGTTATCCACAGAGCTATGTATGAGTAAGTCTTTACAAACGGCTTTACACTTTCCAAGGAAGATCCGGTTCCAAAAAATGAGGACAAAGTATACAGCCGTGTGCTTCAGTGTGCCCCAGATACAGATCTTCGGGTACAGCCTGGTGACAGTGTGTCAGTGGCAGTTAAGTCAGCAACAATCATTTATTTAGACCAGTGATGCCCAACCAAATTAGACCTGCAGGCATTTCAATATCCGACATTCCTGTCGCGGGCCACATGAAGGAAAAGGTGCAAAACCAAAATGAAATTGGCCTAATTAATTTGTTAGAAACCTGTAGATCTAGTCATTCTAGTACGTACTAATGGGATATTTGTAGTTTTTATTTTATTTTCACGAGTCAGAAAATGGATTCGTTTTGTTTATTTATGTTTTATAATACCGTATTTTGTTTTGTTTATTTATGTTTTATAATACCGTATTTTGTTTTGTTTATTTATGTTTTATAATACCTTATTTTGTTTTGTTTATTTATGTTTTATAATACCTTATTTTGTTTTGTTTATTTATGTTTTATAATACCTTATTTTGTTTTGTTTATTTATGTTTTATAATACCTTATTTTGTTTTGTTTATTTATGTTTTATAATACCTTATTTTGTTTTGTTTATTTATGTTTTATAATACCTTATTTTGTTTTGTTTATTTATGCTTTATAATACCTTATTTTGTTTTGTTTATTTATGTTTTATAATACCGTATTTTGTTTTGTTTATTTATGTTTTATAATACCGTATTTTGTTTTGTTTATTTATGTTTTATAATACCGTATTTTGTTTTGTTTATTTATGTTTTATAATACCGTATTTTGTTTTGTTTATTTATGTTTTATAATACCGTATTTTGTTTTGTTTATTTATGTTTTATAATACCGTATTTTGTTTTGTTTATTTATGTTTTATAATACCGTATTTTGTTTTGTTTATTTATGTTTTATAATACCGTATTTTGTTTTGTTTATTTATGAAACTATAATGCCTTATTTTGTTTTGTTTATTTATGTTTTATAATACCTTATTTTGTTTTGTTTATTTATGTTTTATAATACCGTATTTTGTTTTGTTTATTTATGTTTTATAATACCTTATTTTGTTTTGTTTATTTATGTTTTATAATACCGTATTTTGTTTAGTTTATTTATTTTTTAATGCCTTGTTTTGTTTATTTATGTTTTTAATACCTTATTTTGATTTGTTCATTTATGTTTTGTAATGCCTTATTTTGTTTTGTTTATTTATGTTTTTAATGCCTTATTTTGTTTATTTAAGTTTCTTTAATGCCTTATGTAGTTGTCTTTTTTTTTTTAAACAGACAGTTTCTTTACAAATCATAGATGTCGTCTTATTATCACGTTCCGCAAAAAAAAGTAAAGATCCGTTCACTTTTTCTGGTTGATTCTGGTAGAGTCCACTTATAGTTTCTTCGGCTGTCCCTTTTCATAAACGTACAGAGGTAAAGGCAATAGTACATACGAGAAAAAGTGAGGATCCTAACACAGGTAGAGATACATTTTTCAAACTTTATTTTCAAAAGGGTGTGGGGGATTTTCTACACTTTGCGCCCACGTTTCGGATGGTTGTAACAACATTGCGGGCCGAATCTGGCCCGCGGGCCGTACTTTGGTCATGACTGCTCCAATGGATCGATCCTCTCCTCACACTACTCAGAGTTTGAAATCTAGATCTATCAATTTCGTTAGTTCTACCTTTTTTTTCTCGCTTCATTTAATCATAAGTCGAGCAATGCACGGTATTTGATGTCCCAAACATTTCTCTGGAAAAATATCTGGCCTAGAGGGTAAAAAATACCCTGCATTTACCGAAGATTCCAATTCAATTTCTCTTTTTCCTTTTCTTGAAACTCTCATTTATTTTGGCATTATGTCCTCTAAAATAAAAGGAAATATTATTTTGGCTTTTTTTAACCGTTATAATTTATTTAATCGCTTTTTGGAATGTATAGAGAAGACAGTGCTACAGAGTGTAATAGTGAACAGTATACACACGCGTACGAGCGAAATCATTATCATTCCTCACTCTCTCTCTCTTTCTTTCTCTCTCTCACTCTCGAATAAACAAATAGACTCTACTATTTATCTTTTGATGCAATTAAGTTGAGGTGTTTTTCTTTTAATTATTATTTTTTAAACTGTGTCTAAAAGCAAACAAAAATGAACGTGTTTGTGTTTGTATAATATATAATATAAAATTCACTTTTTGCTTCTGTTTTGATAAGTTTAGTGGCTTGTTTTCTTAAAGCTTTGACTTTTATTCTATAATGTTTGTTGTCTGAGTTCCTTTAATGATCAGCTTGCACACTCTTCATGGATGGACGGAAAACATTGAAGGAAAAAGGAAACAAAAAGTTTTCTTTCAGATATTTCTTCTTTTTTTAAAATAAAAAGTTTATTTTGTTATATCTGACTTCCCCTCCTTCCAAAAATAAACTTCACCCCTCCCCTTAAAAAAAAAACAACTAGAGAGTAAATTTGATTCTTTAAGTTAATAGAATTGTAGATCTGATTTAACAAAATTGACTTGTTAACTCTTTTTCTCCTTACTGACGATACCAACGTTGATTCCATCAGAATGTGGTAAATAATTACGGAGAGAAAGAGTTAAGAACAATCATACGAGGCGCTGGAGATGTTTATACGATAAATGACCCACGAACATGGAAGAGAACAACGCCGGCAGAAGAAAAACGCCAGAGAACACACGCATATATTGAAACAAAGCAGCGTTAAGATTATTTCTTAAAGTGTAGATACAGCGGATGAATACATTTTATAATGTAGGCCTATTTACTCTGATGGCGCGAAAAAAAAGACGCCGACCTTGAACGTGGGCAGATGAGACACGACAAACAGAAATCAATTACATAGTATACAGAAGAATTTTCAGTTCTTTTAATTCCTTCTATCAGCTTATACTTTCTTCATAGATGGATTGTGGAAGGAGGGTGGAACTTGGTTACAAGATAACTAAAAAAAAATGGAATAATTTATTTCAAGCTAAAATGTCGCACATTTGAAGTCTGGCGAGATAGCTAATTTGACAGAGCCTTGTGCAAGCTACGACGATTGTCGATAGTGAGCAATTTTTTATACATTTTTCAATGACAAATAATTTAGCTTTACTTTTATTTTAGGAACTATGTGTAATCTGCCTCGATGACGCGATGCACCACCAGTGTTTGTAATATGAAACACTACTTATTAATAGTTGTTTTAAATTACATTCCGTTTACATGTATATTACATAGAATATTTATCTGTTTAAAAAAAACATTTTTTTTAAATATAGGAGTTTGTATGACAGAAATTACTTATTTTAGCAACTGTAAAAAAAAATTGTGTATAAAAATCTAATACTGTTTGCATAAATATGTTAGAAAGAAGGTGTATTGCTGTTTCCCTAAATAGTCTCCCGTGTTTTTTACTATTAATAGTGAATAGTTATAAAAATGGTGTAATTTTATGAAAAAAAAATTCTTGCATGATAGGTTTTAAAAATAAATTTTTCGCTTTCAGAAAAAAAAAAATATCCGTTGAATCACAACTTTGAAAGGTCTAAAATATCATGATGTCGTATTTTCAATATTATTTCTAGTTTACGGTCTAATTCAGTTTATAGCACTTCTTCAGTCAAGTACAATTTCTTTCCCTTTTTCAAGATAAACAAAATAATTAATAACCAATAGTTTAGCCGCTTTTAGTTTTGTGTGGTCTCTCTGTCCGTTCGTCCATCAGTCCGTCTGTTTTCTGACATTCTTTCAAAGTGACTTGCCTAGTGAAGTCTTGTTTTTTTTTAGTTTGCGTCTCTAGAGGTGGATCCTCATACTAGTGAACTGTCTTCTAGTTAGTGCGTGTCCTCCAGCCTGTTTCATCTTGTAAGGCACCATTGAGAAGAACTGACGGAAGCTAATGATGGAGATGGAGCTTGCGAAGGCACACATATGAGATTTAAAGAAAGGATAAGGATGAAGACAGTCGAAATCAGAGAAAATTGAGCTTTGACCCCAGTCGCACAGTTATCAGTGTAGAGGCCGACACAGTGACACTTTAAAACATATAGGCCACCAACTCAGATATAGAGCGGAAGCTGAACCAAAGAAATGTCGTCTCTCATTGGTCGCTCTGTTTAAATAGATAAAGTGAAGGAAATTGAAATTTACCAAGGAAAGAGAACTCTAGTTTCGTTTTGAAATGTTCTCATTACAGGCTACTGCTCATTGTTTGGTTGCGTTATATCTATGGAATAAGGTCTTAGCTTTCAGTCTGTCGATAACATTTTTTTTTCTTAGAGTGTAATGGGAATCAGAGACACCGTCAGAAATACGCGAGTCCCATGGACCTGCACCAGTTAGAAACCAATGCATTTTCTTTGATAGGATGCTCTAAATAATGATCTGTATATAGCACCTTAGACATGATTCAGAGGAGTTGAGGCGCGATGGCTGAGCGGAAAAGCGCTACGCTTCCGAACCGGAAGTCCCGGATTTGCATCCTTGTGAAGACTGGAATTTTAATTTTGAGATATTTGGGCGCCTCTTAATCCACCCAGCCCTAATGAGTACCTGAGGAAAAATAAAGGCGGTTGGATGGTTGGGCTGGCCACGTGACTCCGTCGTTAACCGTAGGCCACAAAAATAGATGACCTTTACATCATCTGCCCTAAAGAACACAAGGAAGTGAAAGGGAAACTTAACTTTTTTTTATTACTTCTCTAGGGGCGTAGCCGAGACCATTTGTTATAGGAGGCCTCAACACTGACCTGCACATCAGAACCTTCGCGCATTTCTCTACGACGTGGCAAAGAGTTATTGGTCAAAACTGCCCGCAGGTCAGTGTTGAGGCCTTCTGTAATGATTTGTCTCGGAGTAGCGCAAGAAGTGTGGTGCAGTTAATGTAAGAGGTTATTTTACTGCAGGTATTGTACTGCAGGTATTGTACTGCAGGTATTGTACTGCAGGAGTCGTTGCGCAGTTATTATAGTCTAGGCAGTTATATTGCAGTTTTGTTGAGCAGGTAATGTTAAATACATGTTGTAGTGTGGGTAAGTGTGGTGCAGATATTATATATTAAATTATAGGTATTTTTCTACAGGTATTGTAGTATAAGTAATTAATTACTTGATATATTTTTTTTAAAAAAAAGGAAAAATTACTTTTAAGCATGAAACAGCTTTTCTAGCGGCCCCCGAAAGGGGAAAAGACGCTATTAGTTTTGTGTGGCCTGTCCGTCCGTCTGTCCGTCCCGTTTAGATCTCAGAAACTACAAGAAGAAATGAAAATCGGACATCATGATATTTTAGATCATTCAAAGTTCTTATGCAGCGGCTACTTTTTTCTTTTCTGAAAGCGAAAAATTTAATTTTTTAAATCAATTATGCAAGCAGTTTTTTTCATAAAAATACATCATTTTTACAACTATTCACTATTAATAGTAACAAACACTTAAGGCTTTTTAGAAAGGAGACTCTGCTTTCGCCATTACTGTAACACATTTATGCAAATAGTTTTAGCTTTTTGATTAAAAAATATTTTTTCTTTATAACTGTATTGCTAAGTTATGTAAGTTCTGTCACAATAAATACTACATTTACAAAAAAAAAAATGTTTACTTTTATTTTTAAAGAGAAAAAAAAATTTAATATGCAAATAAGTTGGGCATAATTTAAAATAACAATTAATAATTAGTTTTTTCATATTATAGCATGAACAGTAGGGCACTGTAGATTTTTTTTAAATTTTTTTTTTAAGGACATGTTTTTTTCTTGAGGCTTTGAATAAGAGATAGACCCTTTACAAAACAATTAGATCAATTAGATACTCAAGGAAGACATCAGTTAGGCCATGTTCACATCTAACTGCACATTCATTTTCACCTATCCCTTGGTCTGCTGAACCTTTGGGGCACCACACAAGATCAGTCAACCTTCTTTCTCCATGTCATTTGCCTTTGATAGAATTTCATTATGATATTCTTTCTGAAAATATTTTAACCTGCCTTTTTAAATGCCTGGATGGACCACTTCTGATAGAATTTAATACCGATATTCTTCTGAAAATATTGAAACCTGCCTTTTTACCTGCCTGGGTGGACCACTTCGGGGGCCGATTTTGAGTTTGTGTTTCCACACAAACTGTCTTTGTAACCTTGTTTTTTTGGTTAATGGGATTGTAAACCACCAATAAACGATATAATACTTTGCTTAATTAGACGTGTCTGTGTGTCATACCTGCCCTTATTAGCCACTCACCGTCAAGACGAGACTTTTGATAAAGAGATAAACGACTTGACTGTTGACAGACGTCTGCACATGACGTCATCCTAATGCTTTATGTTTTTCCATGAAATCCTTAGCGCTATGCACTCCTTGAGTCACGTGTTCCCCAGAGACTCTACACAAGTTTCATTACTCGAGATATAAAAGGCTTGGGGTTACTTATACTATACACAGTGTCATATCGATTAAAGTACTTGAAGGATATCGCAGTACAAAAGACAGGATCTACGTATTTTGATATTAAAAGTGGTTTAAAGAGAACCTTTCAAGATTTTCCAAATTATCGCTAACCTGCTAGCCACTGTGCAAGAAAACGTAGACTTAAACTCCATGGCCACATCACAAGGTCCTTAGGGCTTTCAAAAACCTTCCTTCAAGGAACAGTAGCAGGAAGAAGAGAGGGGGACAGAGGAAGCGATTGGAAGAACAAATCATCAAAGAATGGACAGGCGTGTCATTGAAGGAAATTCTAACCAAGGTGAAAAAAAAACAGAAATGGAAAAGTGGTTTGATGGGACAAGTCCCGAAAAGCCCGTGGAGTCTGGGAGCGCATGAGGCGCCCAGACCGCACTTCCCCGTGGTGGAGGCTGTCCAGGCCTGAGCAAGCCATTATAACACAGTGCAGGACAGGCCACTGTCCTGTTGGCTCATATTTCTCATGGCTATGGCCAAAGTTCGATTCACGGTGCCCTCGCTTCGGGCAAGAAGAGGAAATCTTGCCTCATATTCTGTTTGACTGCCCCAGACTTGCTGATCTCCGTCTCGACAGGTCTGGGAAACCAAATTTCTCGACCTGTATGGTGACATTTATGCACTACGCAAGACAGCAGGGTTTCTGTCTAGGGCTTTTGCAAGCCCTCACTCAAATCGAGTTTGATGATGATGATGATGATGAACCAAGCTGAAGAACAGAGAGGAATGGAGAAAGACGTTTGATAGATCTTGTGTGGTGCCCCAAGGGTTCAACAGACTAAGGGATAGATAAAGGTAATAATAATAATGTTGACAAACTCATAAGGATAAACTCAAGATTTATGCGTGGGGTCCTCACTAGAATGGGTTCTGTTACTAGCAATCAATTAACACAGTCAAAGTTTTCGTTTCAATGGGTGAGTAATGAGAATCCTTTATCTTCGCAGAGAAAAAAAAAACTTATTTTTGGAATGGTGATGCAAAAGAAATCCATAAAAGATCATATTTGACTTTGTCGTGGAGACAAAGAGTCCTCATCACGAGACTTCACTCAAAGAGAGGTATGTATTTTTTTGTCATGACATCGTTTTGTGTATTTAGAAATTCTGCGAACTAAACATTGGTTTTGAGAAATATTTTTCTGTACTACGTTTCAGAAACTTAGCATATTGCCCTACTCTGGAACATTTTTTTTCAAGAAGATTTTTTTTTCTTTTCCGATAAATTCTAATCTCGAAATTTTGAAAAAAAAAACCAAAAAAAAAACAGTTTCTATTTATTGAGACTAAATCAACACAGAATGGTCGTTTTTGTCTGAAGTACTTCTTGGAAGAGAAAAAAAAGGCTGCACCTGAATGAGTCATAAGACCTAACTTATGACTTGACTAATAGTTTCGAACGTATTATCAGAAGTAAGGGTTAATACGTTCTGGCCCAAACCTCCTACAGGAAGGCAAATGTTCACTGGAAGGGTTCAAAAGCGGGACTGTCGCAACGACGGTCCGGAGTGCATACTAATTGACCAGTACTATTGTAATAATGTACTCTTTTTTTTTTTTTGTGTTCGACATTTTCATTTTGAAAATCCAACTTATAGAACCTAAAAAAAAAGAAAGAAAATGAAGCAATATGGAGAAATGTGGATAGAAAGAAAAACCTAGGAAAATAACTAGAGAAAGATTGGGAGACATTTAGAAATAAATAGGCAAGGTCAAGGACGCTATTTTGAAACATCACTGTTGTCAATAAAATATTTAAAAAATTACATTGAATTTTATTTGAGAGATCTAGACAATTTTATTTTGCAGAGCAAACTTGTAGAAAGCATGCAACAAATATAATATATTTTGTAAAATACATAGCTTAACTACACGTCTGTATTCATACGCCAAATCGGTAGGTATTTGTAGATATGCCTCCATTTAGGAAAATCCCCTTTTTTTATTATTATTTTAGCTTTTATATAGCGCTACTTTCATGCTTATAGCTTGCTCAGAGTGCTTTGGTCCAATCGCATTTGTGGACCAGTGGGGGGGGGGGAGGGGTATCTGGGAGGAGATTTTCCGTACTGCCTTTAGGCGCTCAGAAAACGCAACACTGCTCGAGTCGGGTGTCAAATCTCATAGGTAGCCAATACAAGCCAAGTTCTAGCGTAATTATCCTCAGAAATAAATACATGAAGTGAAGAATTCAGAGTATAAACATTTTAAAATCTTACTTAATAAAATACATACACATGATCTATATAAGGTGTAAAGTGTTGTTAAACAGTTGGTGGCCAGAAAATAGAACAAACGTTCGCAGACAAACGAACACAAAGATACACAAAACAGGAAAAGTGTATGGACACTTCACATTTTTTAAATCCAATCCTTTGTAAACAATTTTTAAAAGCTTGTGCAAGGGTTATATCTGGTAGTCAAGGGAACGGCTTCTTATAAAAAAAAGTTGTTTTGGTTTCAGAGTATGAGGTTGCAGGAACTAGAAATGACTCATTCCACAGCACTGATTAGCGCATACACCTTCCTCAAAACTAAAATAAAGCTTGAATAATCTTCAGTTTGTAGTCGCTTATATTGTTTATATGATTATGTCTTTTGAGATTTCTCATGGAGACTGTACTCGAGGTTATATAAATAGTGTTATCAAAATGAACTTTGCGGTTTGGGATTTTGTGTGTGTGTGTGTAGTTTTATCAAACTACAGTTATCTGATTTGGCATAGTCTGCAGAGATACAAGCACACACACACAACACATGCTGAGACACACACACTTCAACTCATCAAATGCACACACTAGAAACACTGCAAATTTTAAAAACAATAACAAATGTTATAGAGTAGCCATTGATTGTTGTTGTGCCTCCAGTGGCGCACCTAGGGATTTGGAGGCTAGGGGGGAAAATTTGACCTCTTTAGAGGCCCCTGCATTATGTTATTCGACATCAACGGCATGAGATAAAGGCGTAATATTAATATTTAATGTACAAAAAATTCAGACACTCATTTGGGGGAACCCCTCAAGTGGGGGCCGGGGAAATTTTCGAATTCGGAACCCCCCCTACCCTACCCTAGCTACGCCACTGTTTATCTCGCAGTGTTGTGTCTGGGATAGAGATAACTTCATTTTTGTATTACCGAGAAAACAAGATATAAGTAGTGTAAACACAAACCGAATGGAGTTTCCAGTTCAGAAGTTAACTTCTAAGAGCATAGACCATTAGGGATAAAATTCTTGGTTTTAGAATAAAAGAATAGTGCAAAGATCAAAGACTTCAGCCTCTAAAGGGCTTGGTCAATCAATAAAGCAAGTTTGGTTCTGTTTTGTGGATATTTATTTGTGTTTGTCAAATGTTTTACATATTTCGGATGTTCCTTCAGAGTTGAAGATAGTTTACTTCCTAGTCCAAACCTCCCGCAGGACGACGGGGGATGGGAGCGGGCAGGGTTTGAACTCTGGACCATCGATAAATCTGAACGACAGTCCAGCGCGCAAACCGCACGACCAGGCAGCATAGAAAATATTTTGCTAAATTTTTTTTTGCTAAATCTATTCAGGTCCAAATGAATATAAAAACTGGGAAAAGTCACTTATTGAACACACAAGATCCTAAGCTAATTACATTTGCATCATTGAGATCATTATGAAATTAACAAGAAAGTATATAAAATAATAATAATAAAATAATCTTATATTATATCTATCTATCTATCTATCTATCTATCTATCTATCTATCTATCTATCATGCAATTACATTTGTAATACATCTACACCATCAATAATAAATCTGTGCGATTAGAAATAGTTTTAGATTAGCGCTATTTCAAGCTTTTGGTTTTCTCAATGCTCTATGATTCTATCATTGATTTGGACTAGTTGGGGCGGGATGAGGGAAGAAAGATCTGGGGGATTTTTACTCAAATTACCTTTTAAAAACATATATATATATATATATATAGAAATCGAACTCATGACTCAAGCCGACCTAATTACCACTCTGCTAGTGAGGTGCATATGAAATTAGAAGACTAATTAGTTATCTATTGTTTGTTTCAAACTTACTTTAAAGCGTTAACCTATAAAGGGGACTAATTCAGCTTATACCACCCATTCAGCCAAATACAATTTCTTTTCCTTGTTCGAGATACCAAACAAATAATTAATTACCAACAGTTAATTAACTAGTTGGTCTAATTTTTAAAAAAATTGATTCTAGTGCTGTCAGGTAAAAGTAACAATTGTGCAAAATTTCAGGGTCGCAGAAATAACGGGTACAAACTTTTTACTAGACAGACAGTCAGACAGACAGACAGATTGAGTTCAAATAAGCTTTGTAAAAACTGAAAGCAACATGTGTTTTTGTGTTTGTGTGTGTGTGTGCTTGTGTGAAAGGGTGGAATCTCAATACCTTAGCTCCGTCCCTGCATGTGATTTGACATGAGTTTGTCCTTACCTCCACTGACAGTATAACAAACAAATAGCAGCTATGACCCAGAAAAGGGACACAAACTAGATTGACTATATCAGTGATGCCCAACCTAATTCGACCTGCGGGCCATTTTAATTCCCAACACTCGTCTCGCGGGCCATATGACCGAAAAGTTACAAAAACGGTTTACTGTTACTTTCATGTGATATTTAATATTTTTTGGGCGTCAGAAAATAACTTTATTTCTGTACTTAAAATGTTAGCAGCAGTGTAGGTACCTTTAAAACCGATTCATTTTCTTGTCTCTTTTTGGTGAATATTCCCATCTATCCTCCGATCTATAGTTGTAGTGAATCAATCTTTTTTATTCCTGGTTCAAACTAAGGGTGTCGCCATATTTATTTTATAATGCCGTTATTTTTTTAAACTTTCTTCATAAAGCAAAGATGTTGGCTTAATGTTCCTTGTTCATGAACGCATAAACGTTAAAGGTCATGGTACCAATCCATCAGAGATTTTCTCCATTTTATGCCAACGTTCCGGCGGCCCAGATGGAACCATATCGCGGGCCGGATCAGGCCCGCTGGTCTTATTTTGGGTATCGCTGGACTATGTCATACTTCTCGTGCTTTATTTTTCTCCTTTCACTGATAGACCAGTGGCTGCTGATACCAGATCCTAGCAATCATAATAAAGCTTATTATTGTTCAGAGCTAAAAAATTGATTTGTTTGGGATTTGAAATAGCTAGGATCTATGGGATTTGAATTGTGTCATTTTATCTATCTATATATCTATCTATCTATCTATCTATCTATCTATCTATCTATCTATCTATCTATCTATCTATCTATCTATCTATCTACATATCTATCTCTGTCTGTCTTTCTGTGAGTCTATTTGTTTGTCTTTCTCTGTCTACCTATCTATGTATCTTGTATGTATCTATCTATCTATTAATCTATTTAATTCATAGGCGTCGTTAAGGGGGCGAGGGGATGCGAACCGCAGCGTGAGACATGCAGGGATCGACACTTGAGAAAGAAATACATAAGCTTTTCGAATGCAGATAAATAAAATTGACAGTCGCTAGATATTCGAACATGATTCTGAACTGTATCTTCTGATCTCTGGCTTTTCTGACTTGTTTTTAATTCTTGAGTCTCTAAACATTTCATTTTCATTTCTTAAGAGCGTCTTCTCCCTAGCGTTCTGAGCTAATGCGTCATGCAGAGCTCACGCAGAGACAAAGTGTACTTCTAGCTTGTACACTACTTACTAAAGAGTTACATTTTTAGAGTTTACTCATAGGTTTCGTTTTCCTTTCTGGTGCCGAAGTAGTGACCAAGATTGTGAGGTGGCAATGGCCAAGATTTTGAGGTAGCAATGACCAAGATTGTGAGGTAGCAATGACCAAGATTGTGAGGTAGCAATGGCCAAAATTGTGAGGTAGAAATTACCAAGATTTGATGTAGCAATGTCCAATATTGTGAGGTAGCAATGGCCAAAATTGTGAGGTAGCAATGATTAAGATTGTGAGGTAGCAATGACCAAGATTGTGAGGTAGCAGTGGTCAAGATTGTGAGGTAGCAATGGCCAAGATTGTGAGGTAGCAATGACCAAGATTGTGAGGTAGCAATGGCCAAGACTTGAGGTAGCAATTACCAAGATTTGAGGTAGCAATGGTCAAGATTGTGAGATAGCAATGACCAAGATTGTGAGGTAGCATTGACCAAGATTGTGAGGTAGCAATGATCTTTATTGACCAAAAGAAACGAGCAAAACAGATCAAAGGGCTGGCTCCTCTAGTACCTCCCAGGAGCCACATTTACTTGGGTTTGAATTGGGCTAACATTGTTCCTTTAAATTAGGTTTCTACAGTCCAAAGAGATATCGTTCTACGATATCGGCCGTGGCCTTTATACGATTGAATAGAGATCTAGACATATCAAAATCATTGATCGATTGAATATAGATCTAGTTATCAAATTCGTTTTTAATTAAATAAAATTTAAGACGTATGTTGAAAAAGGAGTTGGTATGA
Organism: Biomphalaria pfeifferi; assembly: GCA_030265305.1. Classification (NCBI taxonomy): domain Eukaryota; kingdom Metazoa; phylum Mollusca; class Gastropoda; family Planorbidae; genus Biomphalaria; species Biomphalaria pfeifferi. The sequence continues at coordinate 335,071 of JASAOG010000133.1, forward strand.
TTTTATTATAGTACCTACCCACTTGATACCTACCCACTTGATATCTACCCACTTGATACTTATATAGTTTAATTTTTTTTTAAAAAGGTATAAAGTGCCTCTTTCAGACCTTAAGAAATATAGAGTATATAGATGCAAAAGTTAATCTGTTGCATTGGCTGATGATTAACAAGGTTGTCATGCGGCCAGCACAACGACCAACTGCCTTTATTTTCCCGAAGTTCAAAATCTAAATTTTCATTGAGATTCGATCCCGAGACATTTAGGTTCGGAAACCAAGCGCTTCACCGCTCACCCACCACGTTCCCACGTTAATTTAATATTTTCTGACTCGATAAGTTTGTTGTTAAATATATGTTGTTTCTTTTAATTAATCTAAGTCTGGGTTATTTTTGGTTAGGTTAAAAAATCCCACCAGCCAAGCGTTTGAAATACTTTAACCCAGTATTAACTTTTTTACAAAAATCTATCTCCAGATATGCGCATGCGTATGACCACTTTTTAAACCATTGGCGTCGCCCGAGGCCTATCTCATAAACTGACAAAAAAAATCCCTCAGTCGAGACCTGGCAGTGTGCTAGACAACAGGGTGTGTGTGTGTGTGCTACATCAGAAGTTCATTTAACACATTGCTATTTAGCTGAGCAACAAGCTAAATTCGTTGTGGTATCTGCCTCGTAGTTGGCCATCATTTCTCTTTGTGGGATTCTATTCTATATTGAAGTGTTTTCTTTATTAACATTTTATTTTGTTACGACTGGGACTGGGATTCTAACCCAGCAAAGCGAAACCGAGGTCGGTTTTTTGTACGTCATCTAGGATTCGTTTTGAAAACAAATTGCAATTTTCACTTTTTCGCATTACTAGTGACTATAGATCTAGAAGAGGCAAATAAAACATTAAATTTGTTCAGTTTTAACATATATAGATGGACTCAGTTACGGGCTATGCTGTCTACTACATTCACGGGCGGGAAAATCTATTTTTAGTTTTCCCGGAAATTCAGTCTTTTAAGGGAAGTCACCCGTCTTCAGAAGTAAAGGGGAATCACCAGATTGCCTTTGCCAGAGTTAGCCGCTCTGGGCTAAATTAAGAACATTCAAAATTACAAAGGGGAGAGAACTGCTCCTTTTCTGTGCTGTGTAGATCTGTATGTTTTGGAATTTTGAGGAGAAGAAATGCTGCCCAGTGACAGAAATAGATCTTGGACACACTTAAGAGAGGCAGAGCAACGTGTGTAGTGATATCTGTCAACAAACTTCATTGGTAAGTATTTTTATAACAGTCTTATGTACGTAATCAAAGGCTTAGAATGTGTTTTTTATCTGACGCTAACTTGTAAACAACATAGTTCCTTTAGCCTGTAATATATACAAGGCTGTAAAACATTCATCATTATTTACTAGGATCTGTCATAAATTTAGAATCTAGAACTAGATGTTGTTCATGGATAATAATAAAACAAAAATATAGGCTACATTTCATAAAGGGACATCACATATCAAGTGTTTTTTTTTCCTGCTTGATGTTTAGATCTACCTCTATCGGGTGGGGAGGTGGTTGAGTGGTAAAGCGCTTTACTTCCGTTCTGGGTTCGAAGACAGATGTTTTTTTTTCGGTCTCTTGAAGGCGCTTCTGAGTCCCTCCAGCTCTGATGGGTACCTGACAAAAGTCGGGGAAAAATAAAGGGTATCGGTGGGTTGTGGTGGCCACGTGACACCCTAGTAAACGTTGGACAAAGCAACAGAGGACCTTTACATCATCTGCCCGCCTAGAGATCGTTAGGTTTGAAAGGGAGGGGGGGGGGGGGGAAACTTAATGTAAGATTTTAGTCGTTTCTTATGAAATAAAGATTAATGCTTCCCATGGCATCACTCTTGCTGGATTGATAGCAATGCCGCTGGCAGGACTTGAACATGTTATCACAGTCCAGAGCGCAGAGCTCACTTTTAGGTAGCCTTCTACGAAAACATATTTCTTCTATGGTTGCAGATTCTTTCTTAAAAGATTTTTTTTAAAAGTAGATGGAAAAAGGGGGGGGGGGGGTTGGAACGGGGAAAAAAAAGAGATGGTTGAAGTGGTTGTGAGTTTGTGAGTCACATGATTTATTCAAGTGGAATTACTCTCACATTTCAAGAAATATATTTTGAAGGAAAATGTTCATACATTTGTCGGTATATCTAGTGTGTAAGTCGACTGGTTCCATACGACAGCGTCTATATTTTCTATTTTAATTGTAACCCACTGTGTGGCTTGGGCACAATTTTAAATCGGTCTTCATCAATAGTTTTAGAGTAATCAAGAAATAACAAATAAATACAATAAAAATACTTTTAAAAAAACAACAACCCGAAAGCTTAAAAAAGTGAAATTACTGTGCATTTACAGACACATATCTCAATATTGTAACATTTATGTCCCCTTTTCTATATCAAACAAAATTATTTATTTACCCCTAATTAATTAATTGCTTAATTCATTAATTATTTTTTTTTTATTGATTCAAGTTTTGCTAAGATCAATGGATACTTGGGCAAAGTTTTAACTTAATCCAAAAATGGCAAGTGGGTGGAAATAGAGTGTGCAAAATTTGTACCAGACAGACGGAGTGAGTTGATAAAAACATTGTGAAAAACAATGTTCACATTCGATACTCAGAGATCCATGCGATGAGATGAAAGTTTGGCCCTCCCGTGGTTGTGTGCAAAGACCTGGTAAAAATTGTAACACTTGAACAAAGACTACAAATGATAAGCTTCTTTCAGCAGGCCGGCCTTACTTATACTTAGGTCCAGTAGATTTAGAGTACAGTAAATTTAGAGTACAGTAGATTTAGAGTACAGTAAATTTAGAGTGCAGTAGATTTTAAATAAATTTGTGTTATTTATTTTTTTAACGCAATTTTTTTTTTTTTTTCTATTTCATTTGGGGAACACCAAATTCACTTCGTCTAGGGCCCCCAATTAACTAGGGCCTGCACTACTTCGATTTAGGGTATAACTGACAAGCGTTTTAATTTTCCCACATTGACCTTAATGGCTACCTCTTCTAAACTGTGGATCTCCTACCTACAATCTGAGTGTCGACGGTTCGGATCTTGAATGAATTTTTTTAATGCGATTTTATTCTTCCTGATGTTAGCGCATGGCCTGAATCGAGTGTGTGTTGATGGTGTTGGGGACGAGGGAAGTAATAGTTGCCTCCCCTAGTTTTCCTTTGGCTTAAAAACACTTAATCGAGCTCAAGGGACACACGCTTTAGAAATTCCAGAGCTACATTTCAACATTGGTAAACATAAGAAATGAATGCTAAGAAATAAAATGATATAAATTTATATATACTGTTGTTTTTTTTTGTTAATTTTTTTTTTCCATTATTTTTGTAGATGATGTATTATTTTATTTATAGAGCCAAACAGCATCGCCAGCAAAAAGGAACAAAAAAAAATAAACTTAAAATAGTTTCAATAGATTTGAAATTAGTTTCACTACGTATGAATGAATATGTCGTCGCAGACAATGTAGTACCATTGTTCTCAAGACGGTCTCCAATGTAGGTCTCTGTGTGTAAATTAAACTAGTTCCCCTTTACAACTCATTCCTTTGGAGAGACTATTCATCGACCTGGAGTGTTCTGTTGATATCACTTTCACATGTATCTAGGCTACATAGCTTCAGTGTGTATGGTTCAAATCATAGAGATCGCGTGAGTTCAACTCAAAGCACTTAAGATCTAGCGATGATAACAGATCCATACCACCAGAGACATGTGTCAGTTTAAGAGGCTTTTTTTCTTTCGGAAACAGTAACTAGGGAAATAAAAAAAAATAAAAAACTTGGAACAATCCAACTCTGGACAAAATCTGACATATCCTGTCCATTTCCAATTATAGGCAAGGGAGAGCAATAATTAAGACATGAATGTGTGCTATCACTTCCGGTTGGAACCCAACATAGTGATGATATTTTTTTTTTGTAGATCTTGATAAAAATATCTGATGACTAAATGCTATTTGGTGATGATCTCTAGAAAACGAACGATTATTCTTTCAGGCAAATCATGACAAGTTAATTGAATGAAGGGAGGGAGGGGATTAAAGTCTAGTCCAGCCATTTCTCATTATTTCATAGCAAGGTGGAGGTAACCCTTTCAGAACGTGTGATCCACAAGGCGAATAGCGTTACGCTCATCTGGTGTTGTTTTAATTGCTAACTGTTAACGAGAGTGTCATGTGACCAGTATAACAACCATTCGCCTTTACTTCCCTAACTTATGTCAGGTACCCAGTAGAGTTGGGAGGTCACGGGGGTAGATCCTGAAAAATCTTAAAAGATCAAAAGCCTAGTCTTCATCGGGCTTCGAACTGGAGACCTCCACAGGTTGGAAGCACTTTAACACTCAACCAACAATCCCATCATTCCACCAATGCGCCACAAACTTTATAGATTTTAAAAATGATAATTATCGAACTAACTCGAAATGTTATATGTGACTAGTATCGTAATTTCATCATTACAAAAGTGAATGGTACAATGATCAACAATTCACACATTTTAAAAAATGTACTTGTATTCGTTGTTATTATTTCATTTTTTACTTGTGAGGTCAAGACAAACGGTCGAAACGACCTAACATTTGAAAAGTTTAAAACAGAGTAGGGTGGTAAGGAAAATATTATATCTAGAGTTACTTCTGGCCTAGCTTTAAGAAAAAAATAATAATAAAGGGAACCCTTCTTGATGCCCAATGGTTTAAATTTTAAGACGATTCCCGTAAAGCCTGCGGAATCTGGGAGCACATGCCTGAACAAGCTATTACAGCTCTAGTGTTCCGTTGTTGTTTTTTTTACTTTACACAGTTAAAGCCAAATGTTCTCTGACGGTGTCTACCCTCCTCTGCCCTTGCGGAGAGGAAGAGGAACCCGAGTATCATCTTTTTTTTTTTTAAACTGTCCCAGACTTCCTATTCGACTGGTAAAGAGTTACACGCGCTGGACCTGATGACGTGCGTGCATTGCGTTCTACAGAAGAGTTTCTTGTCCAGGGCTTTTGGAAGAGATAATATAAGCCTCCCAAGCCCTCACCCCACTGCTGCTGATAATGGAATGAACGACTTGCTTTTGATTTAGCATATAGACTACAAACGCCTTCCAATTCAATAGAATGACTTAAAGTGTAAATCAGAAGTTACCAAAAAGTTTGATAAAAAAAAGTTCATCGTAAACACACAGAACACAGCCAGTAGCGTAGCAAAGGACACGGCTTCAATTCAAACGTAAAGTAGCAATTATACATAAAACCCTGAACCATAATCTTCAAATACAAAAACAAAATTTAATAAAATACTCTGAAAGACACAAAGATAGAGATAAGTGTATCATCCCATATGCTAGGACAAATTTATACAAATGCTCCTCCTTCCCTGGTGCTAATAGAGCATGGAATGGGTTGCCTGAGCTAGCCAGGAAAACCAGTGAATTGGTTGATATGCATGACTAAATGCATGACGTGTAGGACGTAATCATTTTCTTTTTTGAAGTAGCGTCTGTATTATATAAGATAAGAAGATAAAACACCTGTATAAAACACATTTATGTACCATCTTTAACAACAGTTAGGACTTTATGGTGTCATGCCACTCTATGCAGAAACGTCTTCTTAATTGTGATAAAAGACTCTAGTGATAAGAGACTATCTTTCAATGATCTCTGTGGCACAATGAGCCCATTAGCGCCAAGGTTGTTACGCTACTATACACACACACACACAAACGTACACACTCCTATATACCTACGAACGTAAACTCAAACACACGTTGTTTTTTTTAAATGTAATATATTGTTCAATACTAGCCCCGCCCAACCCGTCACTCTGTTTGACGGCTGACACTGATTTGATTACTTTCATTTTCAAAACAAAATAATTTTATTAATTTATTTAAATTTTGAAGCGTCCGCGAAGTTCTTTGAATCTGGTGAGTCACACGAAGAAACCTGTGACCCGGAACATGACACTCGAAGTGTGTCGCCCATGACAAATTATTTCTTCTTTCCTTTTGTTGGTGTTGGAGTAACTACGAAATGAACAGGTCAAGGCTATTCGTAGAACTCTTCAATGTCAGTTTATTCTCCAGCTGCTCTAAGAGCAGAATACCACGTGAAAGATGAGAAACTGAACTGCAACCTTTTTTTCCCCTCTAAGTATGTTAAGGCATTAAGTCTGGCTATATACTTAGTAAAGTCAAAGTATAGTACATGTACTATTTCCAGATCTTGCACTATGTGGGAGACATAGGAAGTCAAACTTGTGTTTCTACCTCAGACTGTTAATAAGGGTGTCATGTGACCAGCACAACGATCAATTTTTTATATTTTTTTTTTACTTTTGATTTTTAAGACTCTCCCCTGCAGAGGCAATAGTGTGCAAAGCGTGCGCCAGTGGCGAGGTGCTTTATTGGCGTCCCCACCCCATTTTCCATGAAAATCACATAGAAGTATAAGCTGCTTGTGACGACCAACTGCCTTTACTTTCCCCAACCTAAGTCAGATGCCCTTAGAGTTGGGTGGACTCAGAGGCGCCTTATAGATCCCAAAATTCAAATTATTCTTAGCTGAAGGTACTTCCGAAAATTTAATTTATAAAAGTGATGATTTCTGTTTTTCTTAATTGCCTAATTTGTAATGATTTTATAATTATGATTGTGATTTTAGGTTCGGAAGCCAAGCGCTTTATCACTCATCCATCGCGTTTGCTCCCCTCCCCAACTCATGAGCGTCTTAAAAATCATGAAGTCGAAAATACAGCAGCAGGATTCGAACTCGAGAACCCTTGGTTAGGAGGCCAACCCACCGCCCCCTCATTTCTAAATTTAAAATAGTCTTTTTTGTCTTTGTGTTGACGTTGAACTGCTTGCTTTGTATCCCAATGTCACTATCACAACTTCACAAAGCGTGACAGAACATTCGAGACCGATTATTGCTTCCAACATCTTTCTAACTAGAGTCAAAAACAAAGATGTACTGCTGCAGGAGTGAATGACTGGATAAACTTTTAATTTTTTTTAAAATTATTGTCATCGACTATAAATAGCTGTGGCAAAATTTCAACTTGATCCAATAATTAAGAGCTGGAGATATTATGTACGAAAGAGAGACAGAGTGAGTTAATACTAGAATTAGAAAGAAGGTGAAATTCTCCGTACATTACTACTTTCAACGTTTCAAAGAATACAATTGACTTGAATATATAAGTGGGCGAACTTGTTTTACAACTGGTATGTTGTGTTCATCGTAATAGAAGATGACGACACATGATTTATAAGCTTTAGTCATTCAACTCAAGGCAGGTATGTGGCAAGTTTCAGTTTCATTTATGGCCCTTACATGTTATAAGTCAACACACACTAAACCTGAACACACTAACACGATAAGATAGGTTAGTGAAACAAGATTAGGACTCGTAATGGGCGATCTGCTAACACAAGACATCTAGTTGGCATGCATATATATATATATATTGGTCTATAATGGCCTTCGGTTAACGAGATGGCCAGCACAACGACCAACCGCTTTTCCTTTTCCCGGGACCCCCGGTTTATATATATCTATATATATATATATATATATATATATAGATATATATAGACAGATAGATAGATAGATTTGATCTGTATGCGCTCAGCTCCACCCCTACACATTGAAATATTAAACATTTATTTTATTTACCCCACCCCTCGCAAGCATCTATTTGAAAACGTTAGTTAATACCAAAACAAACTTATAGTGTGGAAATAATGTTTGTTGACACATTCAAGTCCAAGTGCTACTTATCAAGCAGCCGAAAAAGCGTATTATCTTGTGACCTTGATGGATACACAAACTGGGAGAAGAGGTGAGGTGGGGGGAAGAAGGTAAGGGTGGCCACTTAGCGTGACTACAGTTAACACGACCTGCCAGGCCCGCTTAGAAACACTCCGCTAAATGGCGACACCGGTTAATAGCAATTCAACACAACAAAGTTTATGAAATCAGAATATACGGTCGATGTAGTGTGGAGTAAACTTTGTATTGAAATGAATTGATCTTAGTGTAGAGTCTAAGCTTTGGAGTTATCTGGTGACAGGATTCGTCTGTTTAAAAACACTAGGCTTAATAGTAAATAAGAAAGAATTAATCATAGATAGCGCAAGACATGGAGACAGACTGGACCTGCTGGTACGAACTTCGCCGAGTGCAAAAGAAACGAAGGCTGCGTCAGTCAAGAAAAAGAAAAAGAAAGCTGCACTGTCAGCTAGCACTAGGACAGATGCATATACATGCACGAACTGTGGCAAACTCTTGTCACTCCGGAATGGGCTTGATCAGTTACTCCAGATTCTGCCCCATCTCAAGACAAAATCAAAGCCAGTGACTCACCTGGGCGCATCATTGTCTTCCGAGACAGAAGGAGCCACATAGATAGAATTTAAAGACAATATTATTATTATTTCTCATTGACGTTTTGATGGTATATCTGGGTTTTTTTTATTGAAATGAATCGATATCATTTTTTAAGATAAAATTGCGAACATTTATTTATCTCTATCTGGTTCATTTATATTTGAACAATTATCAACTATTTGAAATTGGTCTTACATTTCCAAGTCAACAAAGTGGTCTCTTGAAAAACATACTTCTCTAATTCCACTTTACGATACTTTTAGATAATCTGATCAATGCTAAACTTTTCTTGTAAAAGGAAAAGTCGTTTTCTGAATAATATTTATTCGTTTTAAAAATTTCCCGTTCAAAATGGCGGCTAAAAAAAAATGTGGACCAGACTGGGTGATCTAATCCTAGATGTGCTGTAGAAGTGACACTACTCTCTCAGTTAAAAAAAAAAGGAGGGGGGCAATGAATTTAATTACTTCACAATTGTGATTTTCTTTTCAAATTAACAAGAATACATGTTTGGTGGAACTGTAATTGTGCGGTAAAACCCGAAAATTGATAGGAAATATTAGGCACACTATTTTGAAGTTGATTTTCAATTTTCGTGTCATAGAGTTGCATAGTATAAAACATGTGTATAGGTATTCGGTGAGTGTGAATTGTTAAATATCATTGAAATCACTTGTTCCTTTTTGAGATTGTCAAGACGGCATAAGTGGAACTTGGTCTATCACGTGCTATTTAGTGCAAAGGTTCCCAAAGACTTTTAAGTGGCATTTTACAAAATCTTAATCTGTTAAACCAAATTTTTAATTTTATTTTTCTCAATGCGCTCTGATCCTATCACTTGTCTGGACCAGTTGAGATGGAGGGGGGGGGGGGGGGAGGTATCTGGGTGAAAGTTACCATGATCGTGATCGCTTTTTAAATGCATTTTATAAATAAAAAAAAAGTAGTGCGACTTGAGTTTAAACTCAAGGGATCAAGCCTCCTCAAACCAATACACTAACCACTGTGTCAGCAAAGAGCTTATCATACTTGAAGCACTCAAAGTATAAAGGGGTCTTATACCACCACATCAACCAAGAACATTAATTTTTTTTTCCCTTTACCAATCAAAAATAATTATTTACCAATAATTAATAAACTAATTGGTTACATTTATTGGTTCTTGAGGCTTGTTCTGCCATCTACATAAAACAATTGTGCACAATTTCCACTTGATCTGAGATTGGGTGTGGGAGAAATAACATTTTACCAGCGAGACAACGTTGTATAAAGAAAAGATTTTCCAACCTTGCCAGCAATGAGGGCAGATTGTGTAGAGTTCATCAGCTTCATGGCTAACTGTTAACGAGGGTGTTATGTAGCCAGCTCATTGATCCACTGCCTTTACTTTCCCAAACTATGTCAGGTGCCATAAAAACAAAAATCCAGAAGTTGAAATATCAAGTTTTCGAACTCGAAATCCCTTGGTTCGGATGCCAAGCGCTTAACCACTCAGCCCACACGCCAGTCAAATAACACATTATTGACTTTGAATTCAAAGAAGTTCCTCGTACCCTGTTAGGACACGATTAGGAATTCGGCGCAAAAAGTTCTTTGTTTCATCAAATGGTTAAAGTTTTTTGACTTGGCGACACTGATGCGACTTTTTTTTTTTTAAAAAAAAAGCTTATCTAAAGGGGATAAGCTCCGCCCTTAAAACTATATTATTAATAATGTACAAGTTATTTCCCTTATTTGATATCAAACAAAAAAATTAATTACGGATACTTAATTGACTAATTGAGTATTTTTGTTTATTGATTCATGTTTTGTTAGGTGCAATAAATAATTGTTTAAAGTATCAATTTGATCTGAGAATGGGTGAAGGAGAAATAGTATTACAACTAATTGCAGGGGGCTAAACATAGTGCATTTGTCTGTTATATAGAACAAGGCATGAGTATCTTATTAGGTTTTCTGTTTTATGTATTTTCATTTTCCATATTAGGATGTATATTCTTCTTTCTTGAAAGGTCCATAACGCAAGCTATTCATTATATTATGTAACTTTTATCACATGTGAATAATCCTTTGTTATAATTTTATTTGTTTAATTATAGGTATAATTTGTTGAAATCACCAATAACAAAAAATGCAGTTCCAAAAGTGTCCAATCAAGTTTTCTCTATATCGAGGCAGCAATATCATTTTATTAAATGACTACATCGCTAAAGCAAACTATGAAATAGCCCACGGCCAGTTTCTGCTGCAGAATGAGCTTATCGCTGGTCAAACATTCGACCTGGAAATACGCGGGAAAGGTCATTGCTTGTTTTTGTTTCTCTATTAAATTAAACACGCTCTATTATTCAAGCTAATTTATTGCTTTTGAAAAAAAAGTTTTTCTCTACTCGCTCTTGCATTCAATGAGTTATCGACCCTTTACAAAACAATTAATTAAAAATTAGATAACCATTTTATATCATATAAGGTCAGGTTCACAATACACAATATATATAGTCTATATGAAAATTAAAGATGTAATAATAATATTTATATATTTTTGTACCCTGTGGTATTATGTCGTCAGTCGGTCTAGCAATACAATATGGCAGAAGATAGAACATTTGTTGTGTACAAATATCTGTAACAAAACTTTTGCTCTTCATAATTTTTCTTTTTCATCTTTTTAGGAATTTTAAAAATGCAAGCATTTGATTCCAAGAGGGAAGCCATGATGTGGGTCACTGATCAGGTCCCCTTAAGTCACGGAAGTATCCGAATTCGAACCACCAACCTATTCTACTACAAAATTTCTGTGCCACTCCAAGGAAACGAGATTATCTTGTCAACCAGGAAGGGACAAAGACAGGTAAGAAGTGTTAGCCTTCAAGTTAAAGTTATTGTCTTAGACGTCCAACACCAAAATGAAAGTATAAACAGAGTTTTGTGCAAATAAATGTGCTTTTTGCAAGTCAACACTCTGGCAGACGAGGAGGAGGAGGAACACTCCAGTTCTGTGAAGAGATAAAAGTTGAGCCTGTTTAAGACTAAGACTAAAACTGCTTTATTGATCCTTACGAAAATTTGTTGGGATTACAAGGACTCTTTTCTCATATAAAGACAACACAACAGAAAAATACACATAAATACAACAGACGCAACATAAAGAGTTCATTCAGCAACTACACACAGGTATCTTGGTACATTTCATGTTCCCTGATCAATGAGTGGCGGTAAGAGTCTGACCGAGTGAGGTACGAACGAGTTTTTGTACCGCTCCGTTCTTGATTTGATTGACAGCAGTAGCCCACTTCGCGACCACCTGACGTAGTTCTGATGGAGCGGGTGGCCGTTGTCTTCCAAGAATTTTTCGATTTTTCTTAGACACTTTTGTTCAAAAAGTTCCATTAAATGTGGTAATGTGAGTGTAATTTTTTATCCTTTTTTAATGATGCTTTCTAGACGTCGCAAGAGATATTCCGTATGTTAGCAGATTTTGTATAGTCGCGCCGTAAAAGTCTCAAGCATCTTTAGTCATATTTTAAGACATGACTCACTTTAAAAAGACATTCTTCATGGTACAGTGGTGGCAGCACGTAGAAAGGGTCGTCCAGAGAAAATCTGACTGGATAACTTTAATACTGGACAGGTCTCTCTTGATTTTTTGCCTCTGACCGAGAGGAATGAAGGGGTTTTGGTAGGTGAACTGTCTCAGCATCCCTGCATAGGGAGTTAGGTGACGAATGAAATGAGAGTTGAGAAATATAGTGACACTATAGGAGCCGGCTTTTTATCAGCTATAAATATGTGAAAGATCATTTCTGAGTAAATAGTTAAAGGTGTGCTTCTATTTGGGTTGACATTTCGTAGATACTCTTGTTAACGCTGTTCCTGATTTGTAAATTTTCATTGTCTTTCATTGCCAGGACCGGCTGGAAGGTAAAATCTTGGCTTTTGATATTGAGTACGGGGATCTGATGGTCATGGTGCTGAATGAACAGAACAACAATTATGTTGGCTTGGATGATAATTGCAAAAGGTACAGACATTGTTTTTATCCTTTTTTTTTTTCTTTTCTAGGAACTCGAGAAAATGTTTTCTTTGAACACGTTTCTGGTTGACGTTCACAATGGGAGTTGGGGGTTAAGGTTTGAAAAGCTTAATGCAAAGTTAGGGGAAAACAAAAAACGTTCAGTTGGACGGGCCGTTCAGAGATCGGAGGTAACAAAATGTCTCCCCCGGTATCGCGGTTGAAACCAAGACCGTTCCATTGGCAGCCAGGCATTCCAGCATCTGGACAAAGTTGTTTCAATTCGTAATGCATTTTGATATGTCGTCAGTTTATTTACATCAAACCTGACATAAAAATTATGTTTTGTAAAAAGAAATTCCCTACTATGCTTAGGTCAGAAAAAAAAAGTAGGTTGGAATACAGAATACTTGAAAATTAGACTTAATTAATATCAGTCTGGTACGGAATACTTAAAATAGATTGAATTACTTGAAATTTGAATTGAAAGAATTAAAATAGTTGAAGTTAAGTAAACTTTCAGGTATCCTACGTTATAAAGAGATTGAGATATTTCATTCTTTCCCCATTTATAGCTACAATTCAGGATATATTTATACTAATTATAGGTTATGACTTTTGTAATTTGCAAATAATTTATGCCTTTATTTTTCTGCAGCCGTCACATTGAAATCAATTGTGCGCCCAAATTGTCGCATGCTTACTTGAAGCACTACAATCCCAGCTCGCTCTGCACTCCAGATAACGGGTGCCTGAGACCCGGTGAGCAATTCAAGCTGGAAGTGAACGGACCGGAAGGCTCCAACCAGACCGGAAGCTACCTGCGCATCTGCGCCTCCAGAAGGCACGGCGAGTACGGCAATGACCCCTTGCTGCGGTGTGAAGGGACACCGAACCTGCCGGAGTACAAAGGGAAAAGGTTGATGATCAAACCCAAGGCCAATGAGACGTTCATTCTCAACGTCGTAGACAACTGGGTGTTCGTTCACAGGTAAACTTTACCAGACCTTGTAATTTATTGGGCAGATGATGTATAGGTCATCTTTTTTTTTTTTTTGTGGCCCACGGTTAACGAGGGTGTCATGTGGCCAGCACAATGACCAACCTCCTTTGCTTTTCACCAACTAATGTCAGGTACCCACGAGAGCTGGGTGGACTCATAGAAGCCATAAAGATTCCGAAATTCAAAATCCCTGTCTTCGAACCCAGGTCCCCCGGTTCAAAAGCCAAGAGTTTTAGCACTCAGCCACCTCGCTTTTTCATATGTGTGGGTGGGGGTGGTGGGGGGGGAGGAAGAGTATAATAAACCTTTCCAGGCTAACTGAGTAGGCTGGAGTTTAATTCTTTATGTAATCTAGGTTTTATGACATTCAATATTATTAAACTAAAAACACCCCTATTTATAGTGTCCAATATTCAATTTACAACTATTAATTTCAAGAACAAAATAAAGTTGAAATGTTTTAGAGGTTTTATGTTAATGATTCGGAAATAATTTGACTATCTCTAATTGATAGATTTATGTTCCTTTTTTATTTATTCCAGAAGCGGCAGAGAATATGACAGGCTGGAGGCTCCAGTCAGCACATGTGACCTTGCCCTTTACTTTGAAATGCATAGAGTAGAGATACGCCTTTGGCGCTTAAGAGGTAACTGTCACGAGTCGAGTCTGTGACCTATTTCGACCAGTTTCTAGAAGCTCGTGCAAGTGTCCAGCGTAAACAAGTTAATTTTAGATATCCAATCGAAGAAAGAGGTTAAGGGAAAAAATAGCACACGTCAGCTTCTAGAAGGTCAAAGTTACTAAAATAATAATCGGAGAAGGTTCCAGGATTCTGGAACGTACGATCAAAGAAAGTATAAATTAAGGGAAAGTGAGTTAGACGGGGTCCTCGCATAGAAGTAGCTCTTGTAGAGCGTTGGTCCTCACACAGTCTTCGATTACTAATAAGTTTTATGATATTAGCGGGTCCATTAAGTAAAGTTTTAGTAGTTGAAGTTGAAGTTATACTAAGTGAAGTTTCATGTATCATTTAAGTTTTATTTATGAAGTATCAAGTCAAGTTGTTATTGAATTAAAAAGTTAATTTGATGTGAAAGTTGAAGAAGTTATTATAGAGGTTTGAAGAAAATGCAGAGAGATATTTCTTTCTTCATTTCATTGAATTTTCAAGTATTGATAATATAATCCCCGGCAAATGTGCTCGTCACAGTAACTTTCAAGAGGAGCAACTCTTGTACACACAAAAACATATACATCTTTACATAATTGCTAAAAGATCGGTATACATTATCCGATTCTGAAGTTCTGAAGAAGATGTATACACTAAAATTTACTAGTCGAATTATAACTTACATACATTTGAAACCAATCCTAGAGATTCTCTTGCAGCAATTCTCAAACTCAGCCTTTAGATTAATATATCAATTCTATATATCAATTCTAAGCAGCTGTGCTTTAAATAATATTTTCAAATTGGGATCTAATCTCACTCTAATTATATTACATTACATTATTACATTACATAATGTATTTTTATTGTGGAAAATAAACATACACAATTTTAGTTATAATTAGATAAAACAAAATTAAAATGTAATTTTTTGTATGCTTTCATTTACTTAACAAACGCGTTAACATCATGTAATTATTAAAACAAGCAAAATATTTAAAAAATCTTTTTTTTTTTTTTTAAAAAAAAAAAAAGGTTATAATATTAATGATAATTATTATTATAATATCCTTTATTATCCATGAGAAAAAATTTGTGGTAGAATGTGTGCATTACACCAAACAAAACATAATTATAGAAAACCAAAATATACATTCACACCAGACTCACTCATAATTTGCATGTGAAAAGTTTATATCAGATGGATTCTAATGATTTAATTGTCAGGGGAACAACATAGCTTTTGTGTCTGTTTGTCTTTGCTACCGATGTCTAAGAACTACACACTTACAAATTTATGTATCAATAACTTGGAAGTCATTTCCCTTATTAGATATCAAACAAATCATTAATATTATTAATAATTAATTGACTAATTGGGTATTTAAAAAAATAAATAGATTTAAGTTTTGTTATTCTTTTATTGATTCCTGTCTGGTCTACGCCAATAAATATTTATGCAAAGTTTCAGCTTGATGCGAGAATGGTGTGGAGAAATAACGTGTACACTTTTTACCACACAGACAAAGTGAGCTTTGTACAAAAAAAAAAGCAACTACCAACGGTACAATCTTTATACAATGTTAAATTGTTATCTGACCCCCCCCCCCCTCAAGTTGGTATCTGTTCTATTGCTTTCTATAGCAATGGAAAACTGTGTTTTTAACTAATATAACAATTTGTTTCATTTCTTCATTCAGTTGTGCCTTTTGGAGAGAACAAACGAGAAGATTGTCCACCTAACTACCCAGCACCACCGCCACCTCGCCGAATCCCTAGAAGACAGCCATCCGTAAGCTCGGCAACAACGGGCTTCTCAGAATTACAGTCCTCCTTCTGTTCCTCGGAGTCTGGTAGCCACCGGTACATATCTATACAGAGGGACAACGGGTTGAGCGCCTACATTTCTGCTGAGAGTTTTCAAGAGAATTCAGATATGGATCATCTTGATTTTGAAAGCTGCCAGTTCGACTCTGGGGAGACTTATAGACCGGGAGTTCCCGGATTTTCGGCTGTACCAAGACGAACTCCACCTTTACCGCCAAAACCGCATTCGTTTTCTTCAAAAGGCAAACCTGTCGATGAAGTCAAACCACTAGTACCGCCAAGGCTTCCACCAAAATGTGCTTATGCCAATAAACCATTACCGCCACTGCCTTTACCGAAAAGGCTAGAGGTTGAAAAGAATGAACGCTGCCTTGAATGGGTCCAAAGCCTAGATATGTCAGATGCGAATGAGAATGCTTCCACCTACAATGGCAATTTGGTTTCTTCCGTAAGCACTGACAGTAGCTTCATGATCACTTACAGCTGTGGTGACAACGAGGAACACTACAGGCATGAGCTGAACATCACAGACACCCAAGCCCAACATATTCCCATCAATGACCCCCGACTAAGCAACGGCACTCTAAGCAACACATGCAACCTTCCCGATAGCCCTACGTCCATGTCTTCTCTAGACAGTCAAGGGTTTTTCCAAGACATGACTGACTGTGGCCTTCTAATGAACCCACCGCCCTGCGGTTCGGCCAAAAAAATGAGTTGTGGTGAAGATGAAAACATGGATAAGAACCTCAGTGATTCCATGGACTCAGAAAGCAATTTTTCAGAGATGTCTACTGATGAAACAGATGTGAAGACGGTTGCCAAGCGCAAGATAAACAACCTAGCCTCTTGGGATGACTCAGATACTCATGATGATTTCCAGCCTTTTTACAAGTCGATTCACGGGGAGGATGCCAATCCTTACCCCACCCCAAGCACTACGGAGTCCGAAAGTGAAGAGGGCGCATGTTTTGTCTTCTTTGAAAACGAGTTGAATAGGGAGGATGAGGGCGTGACGCTGCGAAAAAGTACCCTCCATGACAGGAACATAGTGGAAAGCTCGGTCATCAACTACTCCCAGTGTCCGTCTCCCACCAGGATAGACGGGGACATAGCCACCATTGAGCAGGGGCCAGTTCTGACCATACCATCCAACCTCGCATTCGAAAGATCTCCCACGTTCAAGAGGAACCTAAATACGTCTTCAATCAAACGTCACAACTCGAAAGAAAAATGAACAGGATCCAGTCGATTCTATTTTGTCCTAAAGCTTTATCAACCTTTCATGACTGGAGTCTTAGGTTATCATAAGTATTAATACTTTTTCCATGTTGTGGGAACTGCTGATTTGTGAGATCGATTTGAAGACTGTAGCTGCACAGTGAGACAGCCATTAAGCTTCCATTTCGTATCATTCTGCATAAGACTAAAGAGAACATCTTTATTTTACACACACAAAAATATTAGAGAATTGGATATGGTTTCTCTAACCATTCGCCACATCTGGACTCCTTTTGAAGATGAAGTCATACTTAAAAATGGAGAGCGCCAGTTGATTTGGTCATGTATTCCTTCCTAAAAAAACAACTAACTTGACTCTTGCAATCTGTGTTCAACTTCCTCTCGGTGACATTATGGGGACTAATTAGGCAGAATAATGGCAATATTCTTCAGAAAGCTAACATGACAGTTATTGCATAGGAGGGCACAGTGTACATTATTGTTCATAAACTTTATTCCAATGAAAGAATGTTTTTATTATGACAAACTCTTTTTTTTTCTGGCCTATCCATAAACTTTTTAACCCTCCTTTTTACATGCCTTATTTTTGTTTGTATCATATATAAATCTTCATTATAACTGTGCGGTTATTCTCGTGAAAACGATATACAACGTTACTGAATGCTATTTAAGCCGATGCTACACTTATATTGAACTAGCTCAGTCTATATGACTCTAATGTTGTAGATCTAAGAAGATCAGTCGTTAGGAGATTTTCTAAAAACACATGTGAGAACGTAGCAGTCTGCTTTACATTTGGTAGAACTCAAGTCTGATGTGCATAAAGACAATTGTATAGTTGAGGTTAATGCATGAAAGGTTGATTACGGTTGTGATTTACAGAAATTGGACTTGAAATAAATTTGTAAAAGTAGATGAATTTTGTTTCATTAAAAAAAAAAGCACTAACAGCAGCGAAACAAAATAAAATATGTTTCTTACTTATTGTTGGTAAATATTTTAATATTTTTAGGACATATGAATTGTATTTGTACCAAGTTTACAGTCCATAGCAGTAATACTCATTAGTCAAACTTTTTCTTTAGTATTAACCAATGTACATTTGTTAAGATAATGTCAATCTGTGACACACGCAGAGTCTCATGATATCTGTGTTATAGTGTTTCTGCTCCCCAAGCGACTAAGGATCATCTCAGAAATGACATGAAAGCCTGGGCATAAGCAATGGTAAGAACGTTTTCTGCAACACAGCAGTTCTCTGCTCTCTCCACTCAGCTGATGTGTTCCTTGATGGTTTGAATCAGCAGAGTCTCAGGCTCTGCCAGGGTGTAGCAGTATGTGCTGCATGCTCTGCCAGGGTGTAGCAGAGTGTGCTGCATGCTCTGCCAGGGTGTACCAGTGTGTGCTGCAGGCTCTACCAGAATGTAGCAGTGTGTGTTGCAGGCTCTGCCAGGGTGTAGCAGTGTGTGCTGCAGGCTCTGCCAGGGTGTAGCAGTGTGTGCTGCATGCTCTGCCAGAGTGTAGCAGTGTGTGTTGCAAGCTCCTCCAGGGTGTAGCAGTGTGTGCTGCGGGCTTGTTTTTGTCTCAGGGTTGACTTTCGAAGTTTTTCACATGTGTGTTTATAGCCGCAGAGGTTTGCATTCAGAGTTTTCCTTCTCGAAGGTGGATAGCCAGCAAGGCTAACGATCCCTCTTGCTAATAGAACTACAGTAAAGAGCTCGTATTTCGGCTTAGTTTGGCGAAGTCTCATGGGCTACAACAAAAACGTTTCGCGACATATAAGTAAGCATTAGATGATTATCACTAACACCCAGGACCCTTTTTGTTTCATCTACTCCCTGGCATATATATATATCATTTCGTAAGCGCCTACAAGAATAGCATTAGAATCCCTTTTCTAAATAAATTTTATCAATAATTCCATAGTAAGCTTATTTTAATAGAACTGACTCTGTGTGTTTTCTTTACGCAGATACATTTGTACACATTTAAAAGTATTTGTATCAATTGCTTTAAATTATTTTCATTTATCATGGTGTATGTAATGTACATATTTTAAAATATGAAATGATACCTGAATATTATAGCCGTCCATTGTTGAGCTACAGTGCGACAATGATATACGTAACTTGTTTTAAAATAATATGCAAATATCCTACTACATGTTCCTATACAATCTTCTTCTTCCCTTGTTTAAATGTGATGAAATGGAAAATGACGGTCATACACACTAGAAAAGAAGTTTTGTTTGAGTTCTAATTAGTCTTTCTTGATGTTAAGACTCTAGGCTAACCTTGTACATATCTATGCTCATATTCCTGCCAACTCTCGACACCAGTAATACTCAATCCTTCCTTCTTTCATTGTCTTAACCATGCATTAAATACATAAACATGTAAATAGTTTAATGTGCTGGCCACATGGTAATAGTGTAGACAGCCGAGTAGCAGAAACAGGTGATCTTTACATCTGTCATATAGATGAATTAGTTTTAAAAAGTTTTATTTTTACATCCATATAGTGGAGATTTTCAGAAGAAACTAAACAAGGTCAAGGACGCTTGATTGAATTTCATTGTTTCCAACTAAATAAGAAAAGTATCAGCACTTCCTTACTTCTGTACACCGGATACACCAAAAGCCTAGCTCTTTAACGCCATTGATGAAAATCTCGAACTGCGTTCTCGAGATGAAATTTCTGATCAAGGCTGGAATAAAAAAAATGTTTTTAGGATTTTAGGGCACGATTATTGAGCCCACTCATTGTTGATAATTGCCATAATTAAAGGGAGTTGGTCGTTGTGCTGGCCACACGAAACCTTCTCTAGCCTTTGGCCACAGAAATTGATAATCTTTATCTATCTATGCCACTACAAACTGTAATGGAAACTATTTGGCAACACTTTTGGTAAGACGTGTACCATTTTTTTCTTTTTTTACAAACATAAATGTTTTCCGTTGTTGATGCAAGAAATACTTTGGAATTTGTTCTGATTTGAATGCAGTAATTTTACTTTCAAATGTGTACAATAAATTCATATTTTATATTAAAATTTATAGCGTTGTGTTTTATTTGTAGGTTTTATTTACAAACCAGGTGTTTGCCGCTCTGGTAGTGTAACTGATAAATGAAACATTCCTTTAATAAAGAAAAATTAATATCATTTAAAAATCACTTGATGTATTTTACATAAATTTATGAATTTGGACCAACATGCTTGTGCGTTATCGCTGCATGAACTCTTTATGTTTCGTCTGTTCTATTTATGTGTAGGTTTCTGTTGTGTTTTCTTTATTTGAGAAAAGAGTCCTTGTAATTACAACAAATTTCCATATGAATCAATAGAGCAGTCTTACTATTAGTATTAGTCATAGAATATTATAAGGTTAAAAGGGTGATTATTTTTATTTCTTTTTATGGAGAGTTCAGTATATCTATCACACATTGTTAATGTTGGTAATATGTCTGCGAATTTGTAACTAAATGTTGGTGAATGACATTTTTCGTACTTCATTTATTCACACAGTAATTTGTTTACGTTTTCTAGTTTCAATTCTTTCAACAAACACAATCTCCACATGTGGTCTAGTTAACTTTTCTTTCCATCTTCTGCGCTAGTCTTCAATAATGGCTTTCCTTTAGATCTGAAATGTTTGTTATGGCAGCCTTTGTTAGAGCTCTTCTAATGTCTCTTTCAGAGGTCATATGCTGCCATTTACTTTCCTGTATGCCAAATTGCGCCTGAGTTGATCTTTACGCCATTCTACATTAAACTCGCAAAAGAGGAGTCCTAATACACATTAAAAAAAAAACACATCTTTTTGACAAAAAATCTAAAACCGTTTTCAGGTTCAGTATTTATTATTAAACACCCTTACGTGTTTGTTACTATTAATAGTAAATAGTTTTAAAAAATGGTGTTTTTAAGAAAAAAAAAACCTGCTTGCATGGTTGATTTTAAAAATTAAACTTTTCACTTTTTAGAAAATAAAAGTGTAACAGTTACATCAGAACTTTGAAATCTAAAATATCATGATATCGGATTTTTAAAATATTTTCTAGTTTCTGAGATCTAAACGGGACGTACAGTGTTACGACATGATTAGGAATTAGTTATTTGATTCGGGAATAAGGGGAAAGTTTTACTTAGCGACAAATGACGTGACAGATCTTTAAAAAACAAGAACGATCTAAGTGACGCTACAAAGAAGACGCTTCGTGTAGAGCAGTACAATAGATATACGGATTTACGGACATAGCTGACATCGGACGATTCCCTTCTTGATTATTAAATATATTTGCAGAACAACATCAGCGTCGACTACATATTTTAATTGTTTAGGCCTTTCATCGAAGTAACTTAAGTAGTTTGAGTTCAGTGTTACTTCCAGTCAGACGTAGATCTACACTAGTTATTTTTCAAAGAATCAACACCGCGCGGAAGCCTTAACAACAAACGGAATGACAGACAGACCACATGAAACTAATTCCCATTTCAGAGGCCGCGAAAACTGAATACAAACTTGAATACTTTGCCTTTGCTTTACAGAAATGGACTATTGTTAGAAACTATAATGGTTCTCTGCTTATCCATTTTGTAATATTAAAGAAACAAAGTAGGACAAGATTAATGAAAAGTTTATGATCTTTCTGGCATAGCCTTTGTTGAACTATGGACGTATCGAATTGGCTCGATATATCTCATTGTTTAATCTATTTATAGAAATGTTCAGATGTGCAGATGGCTTGAGTATCACGTGTTTTCTACAGACGAATGTCATGTCATCTCGTCGTCTCCTCCCCATTCCCGACTCCCGACTTCCTCCGTAACCATTTCCTGCTTATGATTCACACTCCCACTCAGCCGGAAGTAGCTATTCAGTGGAACTACTTCGGCGTCAGTTCAATTCATCAGGAAAAGTGAATGGTAGAAAATGTAACTGCCCCCCCCCCCCCAAAAAAAAAAAAAAAAACACTAGAAGCCATACACAAAATAGAATGTCAAGAGACTAGATCTAATATATGGTGATGAATTAAACTTTTTAAAACCTAGATTTCCATTTTGTCTTTGTTGAACAATGTAATCCAGTACATGAAAATAATGAACTGATAAACATAATTAAAATAAGACAAAGTATGATGTTCGAACCATGAAACTTCGTCATTGTCCTAAGTGTTGAGTCTATGACTCTTGCAACTCTAGGCCTATGAAAGCTTGTCCTAAGAGTTGAGTCTATGACTCTTGGAACTCTAGGCCCACGGAAGCTTGCCTCCATCTGTCTGACTGAACAAATGTCTGTCTGGGAAAGATCCAAGCCGATGTAAATTATTACATCCCTATTGCGGTGGCTGATATTAGATTAGAAGAAAGGCCGATAGGCGAGCACACCGGGGAAATTCCCCCATATCTCTCCTCTGTACCATATCAGCCGTGTAGGTGTGCGCCATGAAAACGATTCTTCGAGGAACGGTGTGAGGATAGTGACATGCTTGTTAAGACTTTCTTCCATCTCCGCTAGGTGCAATGGACTTGGTCCTTACTCAACCCTTGTGGGTTTTTTCTTCTTCCTTATTGATGTCATCGTGTCCTCTAACGAACGTTTCCACCCGAGCGTCACCTTGACGTCGAGAAGCATTGGCCGGGCGAAACATGAAACTTGGTTTTCATCTAGTCTCTCTCTCTCTCTCTCTCTCTCTCTATATATATATATATATATATTATCTTTGAGTTTTTCTTCCCATTGTATTAGTATCATAGCATCAATTTAGGGCCATTTACGATTATTCACAAAGCTCTTTCTGTCTGGTAAAACTTTTGCACTCGTTTATTCTCCCACACCCATTGTCGGATATTTGATACTTTGCACAATTATTCTTTGGCATAGACAAGATATGAATCAATTAAAAAAATTAAGAAATTAGTCAATTAATTATTAGAAATAATTAATTATTTTGTTTGATACCAACAAGGAATATTAATCTTTCAGTAGTCACAGATTTGGCTAAATATTTAGGGTTTGGTTCCATTAGATGACTTTATACATTATTTCTTCCACATCCATTACGGATCAAGCTGAAACATTGAGAAATTATTAATTGTACCTAACAAAACATGAATCAATTAAAAATAAATGAATTCGTCAATTCGTCAAATGGTTTTATTTTGTTTCCTATCGAATAAAGGAAATAACGTCTACATTATTGAGATGCATAGTAGTAGGTGTGGAGTTCTCCCCCTTACATAACTTTTTTTTTTATTTTGCTATTTTTTCCGCTTCATCATAGACCCGGAATGATAAATGACTTCCACCATGCCATTGTTCTGTTTTCAATATCCAGCTTTTTTTTGTCATAGCCAAAACCACCAGTTAAAGGCTGGACACCACAAGTATAAATACTCTGAATCATTATTTCGAGCAGTACCAGTATTGCGCAAGCAGATAAGTTTATTATGTAGTGGCGTAGCTAGGGTGGGGGAAAGGGAATCCAAATTCGAAAGTCCCTGCGGGACCCAACCTGAGGATTCTGCAATGAATGTCCCAAATTTTGTATACATTAAATCTTAAATACTACGCCAATGCCATGCAATTTTACTATTCACGTGGAGTCAAAATTACTAGACAACATTGATCTAGAGGATGTTATAGATGCCATTGCTGCACAGAAAGCACGACTAGGGACGATGTGAATTGAAATTAGTTAATTTTATGCTTTATCTCGCCAATAAATACCGGTATTATTAATTTTTAAAAGTCTTATTTCTTTTTTAATTTTACTTATATACTGTACGGCTCGTATCCTTTTGAAGACTGGGATTTTAAATTCGGTATCACTAGGGCACCCCTGAGTCCACCCAGCTCCAATGGGCACCCGACATTAGTTGGGGAAAAGCAAAGGCGGTTGATCGTTATGCTGGCCACATGACACCGTCGTTAACCGTGGGCTACAAAAAAAAGATGATCATTACTTCATCTGCATCAAAGACAGAAGGGTCAGAAAGGGAGAAGTTTATGTTTACTATTTTAAAATAAAAAAAATACATAAATTGTGACGATTTCTGTTTATCTATTTCTTGATAATGCTTTTTATATTAATTGACAAAATATACAAGATAGAAATATATAATCGCCCTCTCCAAAGCTGATAATTTAAAGGATATATATAAATTGATAATATTAGCCAAAAACTAACCTGGCAAGGGCCATACAAAGCTTAGAGCCGTCTTCGCCTGGGGTAACCTCCGTGGTCCAAAGGTATACATTGTAGATGACAGCTGCGCTGATTAGGACGATAGAGATGTTGGTAGCCGCGCGTCTTGGCGTGCAGACTGTTGGGACCAGCTGTGGCAGGGCGATGCGAACATAGTTCTCATGAGACACAAGGACGATGAGCCATACAGAAGTGAAGCTGCAGGCGTAGGTTAAGAATACTGTGATCTGCAGGGACAAAAAAAAAAACAATGACATGAATGAAATAGTTTAGTTTTCGTGCTCGACGACATTTTGTGATAATAATTGTATAGCTACGTAGGAGGCGCGGTGGCTGAGCAATAAAGCGCTTGGCTTCCGAAACGGGTGTCCCTGGTTCGAATTCTGTAGAAGATTTTTTTTTTCGGTATCTTTAGATGGCTTCTGAGTCTACTCAGCTCTAATGGATACCTGGCATTAGTTAGGGAAAAGTGAAGTCCATTGGTCGTTGTGCTGGCCACAGAAACAGATGACCTTTACATAGATCGAGAGGGGAAAGTAGAATTTTAGTATACTTTTGCGGCGGACACTCAAACCTTACATGTGAAGTTGGCATCAGAAAGTTGGTTTGTATGTAAGGATTTGGTGTCCAAGGGATCAAAGGAGTTCTTTTGTCTCTTTCTTGATGTGATCCATGTCTTGGATCTTGTCTGTATTAGTAATTTGTTAAATCGTCATACTGTCCTGACCGGTCTATCGTTACAGCAGTGACTTGTGATTAAGGAGATTATTCTATGTTTGAGACACGAACCTCCAGAATGTATACATTGATATATATATATATACCAAAAAAAAAATACATTAAAAAACAAAACATTGCGAGTTATTGAAAAAAAAAGGAATTTGAGCTTCCCTAGTAAAGAGGCAATTTCGATCAAGTTTCTAGCATTCCTCTTTGCTTGGCGTTTTTGGTTATTGCTTGAGCTTTGCGTTTTTGAACTTTCCTCGGCCTTGACATTAAACTTTCTTGTATCACGTGACACATCGAAATACTTATTACGACTATTTGGTCTCTAATTACAATCCAAGTTTTCATAAACTTAAAGGCCTTACATAGACTTAAAATAAACAGTGCAGCTTTTCATATCTGTAGGTTATGACACGATAGCTCTATTGCACTCTGTTTACAATTTGTGTATGATAGATATTGTAGTCTCTTCTTTATTTAGTATGTTGCAAATGTCTGTGTGCTATTTGTTTTTGTTTTAAATAAATTAAAATACTCTAGTCGACCAAAGGCGTTATTTTGCAGGTCCGACCTTAGGCCACTGCAACCTATGCGACCGCAGTGGGCCCAGCACTTTCATAGGACCCACGCTAATTTTAGATATAAAGTATAAAATGAAACCATTTTATAACTTATAACAGATTTCCCGCGGCCTCTTGATTTACCAGGAGTTCCTGGAAATCTCCGGAAATTGCAAAAAATATACGAAAAACTAGGAAATCTCGGAAATTATTAAAATCTTTTTAAAACTCATACAGATCTCCTAAGTATATATAGACAAAAAATTGTCATTTTGGGGTGTCATTCAATATGGGAAACGCCAATCCTACGCGCGATAAAAAGAGGGCAATATGCAATACCCGTAGTTGTGGAATCTGGTGAAAGAAGCTTTTCGCGCCTCAAACTTATGAAGAATTACATGAGGTCAACAATGTTCGAAGATAGATTGAAACATTTGGTAATTCTTGCAATTGAGCGTGATCTATGTAGGAAACAGAATTCTTATGATTTCGCTACTGTCACATCATTATTTCTAGCTATTGTGAATGTATTAGGAGGGAAGCACGAAGTAAACTATATATTTGTTTCTCACGTGAGAGACAAGAATCCACATTTGAATTGTGGAGTGTTAATGACATGATCAGTCAGCAGTAGTGGCCATGTTCTCGAGATGTATAGGATGTTCTAACGTAGTTGATTCAGTGATTTAATATCTATGGTGTACTTTAAAAATTCCATTGGACTTATGTGGTAAAATATGTATTTTTCAATGGTTGGATTTGCATGTGTAATGTGTATCTTATTTTATGAATAATGAAAGAAAAGTCGCTCCTCGTAGACTTTTAAATCAATGTTAATATTTGTTGTTCTGTGCTGAATGGCGTAGACGTAGGAGATCAGAAGTAGTCCAACAGCTGACGTGAAACAAGACATTTTTAAGGACATTAACAAAGTAAATGTCACAGAATAGTAGTGACTGCTACATGCAAGGCTCGTAAAGTAATTCTGTACGTAGTAAAGAATGAATCAAATTCAAAGACGAATATATGTCTTACTACGTCACTACTTTTACCGTCGCTAAAACTAGACATAATATATTTATTAACAAAACTAACCTACTCTCTAGACTAGTACATTACATTTCCTCCCCCCTTTCTAAAACAAATTGTTTAACAATTTTTTACAAAAAAGTACAGTCAAATGTCTTTACAATAGCAAAGGAGAATTTCGATTGAAAAAACAAATACAATAAATATGGGGGATGGACAACACAACAAATATAAGTAATGACGTAGTCAGACAGACTAATGACGTGGTAGACTTAGACGAACAAGAGACCAACATGGCGTTATGTTAGAAGTAGGTTGTGTTTTAAATAGTAGTTGAATAGTAGTTAGATATAGCGACGTTTTAGGAAGACTGAACGGATTTCCCAGTGGTTAATTATGTATCATTTTATAGAACTGAATGTTGATATCAACTATATTCAACTTGTAATGTTCTGTGGCTAATGTTAAGTAATTAATGATACATAGTTGAAGTCAGATTAGATTAGCCCATAACAATGTATGTGTCAGAATTGTAGCAGGTATATGCCAGGCAATTACCAAGTATGCAGAAGATATGTGACAGACTTGTGACTATATGTGTCAGCTATTTGCCAGGTAGCAATGTGCCAGGTATGTAACTAGTATGTGCCAGGTATTTGCCAGGTATGTAACTAGTGTGTGCCAGGTATTTGTCAGGTAAGTAGCTAGTATGTGTCAGGTATTAGTCAGGTAAGTAGCTAGTATGTGCCAGGTATTTGCCAGCTATGTGTTTTCTTTGTATCATGTTTATTTCAGATGTGCGCTACTAATGCGCTAAGTATGTATCAGGTATTTTACAGGTTTTGTCACGTATATGCGACCTTTATTCAATTTTATTTGAACCAGTTTTCGTTTTGAGAAGAAAAAATACGATTCATTTTCTCTGTCCATGAGATAAGTACAGTAAATATATAAACATAGAAATCCCTGAAAGTAATCTTAATATAAGAAAAACACGCAACTGGGCTATATGTAGGTTTATTTTTACTAGCCTAACATTTACTGTCTTGCCTTCAAAACTTCTAAAAGATTGACGATTATTTTTTGTTTGAAACAAGAAAAACATATAAAATTATTTTCTTAAAGACAATACCGCATTTATATGACTTATAGAACTATGTTGTTTTTTCTTAATAACTAATAAATAATAGAGTTTAAAAAAAATGAGCACTTTTTAATCCGGCCCTTCTCCCCCCCCCACCCAACCCGAGAAAGCATCCTGGTTAAGTGAATGTTGAAATTGACTAGACTTTATAATATTCCAATGTCTGGCCTTTAGGCTTAGAGGACGTTGCGCAAAATGTTATTGAAAATTAATTTATTCAAATCTTCCATACATAGATGCTACATGCATAAGTATTCGAAAATGTAGAGTCTTTTCAAGATAAGTATTTTTTTAGTTCACTAAGCATGTTTAAATTAATTTTTGTATACTTTAACAATTGATAACAGTCAAACTAGAGTTTTCCCAGGGTTGCCAACGTGCTAGAAACTTCTTACCAACGATATACATCCAATGTTGATTTTCTGGGAAAATCGTTAGAGCCGTTTTTGAAAACCGTGTTCGCCCAAACGGTTTTGCCGAATCTTTTGAAATGTGCGACTTGAATGGTAAAAAACGAATACAAGCCATCAATGTTTCCCACAATACACAGTTATATCTTTTGAAACTATAGATTATCACGTCCTATAGACTTCCATTTGTTGATCATGTCATGTAGACCAGTAATGTCCAGCCTGAGGCTCGTGGGACAGTTGGAGAAACTCGCCCAGAACCAAGATGCCTGTATGAAGCTAGCTGGTGGCCTATGCCCCAGAAGGGACTACAGGCAGCGATAAGATGAGGCCCGTGGATCATATTCCGTCTTTCAAAACTTCTTCCCACAGTGCATAAGGTAACCCCAGGCTCTCTTCTGTTTGACTGCGCCTTTTTTTTTATTTTGAAGGTAATGTGGTCCATCATGGTCAATGACACCATGTGGGAAAGCTTTATGACCCGCATGCCGAAAACTTTATGGATGCCTTGTTGTGTGGTATTCGCTCTTGACTTTCGTATCCGTGAACTCGGGTTCGAACACTGCCAGATGTCGGGTGTTATAATATTTAAATCTAAAGAAACGTCCAAAGACTATCAAACAAATGAATAGAGCAGTGAAACTGTACTCAAAGTATAGTATTAAGTTAAGTTTAAGTAAAGTATCGAAAAACGTTAAATTTAAATAAAGTATCGTAAAACGCTAAGTTTAAACAAAGGATTGAATAACGTTAACTTTAAAGAAAGTATCGAATAAATGTCAGCTTAGACAAAATATCGAATAGCTTTAAGTTTAAACAAAGTATGGAATAACGTTAAGTTTAGATAAGGTGTCGAGTAGCACTAAGTTGAAACAAGTATCGAACAGCGTTAACGTTAAGCGAAGTATCGAATAACGTTAAGTTTAAGCAGCAGTGCTTACAAATATCTCATCATGCACAAGTGTTTAGGGCCTACCAGGAAGATAAGATGTAATAAAAGGACCCATTCTTTCCTATCCTAACCCTAAGTAAAATTATTTAAACATCGAAACTAGGTAACATGAAGGTTTTAATCTTTTATACAAAATAAATAGACCGTAGACTTAAATAGTATCTGTACTAGGACCTAGAGTCATTAATCACTCTATCAACATATCGATAGATTTTTACGATCGATTTTAAACAAATTAATCTCCATTTTTATTTTTAGATACAATTTAATTTCTTTATGTCATATAATTAGGTGGTAATAAAAAGAATGGTATACAGAGAAATAAAAACCGAAAAAATTTTTATTTTAATTTTTATCAGTCTTTGAATAATTAGAACTGTCAAACCAAAGTTTTTTCCATGTGGTCAATCTGCTTGTAATTATTTGTCCCAAAGATATACAAAACCTGTCAAATGTCTAGGAAAATTGTTAGAGCCGTTTTCAAGATTAGTGTCCAATTAGTGTCCACACATTTTTTCACTTGAAAAATATGCAAGCTGATAAGAAAATTGTTAAAGTACATAGATGGTACAAAAAAATCCTACATTCTGAACTCTGGATACACAAAATGGATAGCTATTCGCCATAGGAAGAAATCGTCAATTAGTCAAGATGCATGCTAGTGTGACGCTTTCTCTCATTCAAACTTTATGAGAAACCTTTGCGTGACAACAACAAGATAAACACAAATTCACTCTACTTTAAAATTTAAATCACCAAATCCATCTTTGCCTCCTTAAATTGAGTTTTATCTGTCTATTTAGGTCTAAATAATTGCTCCCCAATAAATTGTGAAGCGTGTTCGTGTCGTGACCTAATCCATTAGCTATCTCATTCATTTAGTTCTACATGCGCAGATTTAAGCATAAATCATTTGTATATACAAAAGACAATCACAGTAGCTGTAAAAATGTATAATTGGCTATCATGATCAAAAACATCTAGAATTTCCCTTTCTTAATGATTACATAATACAATATATGTACTTGCATTTTGCAACTAATTACATTTTTTTTTGTTACAAATATGTTTTGGAAAACGTAATTAATAATTGATCTGAAGTTCAATTTTTTTTGGTTGTTGTGATCTAGACACTGGGAAAAAAATTGATAGCTATTATTTTAATTAGTGCAAAACCTGTAACAAGGATTATTATCTTTAAAACAATGTTTGTTTTATTTGTTTCGTTTGTTTGTCTAGATACGTGTAGAATATTAGCTTGATGATGGTTACAGTATTGAAGATCAACATTTTGTCTAATTGAATGTCGTTTGAAAAGAAGAAACACAAACCTGGTGAAATACAAACAAGTCTAAACATATGCATGTGAAATGTTCGCTCAATAATCTGATGCTGTCTAGGAATGTAAAACAAATGTGTATTTTTCTTTTTCCATTTTACAACTTTTGATGTTATCATCTAGCAATAAAACTAACTAGTTGCTTAATTTTAGTAGCTTGTATACCCTCTGAAAATCTTTAGCCCGGTAACAGAAAGGTTTGAAGCTTAATACTAACCAAAACTTCCCGTGCCCGCAGTAGTAGTGCATAACAGTTTTAATAAGTCATTTTGAGTAGCCTTTTATTATAAGTCAAAATCTTGGTTTCACTTATTTAAATATTTATTTACAAAAGTTTCAATTTAGACCTGATTTATCAAATATGCTAAATGGTACCGACAATATGAGCGACACAGCCGTGTGGGACTTGAACAGTACAGCCTCGACCACGTCGCACATTATCAGATAGATAATAGCGAGGAATTGTTGTTGGTATTAGAATATGTATCGCCTGGTGTTTCTATCGTCTTGGGGACGGCTGGTCTTATTTTCAACGTTATCAACACTAAAGTCTTCACCAAGCAAGGGGTCAAGGATTGTGTCACCATCTGTCTCCTGTCCTTGTCACTCACGGACAACGGCTCTCTCTGCTGCGGGTTGATGGTTCTATGACTTATCCACCTACACGAATGCATTTATAGCCATCGAGAGATGTCTCTGTGTAATGGTGCCTTTTAAAGTCAAGTCAATCTTCACTTTAAGAAATTCTCTATTTATCCTTCTCTCTTTGTACGCCGGGACCTTCTTTCTCCACGTCTTTCTCTTTGCGTACACCGAGTTCCGAACATTCTACAACCCTAAGTTGAACATTTCCCAGTCCTTCGTCTATTACAGCCCGCTGCGGCTTGTCCTGGAGAAATACCTGCAGATCATCAACCACCTTTGCCTACCATGTTTTGCCTTGCTTGTGATATTAATCACGACCGTCGTCATGATCAAAGGACTTATAAAGTCTAATAATTTTATGAAGAAGTGTGTAGCACAGACATCGCCAAAAGCAACAAGATTTAGAGGAAGTAGCTGAACAAGACGGTGCCATCTCTTCGGGAAATCCCACAACTGATACTGTCAATCACAAACACATTAAAGACAAGCATCCCAAAAATGGACATACATCGATTCGTATTAAATCTAAAGAAGACTACAAGGGAGTTAGCGCAAGAACTATGCGCGTAGCGAAAATGGTTTACATCCTGGCCATTATTTGTTTTCTTTGCGACGCTCTGCGTTTTGCGATCATGACCTCGTTCTACGCTGATACGGAAATGCGTCAGGGTGGGTCCAAAGTCTTGGCGTTCAACGCCTTGTGCGCCCTGGTCTTTTTGGTGCAGATCGTGAATTGTTCTGTGAACGTAATCGTCTACCTGACGTGCAACCAGAGCTACAGGCAGATCTTCTTCTCCCTTTTTGCATTGCAATCATCAAAGCCCAAAACATCGTGTCATCTTGGATCTTGTCCCTCTCACAGTTTCGTGACACGGCAAGCCAAAAGAAACTCCAATCGATCGTAGCTCAAATGTAGAATTAGGAATAACATTAATTTAATGCAAGAACTAACAATAAAAATGATGCATTGAACAATTATTCCAACAACCAAAAAAATATATTAAAAAACCATTGTATGTTGTTCCTTTGATTGACATGCCTTATCTTCTGTAGAATGTCCTAGCTGTTATGGAATGTGTGTGTGTGTATGTGTTTCTATTGTGATGGTGGGAAGAGGTTAGCGATTGGATGTGAATGATGTAGCATCGGTAGCACTGTCGTCATTTGCTCTTAGTTAGGGCAGACTCCAGAACGTGAAATTGGAAAGTTGTGTTATTGTCGTGAGTTACATTTTAGTAAAAAAAAATATTATTACTAAATTCTAGTGCCTTTATTTTTATTTCATATCAACTTGATTTTGTCTATATATTATTATTATTACAATAAAATGTGTATTTAGTATTGTTTGCAAGGAAGTTACTTTAGTTATTTCAAGTTTATTAGTTAAGATTTAATACGCCTACAGCGGTTTAGTTGTCTACCAGCAGTTTGGTGCTACAAGTCAACCACCAACTACAAGACTATCATCTAGTGCTAAATGCTGTATGATATATTTGAATATCATTGGGGATTTTAACGATAAACTAGACAAAGCCAAGGACGCTAAATTAAACTTCCATGTTGCCAACTAAATAAAAATAATTGACCTTTAGCCTATAACACTATCTCAGTGCGTGACCTTGGTATTAAATCTGCTATATAACCGTAAGTTAGTTGCCCATTTGTTCATAAATAAGTTTTAAGTCATGTCAAATGTTTGACATGTTTTGGATGTCCCTTCAGAGTTGAAGATAATCTACTTCCTAGTCCTAACCTTCCGCCGGATGACCGGGGGCGACAGCGGGCAGGGTTTGAACCCGGGACCATCAAGACGACCAAACAAAACCGTGCGACCAAGCAGCCATCTTACCTGGCATTAACCATCCACCGCAGCTTCTATACAATCCCCATAAGACAATGACTCATTATGTTCTTCGTGAGTCTATTTTGTGCATCTTGACATTTGAAAGGATAATAAAACAATACATACGAAGTAATGCTTTTTTTTTTTCGGTGCCTAAATAGAGTGTTTATGGTAGTCTCAGCCTGCGCACACAAAAAATTTAAATAGCGTTACATTTGACCTCAGAATAATGTATACGCTTAACTATATGTGTGTATATATATATATATACTAGGATGTCCGTGTTTGCGGTTTCCTCGTAATGGCTCCATGTCATCGCAAATCTTATTATGCGTAATTCATTTTGTCGAAATACATGTCCCGCAAACCTCATGCGACGCTCTGTCACAACCTTAACAAGGGGTCGACTCCCTGTTCGGCATAGCATTTCCTTGATTGAGACTCGATCTCTATAACTGACTCCTAAAATGCGTATTAGCCATCTTTGTTTAGCCACATTTAGTCTTTTTCAATTTCGGCAAATGACTATCGACTGCACTTTATTAATGCTGGCCAGGCACTGGTAGAAATTTGCAACCTCTCTTGGCTACGCTCTTGGAATTAGGTGACTGTGGTTTGCTTTAGATTTTATATCGAAAATGGAAGTTTTATCGTCAAATCATCTGTTGTGGGGTTTTAAACTAAAAGAATCTCTGGAGTTTTTTTTAACAAATTCAAAACCCCATTTAGCTACGCTCATAGAATTTGGCGAGTGTAGTTTGCTTTAGAATAATATTGAAGAGGGGTTTTCAATCTCAAAACTCTCTGTAGGGGGATTTTAAACTCAAAAACATCTGGAGTGGTTATAAACTAAAAAAAAAGCCATTAAGAGGAGGGGATTTTAACTAAAAACTGCCCTTTGGCTTGGCTAAGCTCAAAGAATTTTAGTGTGTATTTTAATTTTTTTTTTATTGAAGAGGTATTTTTTTAGCATCAAACCCCGATGAAAGGGGGTTTAAACTCAAAACCCTCTTTGGCATTTTGAGTGTGTAATTTGCTTTTTTTTTTGTTTTTAATTGAAGAAATATTTTTTCGCTTCAAACCCCGCTGAAGGGGGGGGGGGGGTTAAACTTAAAGCCCCTTTCGTTACTCTCAAAGATTTTTGAGTGTTTAATTTGCTTTTGTTATATTGATGAGGTGGTTTTTTTTTAGCTTCAAGCCCCACTAGAGAGGGGTTTAAATTTAAAACCCCTTTGTTTACGCTCAAAGATTTTTGAGTGTGTAATTTCCTTTTTTTTTATATTGAAGAGGAATTTTATGAGCTTCAAACCCAGCTGAAAGGTGGTTTAAACTTAAAACTCAAAACCAAATTTGGCTACACTCAGAATTTGTAGTGTGTAATTTGCTTTTTTTATATTGAAGAGATATTTTTTAGCTTTAAACTCAAAACCCATTTGGCTACGCTCATAGCATTTTCAGTGTGTAATTTGCTTTTTTAATATTAAAGAGGGGGTTTTATAGTAAATTTCGGAGGGGTTTTTAAAACCAAGATCTTCCTTATCTATGCTGCTGGAATTTGGGATTGTTGTTTGCATTATATTATTTTTTGCTTGTTTTCTTTTATAGAAGAGAGGAATTTAACTGCAAACCCCCCTGGTAGGGGTTTCTCAACTCAAAAACCCCTGGCAGGCTGGGGCAAGTGATGGTTTAGTATTAAAATCTCACCTAAAATAAACAAAATCAAAGCAAAAAATCAGTTACTAAAATCCGTCTCCCCCCCCCCCTGCTGGGGGATTTAATTTCGGGGGGGGGGGGGGGTGAACCCCAACCCCTCCCCCGGCTACGCCCATGATATATATACAAAGAGAGAGAGAGAGAGAAAGAGACTCTATAGACTGGAGAATGATTTATTATCAATCGCATGATAGACCGTTATCAACGGGCAGTTAAAAAGTTGTCATGTTCAGAAGTAGTCTAGATCGAATAGATAACGAAACAAAGTTTCTATTTGATAAAATGTTTAAATCTAAATTTAGTCTTTAAAGTATTATTAATAAAAGATTTTAAAAAATTAAACAAAAAGTTTTTGAATATCTATCATTTTGTCGGCATGCTACAGTGAATTTTTCTATAAACTTTGACAAAAATCTAGATGAAATAAGCAGAAGAGATATGTTCACAGTATTGAAGTCCAAAAAACGTCCGCGAGTCTGGAGGCACCTGAGGCGCTCTGACAGCACTTCCCATTGGTGGGGGCTGTCAAGGCCTGAGAAAGCTATAGCACAGTACAGGACGGGCCACTGTCCTGTTGGCTCAAATTTCTCACGTCTATGGCCAAACCTTGACTCACGATGCCCCCCCTACCTGCGGGAAAAAAGAGGAAACCGCGCCTCATATTCTGTTTGACTGCCCCAGACTTGCTGATCTCCGTCTCGACAGGTCTGGGAAACCAAAAATTCTCGACCTGTATGGTGACATGTATGCGCTTCACAAAACAGCAGGGATTCTATGTTTTAAAACATTCAAATTTTTTGTTTAATAGCGAATCTCT
Organism: Biomphalaria pfeifferi; assembly: GCA_030265305.1. Classification (NCBI taxonomy): domain Eukaryota; kingdom Metazoa; phylum Mollusca; class Gastropoda; family Planorbidae; genus Biomphalaria; species Biomphalaria pfeifferi. The sequence continues at coordinate 370,649 of JASAOG010000133.1, forward strand.
AATGACTAGTGATAATTTTGTTTTCACTGTCCGAATAGATAAATAAATAATATACGAATAAAAATAGCAACGTTGGAGAGGCAATATATTTCTATGTACATTAATTAGCAATATAATTACAGTTTTGTTTGCATTCCTTCCGACACAAAAGAAATTCCTCAAGTCAATGTAATGTTTTGTTTTTACAGGCTTATTGATCGCTTTGTCTCTCTCGGGTCTATGTTGCTAATGAACTATGGTCTGAAAAGAAAATCAGACGACAGTTTCCATAATTATGTCACTGATAGCAGATACGCCTTTGTTGTAAGAGTTAATAAATTTTTTGGTATAACTAAATTTGTAGCCAAAAATATTTTTACAGTTTTTTTCTTTACATGAACTATTTAATTTTCTCATATAGAACAAATAATAGTCTCTACTTCAAATACAAATTTTATTTTATTTTTATTTAGAAAAGTTTTGCTGTATTATACATCTGTAATTAAAACGTTCATTAATTCTGAAAAATTGACCAAATGTAAAGTTTTAGTATTTTGTTTTAATAATGTTTTGAAAACTTTTATTTTCGTTTAACAATGTGACACAAAAGAAAGGCGAACTCTCATTGTTTATGTTTGTTTATCAAGCTGTAATTATACTGTGCGTAAAGAACACTGCTATTATAGACAATACACTAGAGAATATTTAGTGCAGTCTTTATCTTTTCAGACTTTCGCGTTTTACTGAGAGCTTGATTCACGTAGCCTGGCAGTTTTAACTCTGGAAAAAAGGCAACAGAACAAACCATAACATTAGTTGTAAATTTTTTACAGGTGTTGGAAGATAATTTACTTCTAAGTCCAAATCTCCCGCATTGTGACTTGGGATATGAACCCGGGACTATGGAGTCCATCCGAACGACGGTTCAGTGCGCATACCACACAATCAGGCACCCGTTGGCAGTAGATGTATAAAATAGATTGTTTTCAATTTTAGGTTAAGGTTAGAATCTTCACGTCCTAAAGTAAACTGTCTTCATTAGTTGTATTGGTTTAATTGTTTAAAGTGTTGCACCTATCCGTGTATATGTGAAATCCTGTACAGCTAATTCTTATTAAAACTTTGATAGCAATAAAGGATACAGGACAAATATTTTTTAAAAATGTATATACCTGGTAGGAATGAGAACAATTAAATACGTATACAAGTACTAGTGCATCATGGTCTAACTCGACGTCACCAACGTCGTCTGCTGTTCATCAAGCAGTCGTGACTAACAACGTACTACTGGTCCTAGACGTACTTATCTCCCACCCTTTCAATCATTCTTGGATCCCTGGGGCTTGTGTTCAACTTCATCAATACCAAAGTGTTCCTCAAGCAGGGCGTCAAAGATTGTGTGTCCGTCTGCCTTCTCTCGTTGTCATTTTCAGACAATGGTTCTCTGTTATTTGGTTTGATGGCCGCTGCCTGTTTTTTTCTTCTATGCCCTGACAGATATGGCTGGATTGAAATATTTTATTGATCCCATGTCCGTGTGGAGGCTTTTTGTGCAGGGCCAGTTCTGCTTCTACGACTTGTCCACCTACACGACAGCCTTCATCGCCATCGAGAGATGTCTCTGCGTGGTTCTTCCTTTCAACTTCAAGTCAATCTTCCATCTCAGAACATCACTATTCGTCCTTCTGTGTCTATACACCGGTACATTTCTATTGCACATTTTCTATTTCGCATTTACCGAGTTCCTAATAATTCACAGTCCGAAATTTAACATATCCCAGTCCATTATCTATTTTGGACCCACGAGACTCTTGCTGGAGAAGTATCCACAGGTCTTCAACCACCTATGCCTGTCTTGTGTAGCCATGCTGACGATATTGGTAACTAGTGGGTTGATGATCCATAGACTTCAGAGAGCTAATAAGTTTAGAAGACAGAATGGGCTTAAAACTGTTACGAAAACATTAACGCGAAATTTTCAAGTAATTCATCCGGAAATCTCCGTGCTTTCAGAAAATGTTTCATGCAACAATATTGTCAAGGATAAAAATGTTACAGTGACACTAGACAATGATATTTACCCACCAGAGAGATACAAACACAAAGCAGAAGAGAATGGACTCAACGTGCGACATCTGCGCCTTGTGAAGATGGTCTACACTCTGGCCATTATATGTTTTCTTTCTGATGCTTTCCGCTTCCTGGCTATGACTACCTTCTACGGTGATCGTGAACTGCGTCCAGGGGGGGCCAGAGCGTCAACGGGAAACATTCTTGGCAACTTTGTTTACTTGGTGCAGATATTGAACTGTTCAGTCAACATTCTGGTGTATCTGACCTGCAACCAGAGCTACAGACTAGTGTTTTTGTCTTTGTTCAAATCTTAGAATACTGGAAAGTGAAAGTTGTTCCCAGTCCACAGAACTGTTTCTTATGATTAGCAGGTTGTAACGTGGAAAAGTTTTAAAGGTAAAATAAAGTATCACTTTAACATCTTACTATCTATATTGCAGATGATGAAAAGCATTCTATTGCCTACGGTTAACGAGGGTGCCATGTGGCCAGCTCAACGATAAACCGCCTTTGCTTTCCTCAAATAACGTCAGGTACTCCATTCAAGTTGCATGGACTCAGGGGCGTCCTAAAAATACCAAAATTTAAAATATCAATCTTCACCTAGATTCTAAACCGGGTCCTATTTGTTAGGAAGCCACTGAGGCACAACGCCACGTCTTTAGGGTACAAATCAGTGCGACATATTTTTGATATAACAAGAAAAACATCAAATTTACTTTTTAGAAAAAAGACAATAACTCCTTTATACATCATAAAAAGGCAATAACTCCTTAATACATCATAAAACGACAATAAATCCTTTGTACATCATAAATTGACAATAACTCCTTTATATATCATAAAAAGACAATAACTCCTTTGTATATCATAAAAAGACAATAAATACTTTGTACATGATAAATTGACAATAACTCCTTTATACATCATAACTCCTTAAAACATCATAAAAAGACAATAAATCCTTTGTAGATCATAAAAAGACAATAACTCCTTAATACATCATAAAAAGACAATAACTCCTTAAAACATCATAAAAAGACAATAAATCCTTTGTACATCATAAATTGACAATAACTCCTTTATACATCATAAAAAGACAATAACTCCTTTGTACATCATAAAAAGACAATAAATCCTTTGTACATCATAAATTGACAATAACTCCTTTATACATCATAACTCCTTAAAACATCATAAAAAGACAATAAATCCTTTGTACATCATAAATTGACAATAACTCCTTTATATATCATAAAAAGACAATAACTCCTTTGTATATCATAAAAAGACAATAAATACTTTGTACATGATAAATTGACAATAACTCCTTTATACATCATAACTCCTTAAAACATCATAAAAAGACAATAAATCCTTTGTAGATCATAAAAAGACAATAACTCCTTAATACATCATAAAAAGACAATAACTCCTTAAAACATCATAAAAAGACAATAAATCCTTTGTACATCATAAAAAGACAATAAATCCTTTGTACATCATAAAAAGACAATAAATCCTTTGTACATCATAAAAAGACAATGACTCCTTAATACATCATAAAAAGACAATGACTCCTTTATACATCATAAAAAGACAATAAATCCTTTGTACATCATAAAAATATTTAGTAGACGGTGCTCGAAATCTTCATGAACATAAATGTATTGAATGAATAGCACCTACATGCGTAAATACCCGAAGACGATTAGTTTGTTTAAGCATGGTTTTAAGCATAAAGATTTTCTAATTCTCTAGCCAAATTTTAAAACGCTAGAGTTTTGCAGGTGTGGCCAACGAGCTAATAATTCTTTTCCCGACGATATACATTAACTGTCAAATTTCTAGGAAAATAGTTAGAAAAAGTTTTCGAGAATGTCGTGCACCCATCCTTTGACCAACGAGGATATTCCACTCTAAAAATGAGACTTAAAGGAAACTCCGATGGTTTTTTCAAACTTGACTAAATAAATATGTTACCATTGTTTGTAGAAATGCTTAGGAACATTTATATTTGATAAATTAGACAGTGAATTCTTGACATCCCCCCCCCCCCCCCCCCAAAAAAAAAGGGGTTCTTTGAGATTCGTGTTTTTAGGGTTCGGCATACGTCACTTTCCCTAACAATACTGAAAGCGAATCTAGATTTAACCAATCGAATCTCTTCATTCTTAGAGTGGCTGTTAGGCTTATCGACTGCCTAGTCTAGAGCTATATTAGTCACTGATACACTAATGTATAGATCAAAAAGCAATAGGGTAACCAATGCGAGAAAAAAAAGTTGCATTTTTCATCCACACCCCTCCCTGTCCCCAAAAAGTAAATAGATCGTAGCGAACTAATTCTAATCAAATGGTCAGTGTAAGGCTAGCCTAGAACTTAAGTAGGCTACGTGTAGTTGGCCATGACATGACGAGAAGTGTTGTTGAATTTTGAGTGGTCAAGCGAGAAAATACATACTGACATAGGTAGTCAAGCATATAGATCTATTTTTAACACGTATTTTTTTCTTTGCTTACAAGATCTAGATCTAACTGCATAGACTAAGATCTATTTCTTTTACGAGAATCTAAACTTTACTGTACTTTTCCGTTATACAGTAAGTCAGTAAATTTCTTTTAAAAAATGAAGGTAGACAAGATTTTGATCAAAGAGGAAGAATAAACATAGATATATACATTTTTTTTTATTGCGCAACAATGTTAGTACACATCTTTCATGGGTATGTGGTGTCAAAACGTATAATAGATATAATCATACCAGTCGAAGCTGCTACGATCTAAGGTCTACAGCTATAACCATTTGGATTGCAAAGCTTTATAATAACTAACTCTTTTGGGAAAAAACATTTTCATCCACACTCCTCAGTGCAGAAAAAGTAAGCCTAAATAGGCTGGGAATCCGACTTATAGTAACAACCTGGTCACATATATGTAGGCTACACATTTTGGGCTATTCTGAAGTCACATAGAAACCCAGTAAAAATCTGACAGTTTTGGATGCGCAGAAAAATTGCGTCAGAAAAACATCATATACTAAACTATTATTGAAAATAAAATGAAAAAAAAAAAATTCCTTAACTGTAATTTAAAACATATATGATATCAAAAATGTTAAAAATCATCTCGGAGTTTCCTTTTAAATAGAGGTACAGGTAAAAAAAACAACAAAAAACTAATAAATTGTTTTAAGATAGTATGCATGTATGTTATTATGAAATTTGTTAATATCACTCTGAAAATAGGGAAGAACTTAACTACGCTTTTTTTTTTTTGCGCTATTCAATTTTAGCTTTATTATCATAGGAATCCTTGGGCCTTAGGCCTCTTTTCTTTTCTTTGCCTCTTTTTTGGGCTTAATATGCCTCTTGTATGGGCCATCTTGCTCTTTTGTGGGGTTTCTTTTTTTTTTTTCCAATATGTTTTTATTTGTAAGTTCTCATAATTCACAAGTATTAAATTATAAACAATTAAAAATTGATTAACCTAAAAATACAACAATAGTAACAGAAACATTATTTAATATCAAAGACATACTACCTAACCATCCTAGCCATTGAATCCATAAAAGACAGAACAATGATACAAGTATCCTCTACCCCAGAACAATCAACACAATATCAAATATCCCTGACCCCCATCACCCCATTTCTGGAAAACTACCTGAGCATTGTACAAGTATATGAAAACCAAACTAGATAATTCTCTACCCTAAAATTCATTATTTTTCTAAATGTCAATTCTAAGTGATTAGGATGAAAAACCTTATTATTATGTAGAGCTTTGAGCCAGCTAGCCCTAACAAGGTTCCTGTATTCGGAAACAATAATTAAGTTAAAGTTATGTATCATTTTATTTTTTACTTTTGGCAGCTTGTTTAATACAATTGACAAGTTAACATTTACATAGTTGCCACAGTTTGCTTCAAATAAGTCCCTTACAGTACTTCTAACTTGAAGGAATAATGGACATTCCAAATACATATGTTTCTCATTGTCAGCATTTTCAAGATGGCATAATATACAGGCACGGTCATTTGCTCGTTTTCTAGCCATAGGGGTCATCCCAAAGATAAGTCTATAACTTATCTCTCTAGCTTTTGGTGGGATATGTTTGCTGTGTAGGTTTATGAATGTGTCCTTGAATTCTGTCACCCCAAGAACTCTCCCCCACCAGAATGAAAGATCGAATTCCTTTGTATGATAATGTAGCTTCAGTAAACAACAGAGTATAATTAGGACATGTTCTCCTTTTGCCGGACCATTTTTTAACGTAGACCCATATATACATTTTCAGATTTACAACTCCTAAATCTATATTCAGACGTCGTGAATGAACGACCCCTAAAACAAAGGATGCACTTAAGCTAATGTACCTCAGACCCTTATATAAACGTTCAGATATACAACTCCTCCATCTTTACTCAGACGTCATGAATGAACGACCCCTAAAACACAAAGGATTCACTTCAGCTAATGTACAGTAGACCCTTATATAAATGTTCAAGTGTACAACTCCTCCATCTTTACTCAGACGTCTTGTATGAACGACCCCTAAAACAAGGGATTCACTTCAGCTAATGTACCGTCAACATTGAGTACTATACTGAGTCACCTTCACCTTGGCCAACCCTCTATTTATGGAGTTTCGTCAATAGTATTAGTCCTTGTCACCCGCTGGTCAGGTCAAGGTCGATCATGTGACGTACCATTGAAAAAACAAGATTAGAAGAATGTATTCAGCCACTCTGTCTACATTGGTGATTTGAACACTGAAGTTTAGCCAGTTCTTACCAATCGTTTACTTGTTTTGTTTTTAAGTTCCGGCTTACATTCTGTAAGACGTTAAGCAATGAATGCAGGCAAGTAGAAAAAAAAAGAAGAGAAAACGATCTGGCGAAGCACTGGGGCGATATAAGGGACACCTAAACAAACACGTAAGAAACTAAAAAACAAAAAAGTCGAAGATCGTCCATCAAACCAACTAGACAAACTAAACAATGGCGAGGAAAACGCCAAATTAAAAGATCACTGTTACCAACTCAATATTTCAAAAGTAGAAGTTGATATTCGCATAAACTCTTCAAGCTAGATGACTATTATCTTTTTAAAATACGGCTTTAGTTGCGCCAGCTTCATAAACCGAATAGAGAACCTTTATTACCCCTCTCTATATTCGTATTATTTGGTGTTTTTGACAGAAGAGTTCAGAATTTGGATTTCGTACTGCCTAAAATAGTTAAAAGTTTAACACAAATTTTCCTAAACTTTTCTTTTTAGATTACACGAAGATAAGATTTATATATATGTCTTTTAAAGTTAACCGTCGAAAACGAGACTCTCTGTCTTCTTATGCAATGATTATTTCCTTGTTTGATGATCACACAAAAATTGTACTAGAGCGCCAACTACTGGCGTGTGTATGCTCTGTGGTGTAATTAACATACAAGCGTACTGAGGCTGATTTGATTACAAGCGAAATATTTGAACCTTGATGAAATTGTTGAACATTGATCTGTTTGATGGGCCAATTATGTACTTACAGGCGACAATGACGCTAGATCAAATCAAATATTTTGAAAGCTAAAAACATTGTTACGCTGATTTTATTATTACAGTGACATAACCCAATGAAATATTTACTCAACAAAAGTTCGTTAATGAAACTGAAAAAGATTTTTGTATTTGTGTTGTATTTTGTTCCTTTGATCTCACAAAGCTAACATTCTTTTTTATTTACCAGGTCATAGTTGTTTGTTTTTTTATTATTTTTATTTTTTTATTTTTTGACAAACATTTCCCCAAATTAAAAATAAAACGACAACTATTCAAGGATGAGGAGATGTTTATTGGGACATGGTAAATCATAAATGAAACAAAGTGGGGGATAAAAAGTCATTTGTTATTTCCCTTTGTTTACTTTTCAGTCAGCTATGCCATGACTTCTCTCTAATATCTTCTTGCTAAACAACTCTCGGGGATAACTACTACCTAAGAAAAATGGCAAACATTGTGGAAGACATGAATGTATCGAGACTGATTCAGGCCAATGCTACTTTAGTCTACACCTATGAGGTGACTCAGTCCAACTATAAGACTGGTGTTCTGCAAATACTGGAATATTTATCGCCTTCTATTTCAGTCGTCATAGGGCCTGCTGGTCTCGTCTTCAATGTCGTGAACAGTAAAGTGTTTCTGAAGCAAGGGGTCAAGGACTGCGTCACCATCTGTCTTATATCTTTGGCTCTTACGGACAATGGCTCTCTTTTATGTGGACTTCTAGCCGCTTCTAGCCGTATATTCAGGGCCGTAGCAGAATCGGAAGAGTTTAAAATTTTTCTAGACCCCATGTCGTTGTGGTTAGTCTTGGTGCAAGCTCAGTTCTGCTTTTATGATATGTCAACCTATACGACAGTTTTCATAGGTATCGAGAGATGTCTCTGTGTCCTACTGCCTTTTAAATTCAAGTCGATCTTCACTGTAAGAAACTCACTCTTCATCATTCTCTCCCTTTATGTCTGCACATTCATGCTGCACTTGTTTCTTTTTGTCTACACTGAGTTCCGAACAGTCTACAACCCTAGATTGAACATTACTCAATCTCTTATCTATTACGGTCCAGTGCGGTCCATATTGGAAAGATACATACAGCTTATCAACCACCTCCTTTTACCATGTGTGTCCCTCTTGATAATATTAATAACAACTGTCGCCATGATCCACGGACTTCAAAAATCTAATCATTTCAGAAACAAGAACGCTGCTTACACTTCGGAAACTAAACCAAGTCAGCCGGAAGACTTCGAAAGAGAAGTTTCATACTTTTCGGAAAATTCCAAAGCTAGGGACAGAAAGTCTCTTACAATTAAGCTAACAAATGCTCAAAGAGAGATGCGTGACAGACCTAAGAAATATTATTCGGAAATCAGCGTGCGAACAATACGCGTAGCGAAAATGGTCTACACTCTAGCCATCATGTGTTTTGTTTGCAATTCTTTTCGATTTGCTGTGATGACCTGCTTCTACGTTGACCAGGAAATGAATGCTAGGAAAACGAAAGCAGTAGCTTTTAACATCGTCAGCGGCCTTGCCTTTCTGGTGCAGACTTTAAACTGCTCGGTCAACATTCTTGTGTATCTGGCGTGTAACCATAGTTATAGGCAGACTTTTTTGTCTTTGTTTGGATTTCAATGTCGACCTAAGCCTTAGATAGACAAGACGTCTAGCTTTTAGAAGACAAGAGCTCATGCAGTTGAAACCAAAGAAGTGCTTACTTGTATTGCTCTCAGAGAACATTTTACATGGAATTTTAGGAACAGTCGCCTCTTATGGGGATTATTATACATGGAGGCATATCCATAAACAGCAAGCTTTTTGGTGTATCCAGTGTAAAGAAAACAGAATCATTTTAATAAACTATATAATAAAGTCCATGCACTTTTCTGCGATGTAGAATCAAGTTCCTAAACGTTTTCACTTGCTTGTAGAAATAGTGATTACAATGTTTCTTGTTTCGTTGGTATTTCTGACTTTGCAAATGGCGTCCTTGACATTGTTACTTCATATAGCTTTCATTTCTCCTTCTTTCTCAATGTAATGCTTAAAGGATATCAACTGCATCTTAGGAATAAAAAAAAGTACACAAAAAGCGGATATCTGTGATTAACTTTTGGTGTAAGAATCTCCAACATGTTAAATGATTTCATTGTGGTAATCAGATACTTATTAATCATTATAGGCATATTATAGATTTTCTGTTAGTTCATTTTAACATGTGAAAAAAAATATTTGAAAGCAATTCATTACACTTAAAAAGAAGCTAGTTCGTTAGTTCATGCTTTATGTATTTTGAAGATAGCATAATAGATCTACCAAAGTCTCAGATGCTGTATTCTCAAAATCGCTCAATATAAATAGAAACATAGGAATGAGGGTTCTCAGTTGAAAGAAATAAACCACATAAAAGTTAACCAAATCAAGAAAGCTTAAAAGGCTGCAACTTCAGGCAGTCACGTTCAATCATATCTCAAAGGTTTTTTTTTAAATGCATTTAGTGGGTTTCTTTAATGTCGCTAAAATATCATCTCATTAAGTTTTTGGGTAATTAAGTCATTGAAAATATATTATTTATGATAGCTAAGGACAATTTTTGTTTATTGTAAGTTTAAGTCTACAAAATTAATTTATGCCTCTACATTCCTTGACGGAGCTCTTGAGAGTGTCTTTGTAGCGCTTGTATTGACCTCCCTAGGAGCGCATTCCTGCACACAACTCCCCGTACAAAAGTCGCTTGGGAAGGCAATTGTCTGGCATGCGGACTACATGTCCCCCCTCCCCCATCGAATTGGGACCCTTTTACTGTCGCAATGATACTGTGCATGTTGGACAGCTTTAAGATTTCAGTGTCTGGTATGTGGTCGGACCAACGGACCTAATGGATACTCCTTACACAGCGTAGGTGAAAGGAGTTTAGCTTTTTGGTGTGGCGGGAATATATTAAGGTAAGAATACATTAAGTTGTGGGTGTTAGGGTGAAGAGAAATGATGCTCCAATTTACGGGCTGGTCCAATTCTACGTCATAGATGCTAGAGTTAGCTAGACAAAGGAATGTATTGGGAAGCGTCCAACTTTATATCATTATATTGTTGAAAGTAAGAAAAATGGCTCCATGGCAAAATAAACAATATATATAGTCTGGAGACAAATCAATTTCCGAAGCCTGTGGGTAATGCCAGTTTCACGTAAGGACGAGTTGATTTTAGGTTCCAAATGTATTCACAGACTTTGTAATAAGGATGCTTGATATTTGAGAGTTTTGTTCTTAATGAGTAGCGCAGTAACGATGTACCAATGGGAACAATGATACCATTTGGTTATTTACATATTCTGTTTGTCCGTTGTTTCTTGGTGGGTAAACATAATAAACCGATAAATTAGATAATTGTTAAGTTATGCACAAAATCTGCCGCTACAGAATTGGCTTGATTAGCCGCACCAGATTCTTCCCCGTCTCAAGACGAAACCAAAACCAGTGACTCATCTGGGCGCATCCATTGTCTTCATAGACAGAAGGAGCTAAATATATGCGCAATAGAGCGGAAAGAAACGTAACGCAATGTACTGATAGATGAATCAAATGTTCAAACTTACTAAAGACTTAAGTTGTTGTTTTTTTCAGGGTTTTGGATTTGGTCAAAATATTGAAAAAACAAAAGCTTTTAGTAAAAAAAAAAACTTTGGAATTTAACCTTTTTATTTGTTTTTTCCAAGTTTTATTTACTCAGTAACTCTTAGATTTAAAATAAATAGTGTAGATTTTTAATTTTTTTTTTAAAGAACAAAAGAAAAACAAATTCGACAGGAAGAATTAAATAAAAATGCCTCCTGGGATTTCAGCTACAGACAGACGGATCATTAAGTTAAACTTCGTAAAGCTAGACGCGTAAATTACTTGTAAATTAGCTGCCAAAAGTCTCAGGTCAATTTCGCTGTGCGCACCAAGAAAGTGTATTGTAATGGACTAGATCAGTGTTTCCCAAACTTTTTCCTTAATGGAACACTTTGTACATCCTGGGTATTTATCGGAACAGTTTGCTTTTTTTTTTTTTGAGAGATTAATTCACCTGGTGACCTACTAGTTAATTATTCCAGTAGTTCGTGGAACATCTATTAAAGCCTCACGGTACACTAGGGTTCCGTGGAACACAATTTGGGAAACGCTGGACTAGACAAACACTCTCTGTGAGATCAATACAGCGTTTTTTTTAATTTTTTTAATGTGTGACTGTATGTGCGAGTGTGTGTAGAAGGTAATTTGGGGGAGGAGGGGGGGAGAATCACTGTTATAGTTCAGAGGCATATTGTTATATTTTCTTATTTAAATTAGATTTAAGGTAATACATCTTACTCTTCTTTTTTATCTAGATTTTTTAAATCAGCAATTTATTATTTATAGATGTAGAAAAAAAATGGGTTTTCTATGTTTGATTGGCTTGCTAGTGATTGCGAAATGTAACACATTCTAAAATTATATATGTATCTTTTTAGGAGAAATGACTATTTAGGAGACTGTCACAGACCAAAAGCCTGCTGACAGTGTCACTCAATTTTATCACAACATTATTAGTATTTATTTATTTTAATCCTTTTTATTTTCCTTTTCAAAGTCCAAATTTACCCCCTGAACCTTTTCCTTTTCTTCTACCACATTAGCGACCAAGTTGTCATGTTCCTTGGCTTATCTCCCCTTCTCTTACTACAAATGTCTAACCACATTTACTAGTTACCAGTTTGCCCATCTGGGCAAGCCTCCATTATTCAATTGTAGTGTCAAGTCTGTCAACCTTGTTGACATGATCACTAGCACGAGACGATCTAAGCTCCTTTCATCTTGCGAGGCAGCCAAACTGTCCCTTTCCCTTTGACTAGACCTTGAAGGCAAGTCACGCTTGACCTCTAGCCAGGTGTTCTTAATACCTCATTGGCAATTAAGAGGAAACAGCTAAATTTGACCGGATGTCACATTATCTATCTTGACCTATCACGTGATCTATCACATGCTGCCCTTCCCAATCCCTATCTCTGGCCACGTGGCCTATAAGGCTCAAACTGTTCCAATCCAGTTTAGTACGTCGAGGGACGTTCACTTACAGATTCCATTCATTGTGCTCTCCCTTACTCTTGTTCTTTTCACTTGGATCTTGTGCCTGATTGCGGCTGGAGACACCGACTGATTCCTGTTACGTGGAAATACGTTTGATTTGAAAAAAAAACCTGATTGAACAGGAAAAAAAACTGTTTGAACAACCGTTCTGTCTCGAAGAAATCCGAGTCAACGCCTATGTAAGCATTGCTAGTTCCGATATATCTGGCACTCCGGGCGCATGGGCTAGAATGCATGGCCGAAGGCCGAGTATAGCAGGAACCTCCGCCATTTTCCTATGTTGTACCAAGCTTGGCCGTGCAGGACTAGCCATGAATGTAACGGTCGCTTGAGGAACGGCGCATGGATCATCGACAGGACTGCGAGAGCTCTCTTTCAACTCCGCTCGGTACAATGGGACCACTCTCGCGTTCCCTTGGACACTCCCACAGGAGTTTTGGTTTGCTATTCATTTAGCCTAACCACTTCCTCTAATGGTCGTTTCCACCCGAGTGCCACTTTGAAGCAGAACAGCGTACCCGGGTCGTGGAATTCCTGCCTGTCGAAGAATCCCCACACTTCCTGTTTTATGTGAAATTCATGCCTATTACTGAATCCCCTATTTTCTGTTTAGAGGAATTACGGTTCTGCTGCTACATGTGTATTTCCGTTAGTCCTCCTGGCTCAATGCGACGACTTCCGGAACTCCTGTCCCTGAGTGAACCCACCCTTACCTCCGTGGCTGGAGGAAGGAACCTTGGCATCAGCGAACACTGAGTGTTAAGTTCTACATCTGAAGTCAATTATCAGCACCTGCAGCCTGCCTAATCATCGTTGATTTTGCCCCACCCCCCCGCGGTGTCACTCTCACTTCGAGGACACAAAATAGCGGCCAGGCTATTACTAATTCAACTTCAGTATTACGGCTGGAGCTGGCACCTCTTAAGCTGATGCTCAGGATAGCAGACTAAAACATGTTAAGACACCTTGTTTATAGTATTAGTTATTTAGCGACGCGCCATAGAAGACGTGTATTGAACGGGACTAGTGACGTTTGGGATATTTTGTGTTAGAGACTGGAAAATCAGTTAGCGATAGAATCCTGTAGGGTAAAGACGTGTTTAGTTGACATAGACTTTCACTGAGGCCTTTTATTGCAATAACTCTAGTATGAACTGTTCCTCAGTGTTGAGCACATCTCTTTACTCGTTACATCCATCGTCTTGTTTATTCTGTAGTGTTGATCAACTACACTGAATACACCCGAACAATTAAACTCAAACGCTTGCAGAGTAATTAATTCAAGTCATCTAAAGTTGACCTCAAGACAGCCTGAACAAGTACATCACAAACAGTCTACAGCACCAAGTCGGAAGGATAAGCTTCTGAGACAGCGACCAAACATAGGAACCGTTAGATTGTCGTCTGAGCTGAGCCGAAGGCTCTTCGAGCTCAAAGTTTGAAAAGAAAAAAACCTATTAGGTCGTCCAGCCGTAACAGTAAAAAAAGAAAAACAAACCTGTGGGAACACAGTTCTGTTTGAGAGCGACCCGAGTCAATGCCTATATAAAGCATTGCTATATCCAATGTCTTCAGCCTCCGACACATGGCCGAAGGCCTAGGAGCACTGGGAGCCTCCGTCATCTTCCTTCTTTGTACCAAGCTAACCGTGGGGGACTCGCCATTTATGGGACGGTCCTTTGAGGAACGGCGCATGGATGTGTGACAATTTTTGTGAGGACTTTTTTACAACCCCGCCCGTGCAAGGGGTGGACTCTCGTCTACCCGTGGGCATCCCCACGGGAGTTATGTTTTGCCATTCATTTTGCCTAGCTATCTCCTCAAATAGCCGTTTCCACCCGGGTGCCACGATGAGGCAGAACAGCGAACCCGGGAACATAGGAACCTAAGAGCTAAGTCGTACAGCAATAGGGCATTTACACATTTATACGGTCAGCAGTCAATATGATGATTTAATCACCATCTCATTTATCTTTTCTTACTTTATATGTTACTTTAGAATGAATGTTTGTAGTCCTCGCCTTTGTATTCCTTTCCTCCTTTTATCTTTAATTACATTAAACTATTTTACCTTTTAACTAATGGGATTCTTGTCTCTATTGTATGCTACTTGTGTGTTCTGTTTCCGATCTGTAATGCCCGCTGGTCTATGGTGGCGTTAGAAACCTTTAGACCTAACGTCACCAAAAAAATAATGAATTGATTTTAATTACCCCCCAAGCATCTCAACCAGAAATGCTAGAATTCTTGCTAGGGCTGCGCGCCAATGCCGTTATTCTTTTTTAATTTGTTCTAGCATCAAGTTATCCATTGCCCTACAATTGGATATTATCAGATCCTTATCCAACCAGGCTGACACATACTTAAAAAAAAAAAGTATGGATGGCTGTCTGCCCCTGCGGTATTTGCTCTGGACTGTCGTTCGGTCGTCTCAAGGGTCCGAGGTTCATACTCCGCTTGCAGTCCTCCCCCGTCGTCCTGCGGGAGATTTGAGCTAGGAAGTATATTAACTTCAGCTCTGAAACATTTAAAACTTTACAAACATTTTAAGGTGATTTATAGAAACCTCGTGCCTCTGAATTTTATTGCCAAGATGTTTCCGGTTGCAGCAGGTTTCGTTTGCTAATTGGCCTCTGGGAGGTTTAGTGCCAAACAACTTACTAGGAAAATAAAAAGAAAAGACCGTATTTGGAATCAAAGTGTGCGATAGGAACTACAGTGTTTTCATGGATTCTCGCAGATCCGAATTACTAATGAAAAAAAATGCATGTATCTGCATGGTAGCCGATTGGGGAAAAATAAATACTGCATACTTTCTGAATGCTGAATGACCGAAATAACTGTACGAGTTTGGTCACAGTACAAGGAATCCTTCTCACACTTCCTCGTCCCATTAGTATATGTCGGTATATGTAGTATATGTACTGTATACCTACCTGTTCTTTTTATACTAGTGTAGTGCGACGTAACAGTACTGTATGACTATTTATTTACAAAATAAACAGTTTTAATTTGTTGCTTCCGGCTACCTGTTTTTTTTGTTTTTTTTAGCCATGGTGAACTGTTAAACAGTTATAGCCGATTAGAATGTACAGGTCATAAGATGCTGCCTTAACCAAAACTGAACGGTATTTCAAAACCGAAAATGTCATGTTAAAAGCTAACATGGTAATTTATATCATATAGATGCCAGGAATAATAGGAATAAGTCCTAGTTTATGAGAACTGGTCTGGTTTTCGAACCTAACGGTGACAAGGGAACCTTCTACCTTAGCAGCGGGGCCTATGGCGGTTACCCCATTTGCCACCCCCTATGGCCGCTACTGCCATCGGCGCGTGACATAGACATGGCTTTTTAGAAGACGACTTTTTGGTGACCAGACATTTCGGTGATTTGACTTCAATTAGTTCTCAAGGTTGTATGGGTTAAACAGACACTTCCAAAAGTATTGATAGAAAGAAGAGAGTCCAAAAGAGAGCAAAAGGTGGGAGAGAAGGTAGCAGATCGGATAAAGGGGGGATGGAAAGGAAACAGAGGGGAAGAGAGAGAGATGGAGAGAAAGTAGGAGCGAGAAAAATAAAGCAGAGAGGGACTGCGTGGCAAAATGATAGAGGGGCAGGAAAATATAAGAAAGAAAAAAAACAAAACAGAGAGACAGGAGAAAAAAGAGAAAGTTTCATGTTCCTAGTGTGTATCATTTCAACCTGACTTCTCAGAGTTGGCACTATGTTGGTCTATTCCTGAAAGTGTAACATAAAATGCAAGGTCATTGTGATATTACTGGAATGAACGGATCTCTAGGTTAGACATTCGTGATATTCTAATGGGGGCAATTGTGACATAACTTAAGAAAAAATAATTCTGATTTATTTTCTAAATTTGTTACTTTAAAAAATTTCAGGCTTCGGTGTAACTGTTATGTTAATATGACAGACCCTGCGTGAAACAAAACATTGTTACATGTTACTCAATTTCCTGCGGTAACTTTAATCCTTTAATGATAATTATACACTTGACTCATACTGCGGTTCAATTATGGAAAACAATAATTATAATATATGTCATCATCATCATGTAATATAAATCAAAGTCAAGGCCAAGTTCAAGGAATAATACGAATGAACTCTGCGTCATTATCTTCTGAAACATCTTCTCTTCGGCATTTATTTTTTAAAAATCTTAGTTTTAAAACAATGACAAAAGATCATTAACTTTTAAAGTTGATCTAGCATTTATTCATCATTTGCAAGAATAATTTATCTCTGATTTTTTTTAAATATATGAATTGAGATTACTTTAATAAGGCTTGAACTGAATTTCCCTCATTTCTCTTCATTTTCAGAATACAGGCTTCTGGGTGAAGTTTTTAGGGGAGGACACTCCTGCATCAGGGATCAATTTATAAGAGGTACTACACGGTTTGAATATTTCCTTCACATTCGTTGTGTTCGGTCATTTTAATCGTCCCAATAACATTTTGAGAGCTATTTCAACTATTTAGCCAAATGCTTGCGAGGATAAGGGAGATTGATAGAGACACTAGTACTACTAGTATCACATACGCCCTGACAACAAACAAGTCAGTTACCTCGGCTGTTTACCAAGGGGTCTCGAATAAACGTGAAGTTATGACTGGTGTTGGAGTATAGTACACAATTTCTTGTTGTCCTCTCGGGAGCACTAGGTTTG
This sequence comes from Biomphalaria pfeifferi, assembly GCA_030265305.1. NCBI lineage: Eukaryota > Metazoa > Mollusca > Gastropoda > Planorbidae > Biomphalaria > Biomphalaria pfeifferi. The sequence continues at coordinate 388,056 of JASAOG010000133.1, forward strand.
ATATTCGGTGTCATTAACGCTAGATTGTTTGCCAAGCAAGAGGTCAATGAGCTGTGTGTTTGACTTCTGTCTCTATCCCTGACGGACAACGGTTCTCTCTCTTTCGCGTGCCACCTTTTTAACTCAGTGTCAGTTTCAAGATGGTCGACTTTTTATCCGTGTGGTCTTTGCTAGCCCGTAGTCAGTTCTGTTTCTATTACTTATCCGCGTACACCACCACATTCCTATGCGTGTTGCTTTCTTTTAAATTCAAGACTGTGTTTACAGTGTTCATCAACTCACCCAATCTGTATAATTATGGTATAGTCTGATTACTACAGTATTCTATATTTATATATTTATATCCACATTTTGTTTAATTTTAAACAAGTAACATAGAGAATATTTAAATAAAATAGAATAAACATTTCTCCTTTTGACGCAGACCACTATTATAATAATAACTTTTAATACCTCATGAATGAGAAGTTCAGAAATATGGGAAGTTTTAGACCTCAACTTCCTTCCCTCTCCCACGCTCCTTTTAAAGAATCTTCTTGGTTTTTTTTTCATGTATAAATTTACTCGTAGTATAAAAACTCCAGTTTCATTATTAGATCCCGATTTGGAAACACTAAAAAAACAGCAGTTTAGACTAGAATTATGGATCTAGTTTGAGAAATAATGTGTGCCTGTGTGTAGTCGCTGAATGAACTTTTTATGTTGTGTCTGTTGTATTTATGTGTTTGTTTCTGTTGTGTTCTTTATATGAGAAAAGAGTCCTTGTAATCACAACAAATTTCCAAAAGGATCAATAAAGCAGTCTTAGTCTTATATTGTGAATAAATAAATTGTATAAGAATTACCGCAGCGCCTGGACCCCATGATGACCTGCTAACTGTCGTAAAAAACGCAAGCTTAAAATCTATGGCCATATTACAAGGTCTTCAGGGCTGGCAAAGACATTCCTTCAAAAAACAGTACCAGGAAAAAGGAGAAGACGCAGACAGAGAAAGCGATGGAAGGACAACATAAAAAAATGGAAGGGCCTGCCATTGAAAGGGTTCTAACTAAGGCAAAAGACAGAGAAATGGAAAAAGATGGTCCCCCTACGGTCCTTTAGACTAAGGGCTAGGTAAAAGTAAGGTAAGGTGATAAGTATTATTATTTGTCACAAATTTGTTCTAACAGTCCAGCGAATGATTTCTTCCTCAAAGTGCTCGATGACGTCTATTTGTTTATTGAACTCTTTACTCATGTGGGAGTTACCAGTGAATACCAGTGAGGCGTGTTAAAAAAAAGACAAAAAATTTAATATTAAGACAATAATATTATGAAAAATAAAGAACAAACCAGAGTTTTCACTATAATGTTGCTAGTATTTATGTTTCTCTAAGATGTTCTATAAACTGTAACATCTCTAAGGGAGGAGTAGGCACTACTTGTTAAATTTCTACTTAGAAAAAGTTAATAGATTTGAAGGTATAAAAAATTGGCTAAAATTATAATTGACTTCTCAGAATCTAGAGGGATGCACGAACATTGTCGGTCATCAATTCACGATAAGTCTAGGCTAGTATACTACAACATAAATTTATTCATAAAGCTTTACTTCAGCGCACTGGCGGATCCAGGGGGGGGGGCGGTAGGGGCGATCGCCCCCCCCCCCCCACTCGGCCGACTTTGAGTGGGGGTGGGGCGGTCCTACGTTTATGGAGATATCATAGTTTGTGAACAAAATTAGTTGAATATCTATATAATATAAACTACGTATTGATATGTGAACCCATTTGTATTTTGTGTCGCACCACACACTAATCTCAAATTTTATGATTAGCAAATATAAAATGAAAAAGGGTTGTACCAGGTGGGAGTGACGATACATGCAATCGCCTTTCCCCAATTGGACTAATCAATACTTTTACTTTTTGTATTATTGTTAAGAAATTACTAAATGAAAAAAAAATCTGTCACTAATATATTTTATATATGATATAAATTAAATTCTTATATTCTTTAATGCCAATTGTAATCATTAGCAGAAATTATAAAAAGAAGCCAGGATCAATCGTTTTCATTCTACAGCCCCTCCCCTTTCCAGACAGAGTTTAAGTAATTTCACATGAATTTATCATAACTATTTTAAGAAAGACTTTGCTTTGGAAAAGTTAGAATTCAAACGAAATTGTTTTCAGTTCTAAACCCAAATAATTCTTTCCTAGTTGCCTTTTTCGAACCTTGACTCAATCTGATATTTTTCTAGTTAAATAAATTTGATAACTCACAATTTATACTTGAATTTTGTTAAATTTTATTGATCGAATTTTTTTTTTCGGCGGCGATCCTCAAAGCCTGAACCTACAAATGTGGGGTATCTTATCCTTAACAAGGAACAAATCGGTTTTATTTGCAATGTATTAAGGCCCTGTAAATTCATATTAGAATATTTTTAAGTACAACATTATTCAAAATGTCCCTTTTTAATAGGATGAATAGTGAGCTGTAGATGTCAGGAGAATGCGTTACTGCAGTTAAGAAAACAAGAAAACGCTTTTGGCGTCGGGACTTTGCCCTGAACTCAACTGATGAATAATGAGCTATAGATGTCAGTAGAATGCAAGAAAACGCTTTTGGCGTCGGAGCTTCGCCCCGAACTCCACTGATGGCGCCCATGTTATCCGGTTAGGGTCTGCAGAACTTACAAGTTACCAAGATAGGGCCAACAAGTTATCAAAGAAAGACAATACAACTTTTTAGTAAAAGGCCAACATCTTATCAAGCTCGGGCTTACAACTTATCACTGTTAAAAAAAACAAAAAAAAACTGTCTTCATCATTATCATACAGCTATCTACAGATACTTAGCATACCTCAATTGTATGTAAGTATCATACGGCTAAACATCTAAGAACACGCCTCTAAACATCACATCTCTAGGTATTATATCTCTAAACATCACATCTCTAGGTATTATATCTCTAAACATCACATCTCTAGGTATTATATCTCTAAACATCACATCTCTAGGTATTATATCTCTAAACATCACATCTCTAGGTATTATATCTCTAAACATCACATCTCTAGGTATTATATCTCTAAACATCACATCTCTAGGTATTATATCTCTAAACATCACATCTCTAGGTATTATATCTCTAAACATCACATCTCTAGGTATTATATCTCTAAACATCACATCTCTAAGCTTACGTCTCCTCTAAGGACCTCCCGATAAAAAGTACACTTATTTAAATACTCCAGAAATTATTTATTTTTCAATGAAAATTTTAATAAAATTTTGTCAGAATTTTTTATTTTTGTTTCCAAATAACATTTCCATTGTAAAACCTTTCTTGTGGTATACTGACATTCATAATTCACTCTTCTCTATACGGAACGAAATCGCTCTCTAAAAAAAAAAAAAAAAAAAAAAAAACTATTATAAAGCGTAACAAGTAATTTGAATTCCTTTCTTTAAAAAAAAACTACACAATCCAGAAGAAATCCACCAGGATAAGATGTTAGAGTTTCATCTTGGGAATCATGCAGTACTTCGATTGATCAGTAACACTTCATCCGAGAGCCCTGGTTTGGGAGATGAAGTAGATTCTTACATTCGTTTGAGCTGCTTGTAACTCATTTACCTTTAGATTGCACTTTTAGCAACAAGTGAGGACTGGACGTGGAGGATATATTTCAGAGTACATCTTACTGAAAAAAATAAATCTACTGTATTGTTTACGCTTTTATTGAATTGGCCATGAGCTTTGGGAGAAACATTTAGAATTGTGAGCTTTAAAATAAAATAATGTAATCCAGACGAGAACTCTTTTCATGCATTCTCTGCACAAAGAATTCCTCTGTACAGCAGTTGTCAGCGTACAATCTATTTTTTGTCTGTAACCTTCTTCCGCTAGGTGGGTGGCTGGATGGTAAGGCAGTTGGTCCTTGTGTTGGCCACATGACACCCTTGTTCACCGTCGAGTATAAATTCAGGCAATCTTTACATCCTAGCATCATTACCTACAGATTGCAAGCTCTGAAAAAGATACTTTACTTACATTTTATTTATTCTTCATCCTCTAGATGTTAAAGGTTTACGTCTGCAATCCAAAGTTCTTTATGTACACATTTTGTGCTCTAATTTATATGCTCTAACCTATCTACAAGACACGTACAGAGATTTTAGAATTAAACATACCCTGAACTGTTGAAATCAATTTACTAATATTTATTATGTATAATTTAAGGTGGTAGGTGTGGCTTAAAACGCTTGGCTACAAGGAAGAAACTTTATCCAAGGCAAAAGACAGAGAGGAAAGGAGAAAGACGGTTGAGAAATCGTGTGTGGTACCCCAACGGTCCAACAGACTAAGGGAAAGGTGAAGGTGAATGATGATGATATTATTATTAAGATAAAGGCACATTCCTCGTCCCATATGCTAGGACAAATTTGTACAAAATGCTCCTTCTTCCCTAGTGCTATTAGAGCATGGAATGAGTTACCTGAGCAAGCCAGGAAAACCAGTGACTTGGCAGAATTTAAGTCATTGGTTAATATGCATGACTAAATGCATGACGCGTAGGACGTAATCATCTAACGTCTGTATTATATAAGATAAGATAAGATAAAATCCTCTGAGCAGTAGCACACAGATAAAACTCATCAGTCATTCAATGCATGTTTTCGGCTCTGTTTCTATTTCAAACCTCGTCTGCTATTGGACTTGATGTGTTCTACATTCCAAGACTATAAAGCGGATTGTTTAGCAGGATTCAGGCCAAACATTTTCTCCTTGTGTCCCCTCGGCGTGGAAGAAGTGATAATCTTTTTTCATAATCTTATTTTAATGTCTTTGTTTGACTTGCCGATTCCCGCTTCGACACTTGTTATGGCCCTAAATGGTAGCCTGCACAAATCGCTGTCAAACTAAAGACTTTATCTAATAGAAGAAAGGCAATCCTCGTTGAATTTTGATGCTGATGATAAAAACCGTAAAATTTCATCATCTAAGGTGGTATTCCTATCTGTCTGCCGGGCGTGCTGTGCGCTTGCTTTGTTTGTGAAAGTATTTGTTTTGAGCTTAACTCCAAGTTATTTTATAGAGGCGCGATGGCTGAGTTGTTAAACCAAACCAGGGATCCCGTATTCAAATCCTGGTGAAGACTGTGTTTTTTTTAAATTTTGGGATTTTTGGGCGCCCCTGAGACAACCAAGCTCTAAGGGTTTCCGGACGATAGTTGGGGAAAAGTAAAGGCGGTCGATCGTTGTGCTAGGCACATGAGAAATAGTTGACCTTTACATCATCTGCCCTATAGACCACAAGGTCTGAAAGGGGAACATTACTTTACTTTATTAAATCCTAGTTTTTAGAAGTCTAAACTTTCCAACACCAAAACAACGTAATACATGCAGACAAAACTTGGGTAAATGTAATTTTCTTTCTGAGCATTTCTGAGGTGCCAACTCTGAATTGTTTCAATGATTAGCGCCGAGCTTCCTTGAAAACATAATGATGATTCACACAAATATAAACTAACGGTGTTCATTCTTTTTTTTTTTTTGGTTCACAGCGTCCTTAGCAACGACACAAAATGGTTGTTACTACATGTTCTATCTCGTTATCCGTATTATTTGCTTTTAGTAATTTTCGCGTCTTTCAGTTTCACCGACTGACTCATTAAAGTTCTAGGTAATTAGTGTGACCTGGGTGAAGATCTTTTTTCACCCCATGGCAGGCTTTGATCTAAACCGAAACAATATATCAGTTAATTACAAGAGAGATGTTTTAAAAAAAAATAACTGAGTCTGGTTGTTAGCCACCGATTACTTTCAACCAAGTAACACTAACAAACCATCAATTATTTTTTTTAAATTTGTTAATTAGCGCCAAAACAAAAGGAAAGACAGATTTATTTCCGAACTGAATGGCGGTTTCTTCTACCTGTCAAAAACTTCGCAGAGGAAAAATGAATTTTCTTTAAAAAAAAGATAGATCTTACTTGTATACTCTAGTTATTATAAGTAGCATTCAATATGTATAATTATTTTAATTTCCTTGAGATTTGAACAGCAAAGGTAAAAGAACTTAAAAGCTGCATGAATACATTTAGTGTCCTATAGAATCACAAGATGTCTCAAAGATAATCAAAATTAAGAATCTGTTATACATAGTATCGAATTGTTAGACATAGATAACACTTTCTTAAATATAGTGAAATAATTTTACGTGATCTATTAAATAAGTTACAGTGTAAAATCTCACTTAACAGTACAATAGAATGCAAGAGTATTAGTAGGTAGCCTTGTCGAGAGGCTAAATACGCTTTGATACCTATGAAGGGGGCTCGAGGTTTGATACCCGACTCGAGCAGAGTAGTGTTTACTTAGTGGCCTAAAGGCAGCACGGAAAACCTTCTCCCAGATACCCTCTCTCCCCCTTCACAAAATAGATTAGACCCTAGCGCTTTGAGCATGCTATATAAGCATGAAAGTAGCGCTATATAAAACCCATAATTTATTTATGGATCTTTAAAAAAATAGACAAGCACTTTTAAAAATGAACATTATATTTCTAAAACCTTGGTATGAGGAAGTCATACAGACCTTTCTTTCTCTTCTAAACTGAAATATAGATCAAAGAATGCCAGATAAAGCCTTTGGTTTATAGACAGGATTTTTAGATAGACTTCAGAAATTTGAAAGCGTGTATTTGCATGTAATACAAGTATTTAAATGTAATAGAAGCATTTATGTTTCGTAGAAGGAAATGGATTCCCCAGTAACAAGCTTACGAAATGAAAGTGCTGTCAAACCGATCACGTCGGCTGCTTACCCAGCAGTCAATAATGACATTGCATTGCTGGCCGTGGAGTACTTCTCCCCTGTAGTCTCTATCATTCTGGGCAGTACTGGACTAGTTTTTAACTTTTTGAACACCAAAGTATTCCTCAAGCAAGGGGTCAAGGACTGCGTAGCAATCTGCCTTCTGTCTTTGTCTCTGACGGATAACGGCTCTCTCTGCTGTGGACTGATGGCTGCAGGATGCCGTGTCTTCAACGCAGTGACCTCCTCAAGTAGGTTGAAATTTTTTGTTGATCCCATGTCCGTGTGGCGGCTTTTGGTGCAGGGTCAGTTCTGCTTCTATGACCTGTCGACATACACTACGGCCTTTATCGCAACAGAGAGATGCCTTTGCGTGATGATGCCTTTAAAGTTCAAGTCAATCTTCACCCTTAGAAGATCATTCTGTGTCCTTTTCATTTTATACTTAAGCACCTGCTTGTTTCACGTTTTCTTTTTCACGTATTCCGAGTTCCGAATCTTCTACGACCCTAAACTCAACATCTCTCAGATCTTTCTATATTACAGCCCTCCACACAAACTTGTGCTGGAGCAGTACCTCCAGGTGTTTAATAACTTGAGTCTTTCCTGTGTCGCTCTACTGATTATATTAATAACTTCTGTCGCGATGATCTACGGCCTTCTCAAATCGGAAAAGTTCCGAAACACGAGTTTCACTGTTACGAACACAACGAAAACTGCAAAACGCAGACTCGAAGATGTCAGAGATGACGTTGCAATCACTGCCGGAAGTCAATTATTTTCAGAAGTTTTCAATGAGAATAACGACAATGTCTGCCAATCAAGTCAAAGTAAAAGTAATACCGAGAATAAAGGACAGACTCTACGCAACATGCGCGTGGTCAAGATGGTGTATATCTTAGCGTTCATCTGTTTCGTCTGCGATTCCCTGCGATTCGCTGCCATGACGTTATTCTATGTTGACACGGACATGCGCCCTGGAGAACGAAAAGCTTTGGCCTTCAACGTCATCAGCGGGATGGTGTTTGTGGTGCAGATCGCGAACTGTTCAGTAAACATCCTTGTCTACCTGACTTGTAACCAGAGCTATAGGCAAACATTTTTGTCTCTTTTTAGATCAAAGACAAACTATTATGCTCGGGGACAACACAGTCATCTTGAAACATTTAAAATAGTCGTATAACTAACAGGTGGAGCTTTTCTACTTAGACGTCAAATGTGAGAAGTGTTACACAAGTCGAAACATATTATGTTACTAGACATCAAATTTACAATAAAATGTACACTAATAATAAAATTTATGTATGTATAAATATATGGACAGACAGACAAACAGAAAGACAGATAGAGAGATAGATAGATAGACAGATAGATAGATAGATAGATAGATAGATAGATAGATAGATAGATAGATAGATAGATAGATAGATAGACAGATAGAGCGAGAGAGAGAGAGAGATATTACTTTGATAATTCATTTGTATTTACAAATAATTTGCCTACTTAAATTTCATGAAGACAAAAATTTTCAGAAAAATATCCACTCAAACTCAAAATTTTTAATAGCGAAATTAGTTTTTACAATCTAAACATGACAGACGGGAGTCGCGGTGGCTGAGCGTTAAAGCGTTTGGCTTCTGAACCATGGGTCCCGCGTTCCAATCCTAGTGAACACTGGGATTTTTAATTTTTAGATCTTCGGGCGCCTCTTAGTCCATCAAGCTCTAATGGGTACCTGATATAAGTTGGGGAAAAGTGAAGGCGGTTGGTCGTTGTGCTGGTCACATGACACCCTTGTTAACCGTTAACAGAAATAGATCACAAGGTCTGAAAGGGGAAATTTACTTTACTTACAAATGACAGACAAAAGGCAGAAAAGCAACAGTCGTTTTCAAAGCAGAGGTGACTTCTCTTGCCATACATTGAAAAACGTATGCGTGAAAATGTCGATTACTACCAAGTAATACTTGCACTACAGTTGGTGCATGTGTTTTGTGAGTTTGTTCTTGTTTGAACTAGGTGTTTCGTGGCATTAGATCTTACCCATTCTACTTTGTAATGGATGCCCTAGATATGGATGACAGTTCTCTGGAAACACCTTCACACTAGCGCCCAGGGCGCCAGCGGGTGTTGATTCGACTATGTAGTCTAGGACTGCTGGAATAAATAGTTAATTCTACTGATGGCGTCAGTAGTCACTTCCATTCAGACGCCATTCATGGGCCGGTCAGTTCGGACTGTCCATTTGTTGCCGGACCTAAGGGAAAGAGCTATAAATTACGGACATTTTTTTTTGTTTTCTTTAATATTTTTTTTTTAACTTTCCATATTTGATACACTAGCTTCAGGAGACAGACGATCAAAAAGGCTTTGTGATTATTGAACCAATCTTAACAGAATAGTTTTAGTATAGCGTTCCATATTGCCAAGAAAAGTCAGAAGAAAAAAAAACTTTCTAGAAGGACTCTTATGTGTGTGTGCGCGTGTGTGTGTGATAGGGCAAGAGGGTCTAAACCAGTGGTCCCCTAACTTTTTTGTCTCGTAGACCACTAGCCATGTTTTCTGGTTTTCGTTAGACCCCCCCTGCTTAACTTGTATTGCATTTTTGCAAATTCATCAACTTCATTTTTTAAAACAAATTTCTAACTGTAGCGACTTGAAGAACGAAAAAAGTTATTTAAAACTTCATTATAAGTTAGAGAATTCTACCTTTTTTATTGATAAAATTCAAATTTAAACCGAGTAAAATAACAATCAATATGTATAACGGGAATCACCAAACACACTAGAAATTTTTTATTTTTTTATTTTTTTGCAGGTACATCCATTACTATGGATGTATTGTTTCATAAAAGAATTTGTTTAAACATTAAATATTGAGTATCATTGTAAACGTTTCCTTCAAAGCAGTTTCTCGTATATTTCCTGATCTTTCCCGTGTGGCTCAAATATTGGGTCCGCGGAACTGTTTTCATTATCAGAAGAAGGGGCGAAGGCGGAGTAACTGGCGCCTAAACCAGTAAGTTTTGGGCAGGAGGGACTCATTAATCTTGGCTTGCAAATCACCTAGCAGAAGGAAAACTGAATTCAAAACTCTGCAGCCTTCCTGCTATACCCAAAAATGAGAAAGGTTTCGTGGGTCAACCATGAGGAAAAATAAGGAGCTGGGGATTCTTAGGCAGTTTGAAGCATATAGCAATACACCCAGTCATAGCCTTTGACGCCCCTGATATCATACTGTATTTGTCGTTTGCAAAGAATTACATAAGAAACTTTTAATGTTATAACTCATGCCACCGATGTACCCTGGAACTAATGCTTAAAGAAATTCTTTTAATAATATCAGATGTAGGTTTATGTAAAGCAGTTTTTAAAATTACAATGGTTGGTAAAATCAATGTTTTACCTATAGTGTTTTTCCGTATTTGGCTATAAGCAAAGTGATCTTGTTAGACGCTAAGAAATCACCATCTTCTCTATTTGATGTTGAAGAGATAATTTGTGGGTCCATTCTGAACTATATCTATGACTGTTCGAAAGCATTTTTTAAAATCTTTGTCTTTTTATCATGATGGCATCGTCTCAAATGATCCTCCAGCGTAATTAAATTCATAACGTCATAATAAGGCACTTAGACAACCGCTTTGTTTGACAAGGAAGGAAGGAATACTAATTTAAAATAATCAACGCTGTACAATATACAGTTATTTTTGTAAAACATTAGTTACACGTACACAAAATTAAGCTTTTTAAACACGTATCTATATATATAATTCTCTTCTTCGCTCAAGAGTTCTGACGAGAAGAAGAAGTAAAGGAAAGATCACTCTTTTATTTCTGCGGATAGAGTTATCCCACGAACTTTACGAGCCTTGCGTGTAGCGAAGTCATACAGTATATCATAAAATTCTATTTCCTACATAGATCACGCTCAATAGCAAGAATTACCAAATATTTCAATCTATCTACGAGAATTGTTGAACTAAAGTAATTCTTCATTTGTTTGAGGCGCGAGAAGCTTCTTTCACCAGATTCCAAAATTACGGGACAATGCCGTTTTTTTTTATTGCGAGTAGGATTGGCATTTTCCTTATTGAATGGCACCCCAAAATGACAATTTTTGTCTATATATTTCAGGAGATTCGTATGATTTTTCTAAAGATTATAATAATTTCCGGATATGTCCAGGACTTTTTCGTATATTTTGCAATTTCAGGAGATTTCCAGGAGCTCCTGGTAAATCGACAGTAGGCCGCGGCAAATCTGTTATAAGTTATACAATTGATTAATTTTATCATTTATACACCTAGAATTAGCGCGGGTCCTATGAAAGTGCGGAGCGCACTGCGGTCGCATAAATGCAGAGCTCTCTGCGGTCACCTAAGGACGGCCATGCAAAATAGCGCCCTATGCTACGCCGCCGGTCGACTAGTTGAAAATAAATAACAAAAATGTTTTGAATAGCAGGACACACATTTAAAAGATTACCTAAGGTGTATGAAATAATTACATTATCGGGTTGTAAAAATTAAAGTCACGACGTGCTTAAATAAAATCAATTATCGTAGACCCCCCGTAGACACCTCATAGACCCCCAAATTATTTTTTCATTTTCGTAGACTCTTTGGAATTCTTCGTCGATCTATATAGACCACTTTGGGAATGACTGGTCTAAACCATACTCAACACATTTTCCATTTTCTGTATTAGGACAATAGGGGTAAAAAGCAAAAAAATAAAAAAAATAAAAAAAAAATTTTAAAAGAAAAGCTTAGAAAAGAAAAGAACCGCTAAGTTACGGCCTTTTCTAGATGAATCAAGATCAAGGATCAAAGCGAACTGACCATACCTGTGTTTGAAACAAGAGATGCAGACGATTGATTAATAAAATCAAATTCATATAATCAGTAGAAAGAAAAAGGACGTTTTCACTACTTAGGTGTATGCTTGACAGACAGAGGACATGTCCTCCTTTTTCCGGACGCCTTTTAACCCTATCCATTACATGACTTGGACCAACGCGTCACCACAGACTTCTCTAACGGATCTGACAGTCTGAAGGAAGCTAGAGCAATAAAAACCTGGCATTTTATGTTTCAATGCTGCCTGGTTGCATTATTGATTTCTTGAACAAATTTCACTTTGAACATTTTTGTTTATTTTTGGTTCAAGTGGGACCTGGAACATGGAAATTTAGAATAGAAATAAGTTGTTTTTTTGTTTTGTTTTTTTTTTAATCTGTGCGGGGTATACTAAGGTGCGGGGTTTACAGACGTTTTTTTTTACTCATGAACATTACATATAACGGAAATTCTGGACAAACCGGTGGGTCTTTATAAAACATCCTATAAATAGGACCGTAGGCTCGTGTTTCACAAGCATGGTGCAGTCTACGTATCGCTTGTCGGGACAACAACTGGAGCACGACTACGTCTCGAGGGACAGACTTCTGATGAGCAAGAACTTTAGGTACCGGTAGTTTACGGCAAGTCACGCTTTGCGGTATATAAAGGTGCGGGTTGTACGATTTTGTTTTTACTTATTTTTAATTTGTGCGGGGTATAAGCGTGAGCGGGTTATAAGCGTGTGTGGCTAAATACGGAATGAGAAAATTTGCGTTCATTGAAAAAATAGTTATGCATATAAAAATATTTGAAAACGGAATTATATGACAATACAGTTGGTGAGAAAAAATTGTGAATTATTATTTGAGATAATATCAGAACTTTAAAGGCATCACTAGCAGTTGTGTTGCCCGGTGCGAGTTGATGATGTAACCATGAGGGCGGATGTGTTTGGCTGTGCATGCTGAGGAGTTTCTGATTAAGTCACGGGGTGGTCTGGTGTCATTCAAGGGAATAACAAAATTTTTAAAAATTCATTTTTAAAACAAAACTTATATAAGGAAAAAAAATCTCATTTACTGTCAGATTTCTTAATACTGCAAGTTCTATTTCCCTTTTTCTATAAAAAAAAAAGCACGAATTGATTAACTTATCTGTTCAATTTTTTATTGATTTCTGTGTTTTCATCGACAATTTATAATTATGCAAAGTTTCAACTTGATCTGAGAATTGAAAGTATGAGAAAAACAAAAAGGTATGATAGAACCCTGACAGACAATCAGACGGTGTGAGTTAATATAAGCTTTGGAAAAAGCTAAAAAAAAGATTGGCAGGAGACTAGTGAGTTATATCTGATTTTAATTCTAATTTCAAATGTATAATCTACTTTCAAGCTGGCTCGGTGTTTAGTGTTATTAAAAGTAACATCTAAGTTTTATCCAATGGGAGGTCAGTTCAAGTTTGTTTAAAGTTCTATATTTAAAAATATAAAACGCCTATATCGGTTTAATTCTACCAGCTCTTTGGAGCTTAAACCCAACGACAGAGAAACAACTGATCTGTCGTTTTATTTATTTTCTTATTTATCCGAAAAATAATTCAACTTGCTAGTAATCTATATTTATTGATTGGTACACACATTTAAAATTGTCGCAGATTGTTTTTTTAAAACTTTTGCTTCCTTATAACTCTGGTGTCTTCCCCTTTACAACTGCCAACCGATATCTAATATCTCACTGCCTCTATTAAGGGCAATGTAGGAATTATATATGTGAAAATAAAGGCAGCTCCATCCAGGGCTCGAAACACGGATTTCCAACTTGCCACACCACTGATTTAAACAAAGAGACCCAAACATAGAGATACCATAACATAGATCTCCTTATATAATATGACTTGACCCATTCTCGGATCAAATTGAAACTATTATACGTTGGCAAAGACATGAATCAATAAAATAATAACCAATTAGTCAATTGATTACTGGTAATTAATTATTTTGTTTAAAGGGAAATTAAATTCGAGGCAAGAATGGCAAAAGGTCCTATCTACAAATATTACCATTATTGAGTTATGGGTACCACCTTGTAGATAATGTTTTTCTGCATGTCTGGATAAAGGTGCTATCGTCAGATCCAACCAAAATCAACTTTTTTAGGAAGAAATTCAAACTAACCTATCTGAAGCTGACTGATAAAACGTCTGGCTAAAAGCTCTATGTACATTGGGCTTTTGTCATTTTATGATCCAGCTTCGACTTGTCTCGGCAAAGTCGTCGATCTACGTTTAGTGAAAATGATTCCAACCAAGAAGTTTTACAAATCCAAAGAAGTTTTAGAACTAATTGGTAAGTTGTATTTTATATAATAATTATTCTAATTTAATGATAGTACACAAAAAAAATAAATGAAACAGGTGGTGAACGATATTAGGGGACAGCCGTCTGAATCGATAATCGGGTTCAAACTTTCAGTCTCTAAAATGACTATTAGACTCTACACGTCATATTCTCCCTTATCAATAAATTATTATTAATTAAGATGACATTAACTTTGAATCAGCAAACTGATCAGCTAAGCTATTACATAGTATAATAAATAATAATAATTTTATAATTTCTTGAATATTTATGGGTATAACGGCCTAACTCTAGTTTAGATGTAGGTCTAGGGCTGTAAGCCTAGGCCTAGACCTAAGGCCTAGTTCAAGTGAGCTTGAGAAAAGAAATTTGGATGATAGACAATACTTATCATTAGGCTTAATCTTAGATAAGACAGTAACTACTAAATGGGAATAGACAATCTTTAAGTTAATTTTTTCATCTGAAAATGTAAAATCAAAACATCTTTATATTCTTACATCATAATTAATTTAATTTCATTTTTAATTACAGCAGTACTACATCTAGTCTAAGAAGTTAAAATATTATATTGTTTTATATAATTATTAAAATAATTATACTTTATAATTATATAAATTGAACTCATTTAGTTTAGGTTTTTTTATTTTGACTGAATGTAAGCTAATTAATTAAATAGTCAAATATGCAAACTAACTTAGTTTATAATTTCATTTGTATTGTTATTTTTTGAATAGCAACAATAAAAAAAATTACCTTTTATTAGTAACAAAGAAAACAGCTGCTCTATACTTTTATTAAATATGTAATAATTTATATTATCTAAAATTCCATTTTTCCAGATAATGACTTCAACTGTGAGTCTGCTCCAACCGCAATAGTATCAGTTGACACCATCAATTTGCCATCATCTGATATGTCTTCTGAAGATGTTAATAATTTCATTGTGAGCAGTCTCCTTGCAGTTGAAGTGAATTGTAACAATATAATGGATGAAAAAGGAGATGTGCCCTTAATAGAAATAAGTCAACAATCGGATGAATTTATGTAAACAATGTAGTTGGTGAATGGTTGAGTGAAGCAGCTACTATTGACCCTGTTGAAACGGTGGAAAATGTACTTGATAAAGGGTTAGATGGAGAAGCTGTTATGGACACAGATGAACCAACTGAAGAAAAGGGGTCAGAAGATGAAGTGGATAGTATTGGAGTCAATCATAAAAATGGATCTGAACAGACTGCTACTGCTAAACGCAAAATTGCCAAGAAAGGTTTTTCTGACCCGAGTAAATGGAAGCGTAATGCAAAAGCCCTAAAGAGAATGAATGGAGAGGGTCGCTGTTTGAAGCCAGTTAAATGCACTTGCTGTGTACAAAAACTGGATGACAGTCTGCGTACTGAACTTTTTGAGCAATATTGGTTGGTTTCCTGGGAGCGCAAACGAGATTTCATTTTGTCGAACACAGTCGTTACAGAGACATCTCGCAAGACAGCAGGTGAAAAAAGCAGACGCAAGCAGAGCATCCAGTACTTTTTACCTAACATCAGTGGCAAAGTCAAAGTTTGTCAAAAAATGTTTCTAGACACTCTAGATATTGGCACTAAGTTCCTTCAAGGTACAATTTAAAAAAGTCAGGGTTTGCCACTCCAAATGGCAATGTTGGAAAAGCACCAGCCAATAAAACACCTAAAGATATAATGGAACAAGTGATACAATTTATGAAGCGGTTTCCAACTTTGCCCTCACACTATTGTCGCAAAGACAGCTAATTGCTTTATCTGGAACCTGGTTCAAGTTTATCCAAAATGTATACAGAAGACACAGCAATAAACCACAAACATGTGTCGAAGAAAATATTTGACAAAATCTTCCATAGTCTTGATCTTTCCTTCAACAACCCTCGTAAGGATCAATGTGACACCTGCGTGGCATACAAACAAGGAAGTGTCGACAGTGTTAGCTTTCAGGAACACATTGAAATGAAAGAGCTCGCCATTTCAAGGCATTAGACAAGGAACTGGCTGCGGAGAATGACACGTTAAAAGTTGTAACAATGGATATGCAGCAGCTTCTTCTTTGCCCCAAGTCATTTGCGTCTGCAGTATATTACAAGAGAAAGTTATCTGTGCACAACTTTACTCTATATGATTTAAAAAGTAAAGATGTGTTCTGCTATTTGTGGCATGAAGGTCAGGGTGGCCTTAACTCAGATGAATTTGTAAGCATTATCGTGGATTTTTTGCTATCTGTCTGATGGGTGTACTTACCAAAACCGCAACGCTAATTTGTCCTCTGCAATTAAATACATGTTTGTCAATAACCTAAAGAAGTACATCAAAAATATCTCACTCGAGGGCATACACAAATGGAAGCTGGCAGTGTCCATGCAGCAATTGAAACAAACAGCTCAAAAATTGAAGTGTACACATCAACAGAATGGGAGACAGTAATAAAAACCGCAAGACGTAAAAACCCATACAATGTGAAAACTGTGGACCATCAGTTTTGGAAAAAGTATCCATCTCTGGTTACATCAATTCGGCCTGGTAAAGTTGTCGGTGACCCAATTGTTACTGATATATGTCACCTTAAATATACAAAGGAAGGAATTTTCTACACCCTTTCGCATGGAACCCCACTTCGACCTTTACCTCTTCGACCTGTCAGACAACCTTCAATGGCATTGAAAGCCAAATACAAACACTCACTTCCACTGACTGATGCCAAAATTGCAGACCTGAAATCTCTTTGTGAAACTGTGATTCCAGCATACCATCGACCATTTTATAATTCACTTTTATAGTGATAAAAAGTTTATTTTAACTGTTGGAATAAGCCTATGAAACAAGTAGTTTAAAAGATTCAAAAGAATTAAATGTTTAATAAACACTTTTTTAAAAAATGTTTTTCAGCTTTTTAAATTAAATTGCCAGAGATTGAAAAGTAACCATAGTCTTTTTTTATGCTTATTAATTATTATATAGATTATTAATACAAATTATTTATGATGACATAACATTCTGTAAATGGGAACAAAATTGGAGTATGTCTTTTCATCCAGAAAAAGGTCTGTTATTAAGAGTGTCAAAGATAAGAAAATGAATATATTAAATGCCAAACCTAGAAATTAAAAATGCTAAATACTTAGGAGTTATCAAAAATGAAAAGTTGTGGAGTCCACACATAGATGAAGTTATTAATAAATCTACTATAAGACATTAGGTTTTTCAAGAAATTTCTATAAATGTAACAAAAGTTATAAGAATACCTCACTCTAGATAGACCTATCTTATAATATGCATCACAGTTTGGGACCCATCAACCAATGAAATTACACAAAAGGTAGAAAAAATCCAAAAAGAGTGCAGTTAGATTTATTATAAATGAATATTCACATTCATACAACAAGACTAAAACCATTGGTAGAATCACTTGACTTATAATATAAGATCAAAAATTTTCTATTTATTTCTATTCTAATAGGAAGGTGCGTCAGTATTTTATAATAAGATAAAATAAATGCCACAAGTTTTAATCTACAATATAATCAATATTTCATAAGTATAAGTTATACATCAATAATAATTGGGATACCCAACTATCCAAACCTTTAAGAAAACACTGCAATCTATGTACATAGGATGTTTTTGCAGTCATAGATCACAGTGCCAAAAAATCCTATCTACAAACTTTCTAATTTATTAAGTAGTTTATTATTCTCAAAACATTTAGTCCATGATAGTATGCTTTCTATAATAACTTTTTAAAGTATTGTCAAGTTTTTTTCTGAAAAATTGCAATCTTATTAATTGAGAGTGTTTTTTCCACTTTTCTCGGTTAACAGTTTTCTGTAGATAGGACCTTTTGCTAGTCTTGCCTAGTAATGCTTCAGAGTTTGGCCCAGTGTGGCTGCTGTGTCTGCTGTCTGCCTTATATCCGGCCCTGAAACAATTTACAGCTACACCGAAGGCTTGAAATAAAAGACTAACAAATAATTTCGCTAAAATTTTAGAACCCCTGTTTATCTCTGGATGCCGTAGTTAATAACTAAATGAGATTACAATAGAAAGTGGGCGACTTCCATTCTGTAGAAACAAATTTCTGCTTTTTGTTTTGCAATGTATTGACATTATTTGATTTCGTTTAACAATGGCCTTAATGGGACCGGGTCATGTAAATTGATATAAGAGGGAAATTGATTTATTTTAACAAAGAGAAAGAGTAAATGTAAATTGATATAAGAGGGAAATTGATTTATTTTAACAAAGAGAAAAATAATGGCTTTGTGTCATTGTTGATGTATTCTAAAGTACGTATAGCACGACTGGATTAAAGATACATCAATTCTGTTTGGCCAAGTCACGCTACAACAATTGCTGTAGGGAGTGCCCACGGTTGTATGGTAGTGTATTTAGATTACAGCGAGCGTGATAATCCAAATGGTTGGGTAAATTAGACTTTATGGCTTCGGTGGCTGTTTTGGAGAGGGCTTCCTTAACAATGTGTACGTTGAGGCGAGGCCCTACAGACTAGAACTACTAATATCGAGGGTGTGAGTTGATGATGAGTTGATTCAGAGGAGTTACATGTTTTAATATCATTGCATACGTGAACCCCTTCCCTAAATCCTAGAAGAAGTCAAAGATAGGTTTGACAAGGCGAGGAAGCACGACCATGTCTAGACTTAAGATTAGCCACACCTACATCACACACTCCTTTGTGCTAAAGAGAGAAGAACCCCCCACTGTGTGAGTATTGTGACTCTTGTCTCACCGTGGAACATATCCTCCTTGATTGCCCCAGATACCATGATATTAGAGGGAAGTATTTTAGAGCAGACAACTTAAAGGCACTATTTGGTAATGTCGCCCCTTGGGAAATACTGGGTTCTATCTGTGAAGTAGGGCTGACTAGTAAAATTTGATTTGAGATAGGGCAAAGTACTTGTATATATAGACATATTTACAATAGATTTTTATTACATTATTATGAATGAACCTTTTTTTAAAAAATAAATTAGCTGAATAACATTTAGATCTTCAACTATTAAGGGAAGGTAACCTTTAAGGGATTATGGATACGACATGAAGTAAATTGTGTCCATAAACCAAAAAAAAACAAACAAACATAAATTAAATGTCAAAAAACCATAAGAGAATCCATTGACTAAAGATTTAAAGATGAATTAAGTGGTGACCAAGTCAGAGACAAGCTTTATTACTACGAGAACATGGCACACGTTAGCTTTAAAATGTTATAAAGACAGCTCTGCTGAAACCAAATTAACTTGAAGCTGCAATGGAGAAGCAGTCTTAAGAAGATAATTGTCCGGCGAGTAATGTAAAATGTTTCGACTTTTATTCATTTATTGAAATCTAATTTTGAAGAAATTTTTTTTTTCCATTCTTCGATCATCCTGTAATTCAATATCTCAGTCCTCACCGAGATTCGAACCCAGGACCCCAGGTTCAGAAGCCAAGCGCTTAACCACTCAGCCACCGCGCCTCCTCTAGCTGGAACTCAATCTGTAACGCTCAATGTTTGATATATTTGAAAGCTTGGTCTCTGTAAGAATGGAAGCTATTGTTGATTGATAGATGACTTTTTAATCACGTCTGCTGGCGGCCTTCTAAGAGAACTCGTACTCGCTTACCTCCCTTGGGCATATCGTACTGTTTGTGCAGCATTCTACTGTAAAATCATTATTCTAGTCCGTCAAATTTTCAAGCAGTATTTTAGTAGGCCAAGGTGAATATTGTAATTACTATCATTTTCAGTCAGTAAAATAACTATCATTCTAGTCAATCATTATTAGAAATCAGTATCTTATAATCTTATTCATTACAGACACTAATTTAAATAGAAGATAATTACGTCCTCTCCATGTGCCTATCTAGTCAACATGTTAATCAGAGACTTAATCTCTTCCAGATTGTTGATTTACCATGCAGATTCAGACAACCAATCCTATTCTGTAAAAGCAGGAGGGAAGAAGAAGCACTCATACTAATTTGTCGTAGCACAGGCATATACAGATCTATCTTTCTGAGTATTTTATTACTTTTGTTTTTGTACTTGTAAACTATGATTCAGTGTTTTATGCATTATTGCTACTTCACTTTCTAGTCATCTGTTCCTAAAAGGTCTCTAAGCTTAGCTATTTTACAAATGGTATTCTAGATATCGATCATTATAATCAATATCCAAGTTAGTCTATAATATGAGCAAGATTCTAGTCAGTCAGTATTAAAATCAATATTCTTGTCACTTAATTATATAATCAGTATTTTAGTTTGTCGATATTTTGTACTTTGTTTTTGTTGTTAGTTTTTTGTTAGTCAATATTATATCCTCCATTTTAGTTTGTGTTATGGTCCGTTAATATTTCTGTGATTATCATCATTATCATCATCTGTTCCTTTACTTTATGGATGATGTTCGCATAACCAAACTTCTCCACTTTTCCCGCTCAGGTTATAAAGAGAGAGGCCGATCCATTCTTTTAAGCTGTCTGGCCAGCTTTTCTTTGGACGATCCTTGCTTTGTGCTCCCTCCACTGTACCTTGAAAGGTAGCTTGAGAATGAGTCATGTCTGACAATAAGATCGAAACCAGCCCAGCTTTCGTTTCGTCACTGTATTGAAGCCAATTATAGTTTCATCTTTTTATCATCTTATTTTCTTTCTTGTTATACCTGTCATGAAAACTTTAATAATTTCATAATTATTTTGCACCAGGCTTACGGTTCTGAAAATATCTCCGAATTGTCTGCCCATGAACAAAAATCTGTATCATGGTTTTAAAATAAAAACAACAAAGCTTATCTAAGTGAAATAAATCGACACTTACACATTTTCTCTAAATGATGTAGAAGTTATTTCCCTTTTTATATCAAAGAAAATTAATTAATTACCAATAATTAATTGACGAATTGGTTAATTTGCCAAATCGAATCATGTATTGTCATCGCCAATGAATAGTTTTGCAAAGTTTCAACTGGATCCGAGAATGGGTGTGGGAGATATAACTTCTCACATACGAAGTTACGGACAGATATATTGTTAATATAAGCTTTGTAAATAGAGAAAACTTAAACGATAGTAAAAAATATAATTTAAAAGCATGTAAACTAGTCCAGCTCATTTCTAACAAAAATATTTATTTACTGGGTAAGTAAAAGTATTATTCCATTTGGTCTTGTAATGGCGACGGCTTGGTTTCCCGCCAAAAGTGTAGCATTAGGAATGTTATGTTTAAATAAATAATAACCAATATTTTTAAAACAATGTAGTTAAAGAAAATAACAACAAAATATGGCTATAAATATAAGGGAAAGAACTGATCATTTTGAGTCATGTATCTCGAAAATGTAAGTTTTTTTTTCTCCATGAAACAAAACTCATAAATGACCCCCCCACACACACACACACACACACTAATCAATGAAATATTTTTTGTTGTTCTGTTATGTTTTGCTAGGCACACAATGAAATATGGGGGAAAGTTTTCAACTTGATCGGAGAAAGAGAAAATAAATGTACAAACTGTGCACCTGACGGACTAACGGAGTGAGTTCATATTAGTCAACTGGGTTTAAAAACAACACTAACCCACACCGTGTGTGACTATTCATAATGTACCTAGGATTGAAAACGTTGCATTGATCTTTGGGTAAAAGTAGAGCCTCAATTGTTGGGTCTACACTGACCTATACGAGCACTTTGAAATGTTTAAATTAGCCCTAATTCTATACATAGAGAGAGAGCAATCTGGCTGGGCGTCCATACCGAGGCGGGAATCTATCTAACAGATTACGTTTGTCCGACGCGCAGACCAGCGACAATCTCTGAGTGCAAAGTACTAATTACTTTCAGAGTGGCCTCTTGGGATCTCCTTGAAGTGGGGGGGGGAGCTCCTCCTGCATGCCGTTGAGTGTTAGCCTCAGGTTTTGTTCAGTTGAAATGGTAAAAGAAATTATGTGAGTGCAAGAGAGAGAGAGAGAAAGAGCAGGGCGGGTGGAGAGTGAGAGAGTAATTCAATTAGAGGACTTGGGCTTTGTTAAAGGGGGAATATAAAATTAAAGATCGATAAAATAACACTGAGTGAACATAGAGTGGACATAGAGTGGACATGTCTTGATGAGCTTTTGAACATCCTGGGCTGAGACATATTTAAAGTGTATGAGCGTATTTTTCCCGATACAATGCTCCATCTCTTATCAGGTCTCATAACTACAAAACTCACAAGGATGTGCACACAGTATAACAGAGTAAGTTGATGTAAGATCTGTAAATACAACTTAAGAGATTAGTTTTAAAAAAAAAAAGATTAAAAAAAAAAGAAAATAAATATGTACAATTAATATTCAGGCTGATGTCGTTGTCTTTGATTCTCATGGTAAACTGTTGGAGACTTCAAAACCACGATTGACCTACTTCTTTGAATGGCGTGATAAAGCAGAGAAATTAAAATATTGATTGGTTTGTCAAAAAAAAAAATGTAAATTTGATATTCATGCGCAAATTATAAATTTATCATTGTTGTTATGCCAACTGCGTCAACAGTTGTCATAGAGTATTTCATAATAGACTTATTTAAACAGTAGTGAGGGGTTAGTTGATTATTAGTCAAATTGTCCGTTCGGATTAAACTGGCTTTTAGCGAAGAAGTTATTATAATTGTATACTATGTTCATCTTGACAATGTCGTCTCACAGACCTCTGGGTGTGCGTACCACAGTTCGAGAACCACTGCGCTAGATTATCATTATATCACATCCGTTTGTTGTGGGGTCAAGACACCTTGAACTAAGCTTGCCCACCCCACTACCTCAGCCGGACCATTCGAGGCAGGAATTCGAGCCTCTGAATGATGCCTTTGTATTCTTATACTGTAAGAAATACCAAAACACGAGCGATCACCTGATATAATTATCATGTTGTGGTTTCATTTGTAGATAGATAGATAGATAGATAGATAGATAGATAGATAGATAGATAGATAGATAGATAGATAGATAGATAGATAGATAGATAGATAGACAGATAAATGAACAGTTTACTTACCTGACATATGCCAGTGTTGTTAATAATTCGGACGCCAACTCGATAGAGCCAGACGACAAAGAGAGACAGCAGAAACACAGCGTCCCCAATGCATTTGGCCGTTAAGTAAAGGCAACAGGAAGTTGATCTGAGCTCCTTGGTCAGCAGCGTGATTGTAGCCAGGATGTTACCAGATATACCTGTTTGATACATTGCAGTAGCCTCAGAAACTGAACTGGTTGATAACATATCAAAGTACATTAGCCTTAAATAAACTGTATAGGTCATTGATGAAATTTACAAAGAATCTAGGGCTCCAAGAGGTTTGTAAAGGGTGACAATCAGATCTATAGGATAGTATAAGTCATTAATGTGGTACGAGAGTTGGGCTGCCAATAATATAAGAGAATTTCATATAGTCAATCAATTGGCATGAGAGTAAGATTAGTTTTAATAAGAAACAAAATATTTTTTTTTTAAATTCCTTTAAAAAAAAAATCCGCACTTACAACAATATATCTCAATAATATAGAAGTTATTTCCCTATTCGATATCAAACATTATAATAAATTGTTTAATACTTTAAAATTGATTCCAGTTTTGGTTAGGTACAATAAATAATAGTTGAAAGATTCAAATCCGACAATGGGCGTCGGTAAGTAACGTTTTAAATTCTCTAAGGGGACGTAGCCTTACATATTTAGCCGTATCTGCGAAAAATGGAGGATTACTTTATCTTGTTTGTACCTAACAAAATAATTAATTATCAGTATTTAATTGTCTAATTAATTATTTTGTTTATTGATTCATGACTTTTCTATGCCAACGAATAATTGTGCAAAAGTTTCTACTTAATGCTAGAATGGTTGTGGGAGAAATAAACATGTCAAAACTTTTTACTAGACAGACGGACAGACAGACATAGTGAGTTGATATAAGCCTTGTCAAAATTACTTCGAACTAATCTAGATTCATTCATTTCTGTGTTAATTTTTATTTTTAAATATTTTCAGAACCAGACTAGAAGAAAAGTAATTTTCATTTATTATTTGTTTGAATTTATTGAAATGTAAAATCTCTAGAAATGTTTGAACGGTCGATTTGAGTCCGATAGAGAATGAACCCTTTGTGGGTAGGACATGGAAAGGGCGTACCACAAAATCCCTTATAGCTAGTTTTGACTAGGAGGAACAGTCCAGGCTTGCGAAGAAGTTTAAAAGATACTTAAAAGGAACTTCTTAACAAATTACTCGTGTTACATCAGCAGTACCAAAGGTAAATTTTAACAAAAACTTGGTAAATTTGAAATTTTTATTTCGAGCCCGGATATATTAGAAGAATTCAATTATCCGTTTTGAAATGTAATGTTGTTATTAGCGTTTGTTACATTTGAACTACATTTACATCTTATTCTGTATTAATGTGGTTGTTTCCCTTTTCTAAGTCATTCCCAGGGGGAGGCAACACTGAGAATGAAATCATAATGCATGCAGACGTAACGGAAGCTCTTACCTAATGTAATAATAAACGGTTCCAAAACTGTCTGGACCCACAAGATCCACCGATAGGCTGAGGCGTCGTTAAGGTTTAAAAACTCCAAGTCTGTAGTCTCGTTGGCACTGGGGATAATCGGCTCTGTCATGTCTGACAAATGCCAGTCCTGTTGACACCTACGCCATGATATTTTTTAATTATCTCTGGCCACTCACTATTCATCTAGCCGTAATGTTACTAGACATCGTAGACTTTGTTAAAGCCTTGCTATGGAGCCACCAAGCATTTTCAAATTAAAATGGAAGTCATTGCAAAAAAAAAATAATAAAAAAATTCGTTCAAAAACTTGTCAGTATCCAAGTGCGTTGGCGTCAATAATGCAAAGGCAAATCTGGAAGTCCATACGTATTAGAAAATAAAAAGACTAGACTGAGAACTTATTATCCAGTGGCTTATACATTCATTTGTATGTGATGTAGATCTAGTACATTCCAAAACAATGTTCGTATTATAACAAGGCATAGCCTGATCCTTTGACTTACTAGAAACTTTGGTCCTTGTCTTAATTGTTGAATTGTTAAGCCAAATAACTTTTAAATTCATAATCGGATGTGAATTTCATTTTAGGCTTTATCTGAAACAAAGCAAAAAAAAAAAAAAGCGAAATGTTAGACTCATATAAAGAAAAAGAAAAGGGCAAAATTTTACACAACAATCCCATAGACCCACATTTCCCAGGTTTTACGGCTGCACAGTAACATCTATTCTCATGTTGGCAAAATTATTTCTTTTACCTGAAAAAATTAAGATCAATAAAAATAATGAACTAATTAGTTAATTAATTATTGGTATCTAATTTTTCTGGTATCTTGAACAAGAGAAAGAAAGCGTACTCGACAGATGTGTTGGTATATGTTAAATTAGTCCCCTTGAGGACTCGAACCTTTTTTTTTTATCCAAATGTTGAAATGATTTGTAATCGTACACATTTAGTATTGCTGGTCTAGATTTATTACACATTTAATTATATGAATGATCCAAACTAATTGATACGACTACACTTATTAAAAGCTTTGTTTCATTAAAAAGTTGGTTTTTTTTAAGTTTTTCATGTTTTTATTTTCTTTGTTTCTTTCTAAATAACTCTCCCAAACTGGTAGTAGAAGTAAGGCAGAGGAAGCCGTCGTCTTAATGGAAGGACTGGATGCTACATCTCGTAAATGTTGGGATTTCTTGATAGACTTGACGCGAGTCTTATCGGCTTAAAGCTGAGTCGAAGAAAGCTGGTGAGAGAGTAATGGAATCAATGCATACTCTGGTATTAACGTTGGTAAGGAATAGATACATACATATATATATATTATATATATATATATATATATATATACTTGGCTAGATATTAGAAATGGGGAGCGGTGGCTAAGTTCTTGGCTTCTGGAACTGAGATCCTGGGTTCGAATCTCGACGAAGACTGGGATTTTGAATTTCGTGATTTTTTTGGGGCGCCCCTGAGCCCAACTCTACTGGGTAATTGGAATGACTTTGGTCTGGGAAAGTCAAGACGGTTGGTTTGGTCGTTGTGTTGGACACAAGATAGCCTGCTCGACAATGGTTGGTAAAAAAAAAAGGATGAACTTAACATCATCTGCAGTCTAATTCACAAGGTCTGAAAGGGGAACTTCACTTTAGACACTAGAAGAAGATGAGAAAGACCAAAACATCAAGAAATGTCAGATACAAAAACATAGACCTATAAAACAGTCACACATATGGAACGAGAAATAAAGAAGATGACAGACAGACTGTCTGAGAAAGACGAACAGTCGGATAGATTGTTGTACATGACGAACATGTTTTTTTTTTAAATATTAATATAGACGTTACTAAGCATGTCTATAGTACATAGACACACATACACACACAGACGCTCTCTAGATAAGTACACATTGATGGATATAACCAGACTTAACAACCCAGGAAGGTCCACAGAATGTTTCTCTGTTTCCATTAACAGGGATTTACCAAGAAACTGTCGTATTGTAAAAAAAAAAAAAGTAAAGAAGCCTACTCAACATAAGAAAGGGTTTAAAACAACACGCAAAGTATTTAAAATCCTTTTAAAGCTTACATAAAGGGGAAGACCTCCGTCGTTAAAGCTATATCTACCAATGATGTACAAGAGATTTTCCTTATTCAAATTCAAACAAAATATTTAATTACTATTAAATTCACTAATTGAGTATTTTTGTTTATTAATTCATGCTTCGTTGGGTACAATAGATAATTGTGTAAAGTATCAACTTGATCAGAGAATGCGTGAGGGAGAAATAGCGTTAACAATTATTGAAGGGAACTAAACCCAACAAATTGAGCCATATTTTTAAATACCGAAGAATTAATTTTCATTAAACAAAACAATACACTGCAAGTAATTAGTTGTCTGATTGCTTACTTTTTTTATTGATTCATATAATGATTGTGCGAAGTTTCAGTTTGATCCGAGATTGGGTGTCGGAGAAATAACGTGTAGAAAAAGTTTTGGCCAGACAGACAGACAGAGTGAGTTGATAAAAAACCTTTGTAAAAATATATCCAAAAAGTACATAAGAAACACTTTTTTATATGAAAATTAATTTTATTATTATATGTTGTAGTTGATAATAGACACATTGCACTAGTGGAATGTACCCTATGAATTATTGTTATACAATTACAGTACCATATTGTGTTATACGTTTAGGAGGGAAACCTCTGCCCTGAAAACTACAGACAGTTGGACATTTTAAAATTTTGAACACGATTAAATTGACATATAATTGCCAGACTTAGCCATTGTTGTAAAGCTAATCATCTCTACTTAAGAAATAATACATCACATTTATTTTCAACTTCTTTAACTTAACGGTAATGTAATATCATATTGAATGATTCTATACTTAAAATTATCTCCCCTTTAATATTTAAAAATATCTTCACGCTGAGATTTTTGGTTTTGTTTTGTTTCCTCCCCTCATTAGCGTGCTAACAAGAAGAGATCGAAAAGTTCCTTGAGCTGTTTTCCAGTTCAGGCCCTTGGTCTCTTACGAAATTAGTCATTACTTCCAAGTGGAAAAGGGCGGACACGCAAAATCCCTAAAGCCAGTGGCATTGGTAAAGTGGAACAGATGGTCAGTGCCCTTATTATCGCCCACACCTACCACATCATGATGTTTTGAAGTTTTCGATGTTCTTGTTCTAGTTTTGGTGTTTGCTATTTTACTGCAAAATAGGGCTCCAAGGCCGTGTACAAAGTGTTCGAGATGATCCATAATCGTTCTACGACTGAAGGAGGCCAATATATAGTGTTACGAATCTCACTATCCAGGCTCTCTGCAAACTGCACCACACACCACCAACTTAAAGAACTTGACAACTCAGGGCTCCAAAGTAACGTAACACTTTAATAGTTGAATAAGTAACAGCCAATACTGTACAATTGGCAACACGTACACTGTACAAATATCTCAGCAATAATAGCCGTACCGCCGTATCAACTCTTGCACTGGCCTCTCCGTCTCGTTCCGGGCTTGCACTGGGTTCAACAGTTCAGGACTGACTTCACACACTAGGCTCGTTGTGTCGGACTCGATCGCAGACCAAGATCAAGATGCCAGTCGTCTCAACTGTACTTGACAGTACTCCGCACTGAACCGTCGTAATGCTCCGTACAGAACCACACCGTTGAACTGTGCTGTTGTCGACCGTGTTCTCAGCCCTGTCGGGAACCGTCTTCACTGCGACACCTCCGCTCTTTATATAGGGTCCCTGCTGGCCTTCTAGAACTGGACGGAACGCCGCTCGACGTTTCTGGGTGGTCGGATGACTACAACTCTCGTGACGCTCCCGAGCTCTGTTCACGACGTCGATCCTTCCCGAACCGTCATGTTGACACTCATCTCGGCTGACCGTCGAAACTCGTCACGGTCGACCGCTCGCCAGGTTTATAACAATATAATATAATTTTATTGCAGCCACTTTGAAGAGCTCCTTCCGGTCTTCATTTAAAAAAAAAAACTTTTTACTCTAATAATGTAATATCGCCTCCAATGTAATACAGTTTCAGAATGCTATCTTTTTGTTTATTCCAGCTATTAGCTTACATTTACATTTCAGCCAAAAGGTTTAAGGTAGACAGAAGTGGGTTAGAAGACACAAGTCAGAAGTTAGAGGGTTGATTGAAGTTGGTAAAATGAAACACGTCAAAAGTAA
The DNA here is from genome assembly GCA_030265305.1 of Biomphalaria pfeifferi. NCBI lineage: Eukaryota > Metazoa > Mollusca > Gastropoda > Planorbidae > Biomphalaria > Biomphalaria pfeifferi. The sequence goes on from JASAOG010000133.1 coordinate 416,851, forward strand.
AAATATGGACCATTATTTTTCACGCTAAAATTTTGCACGTAGAAGATGGGCAAAATGCTAAGTTGATAGAGCGCCGTGCTAGTAACGCGAACGTAGTGGGTTTGATGAGTCGATCCGTTTACTGGCCGATTTGTTTTTTCAATGACGTACTGATCCCATATGATTTTATTTGATCATAAAGAAGGAATTGATTTAAACAAATGTATTGCTTGTTCTTGCTTAGCCATTTTCATCCTCTTGAATTTTGAACTTATAAACTCATAACCTTTTCCAAAGTAACTCTTTTTTTAGGAGATGCTCACGATAAACTATTACAATGTCAAGTAAACAAAATGGAACTTGACCTTTGCCAACTAAATAAAAAAAAATGAAGCTCTAGTTTAAAGAATATCTCAATATTAATAACAATGACAGATGATCTCGGTATATAGTTTCTTTTGTTACCGCTCGTTAGTAGGACATTTGTTTTAGAATAAGTTTTTAGTTATAGAGTCAAAGTCTAATGCTTCTTACATATTGAAATTATAATAAGCAACAAACAGAAGCACTTAGAAAATATGATTCTGCAACTCTAAAAATGTGTAAAAAGCTAATCAAATACCTCCACAGAAATTCATAGTCTGTGAACACTTCCTTCAATTAGTACACCGGATACACCAAAATAAAAAGCTATTTATAAGTAGTCCGTCATGTATGATAATCTCCTATTCTCTTCGTAACAGCTCACATCATGATAAAAGTTTATTGCAAGTAGTTTTGAAGTGGTTGAAAAGAACATTTTGGGAACGAATATTGAAAGAAATGGTGACGGGATAATATGTTTAAAACACAATAAAATGTTGTATAGACTGTCAGACTTTGACCGAGTGGAATACTTTGGTGGTGGTTATGGTCACGGCACTTTTCGCTACCCAAACTAACGGTTTAAAAACATGACATAGAAATATTGTGACCACAAGATTATTTTAGAAAATACATTTCAATACTGCGATTATCCAGCCACATATGAGGGGGGGGGGGGTCACTTTACAGACTGACCACCAACGGAACGTCAGGTAAAGAAAAAGAGACGATGGGAAAATAACATTGAATAATGGACGAAACATATTCTCCTTTCTCTCTGTCTCTCTGTCTCCTTTCTCTCTGTCTCTCTGTCTCCTTTCTCTCTGTCTCTCTGTCTCCTTTCTCTCTGTCTCTCTGTCTCCTTTCTCTCTGTCTCTCTGTCTCCTTTCTCTCTGTCTCTCTGTCTCCTTTCTCTCTGTCTCTCTGTCTCCTTTCTCTCTGTCTCTCTGTCTCCTTTCTCTCTGTCTCTCTGTCTCTCTGTCTCTCTGTCTCCTTTCTCTCTGTCTCTCTGTCTCCTTTCTCTCTGTCTCTCTGTCTCCTTTCTCTCTGTCTCTCTGTCTCTTTGTCTCTCTTTCTCCTTTCTCTCTCTCTCTTTCTCTCTGTCTCTCTTTCTCCTTTCTCTCTGTCTCTTTCTCCTTTCTCTCTCTCTCTTTCTCTCTGTCTCTCTTTCTCCTTTCTCTCTCTCTCTTTCTCTCTGTCTCTCTTTCTCCTTTCTCTCTGTCTCTTTCTCCTTTCTCTCTGTCTCTTTCTCTCTCTGTCTCTCATTCTCGCTTTCTCATGATCTTACACGGAACAGTACCAAGAAAAATGGTAACATAATATCAAGTAATAATAGAGCCTCAACCCTAGCTTTGATTGGTAGAAAACCTTATAGAACAACAACTTCTTTTAGTGTTGACCTAATGGCTTATAGTCTGCAAAGTCCCTAATGCACGCCACGTTTCAATAGGTACAAGTCAAGCAATGGACAGAGATGTAGCCTAGATCTCAGACGACAAAGAAAAAAACCAACCGAACGGGAAAAGAGTCTGAATAATTAAGCACAAAATATTTGTAGCTGCTTTCCAACGACCCAAATATCACTTTGGTCGCGGGTGTCAAAGGTCAAACTGTAGATCTACTGAGAAGTTTGATATTGTTTTTCTCTACCCACTGTGTAATGAAATGGTGGAATGAAAAAACCACCGAGATTTAATCAAGTGAAGGAGAAATCTGGAAAAAGTTGAAAATCAATAGTTGAGCATTTTTTTTTTTTTTTGTTACTAGATGACTTCGAAGAATTTAGTTCTCAAGCTTATTTTTATGTGAGGCTTAAGTTTTAATTATTTCTTTTTTTTTTTCTCTAAAAGACATCCACCTGTCTGCAGTGAAGAAGAAAAGTTCCAGTAGACAGTTCCACACAACGTACAACATTTCAAGTTCATAGCATCGCGGAGCAATTTAGAGAAGACAAGCAGAGTGTCCACTGTCCACGCGGTTTATACTGACCATATTGTGTCAGACGTTGTATTGCTGCAATGGCCCACTATTACAATGAAATCGATATAGGCGTATTATATTTTTGATTGTAGAACTTGAAATAATTTGAACAAACTTCTTTTTAAAAACAAAACTACATATAACTTCTATTACAATATGAACAGATTTCAGCTTAAGATGAAATAATATAAATCTAGTAGTAAAAATATAAAATGGTATTTAAAACAAAAACTACAACAACACGTCCTTAGTGTTTCAAATCTCTAGATCGTCTCATGTTCTTAACATAGATTATGACGGAGCCGTTTATATTTCAAAATTCTACAGCACTAACGAGAAACCCATTTTTAAAAAGCTTCTATTTAGTGTCCTTGCTTCAAACAGTTCTTGTTAGTCATATAATTAAATCTCTAATAGATCTGGAGTTCTAGGCTAACAATAATAAATCTATGCGATTACAAATATTGTTTCAACAATATTTTTGTTTAGCGCAATTGCATGGTCTTAGATTTCTCACTACACTATGATCCTATCACTTGTGTGAACCAGTTGGGAAGAAGTGTAGGGGTAAAGAAGGAGGGTCTCTTGGTCAAGGTTATTGTGACCGCTATTTAAATTCATTTTTAAAATGCTGTACGACTTGAATTCGAATTCAGGGCTATATATATATTTTTTATTCTTGTTTTGTCACTTACAAGAAATAATTGCGCAAAATTTCATCTTGATTCAAAATTGGGTGTGGAAGAAACAAAGTGTAAAGACTTGTTACAGGACAGACAGAGCGAGTTGATATACGATTTGTAATAATAATAAATACTTTCCCATGCTGTATGCTTGAAAAAAACACACACACTCCATAACTAGAAATGGGAAACGAACCGAACCCGAATTGAACTAACCTAACCCTCACCTACGACCGAATCGAACCCGAACTTTAAAACTGATTGGTGCAAACCAACCCGGGTTCGCTGTTCTGCCTCATCGTGGCATCCGGGTGGAAACGGCTATTTGAGGAGATAGCTAGGCAAAACGAATGGCAAAACATAACTCCCGTGGGGATGCCCATGGGTAGACGAGAGTCCACCCCTTGCACGGGCGGGGTTGTAAAAAAGTCCTCACAAAAACTGTCACACATCCATGCGCCGTTCCTCAAAGGACCGTTCCATAAATGGCGGTTCCCCCACGGTTAGCTTGGTACAAAGAAGGAAGATGACGGAGGCTCCCAGTGCTCCTAGGCCTTCGGCCATGTGTCGGAGGCTGAAGACATTGGATACAGCAATGCTTTATATAGGCATTGACTAGGGTCGCTCTCAAACAGAACTGTGTTCCACAGGTTTGTTTTTCTTTTTTACTGTTACGGCTGGACGACCTAACAGGTTTTTTCTTTTCAAACTTTGAGCTCGAAGAGCCTTCGGCTCAGCTCAGAAGACAATCAAACGGTGCAAACCAAACCGAAAGAACTGTCCTTACCTAGCAGAACCGAATCGAGATTTTCAATATTCTTGCAATAAAAAAAAGCTTAAGTTTTGGGTGACATGAATTGACAGTTGTTTTTTTTTTAATCTTGGAAAAATTATGCTTTTGTCTGTTTCTAGCCGTGTCCTTGACATCTTGTGTGTGAATCTTTCCTGCATCAACGCAAATAGTACCGTACCATTTAATATGTGTGCATTAATGAAATGGGAGAGTCGAAGAAACGTAAAGTAGACTCTGAATGTAGAAACTGCCTGGAAAAGTTGGACAGATCTTTTTGCCTTTTTGTGGAGTAGGAAAATAAGTCAATATGTTATATTTGTGCACAGCTGTTTGTGGCTGTTTTAAAACAACGTAACGTTAAACAGAATTATGTAAACAAACAAATATGGTTTTAGCCACTGAGAAAAGAATACTAATTTTCAAAAAAGATTAAACCATCTTGAAGAATTAGTTGAAGTGATTTCTGATGCCATGAGGAAGTGTGGTTGGATGTCACTTAGGACTGATAGAAAGATTATAAAAATTATCAAGTCTAGGTGTTAAATGTGGACCAAGTGATGATGTGTTTAGCCCGGTAAATTTCATAACATTCCAAGCGTTGTACCACTAAATTTTCGAACATTTTCTGTTTCAAATAGAGCTCGAATATGAAGACGTTCTATTGTATAGTGAAACATGACACTGAAATGTATTGGACGGAAAAATGAAAGCAAGTGCCTCAACTAAACGACCCATTGTGGTTGTGGTATTAGCTTTTTAAAGTAACATCATATCATATCTAAATAAACTCAACACCAAACAACATAAAAAAAGGAAATATATTTATCATAAATAAGCTTTCATTGATTCTCTGGCTCTCAAAGAGTTGAGCTTCGTTAGAGAGAAACAAAATTCAGTTTATTATTATGTGTTAATTATTATATAATTATGTTTTTACTTACGATTGTAATATCATAGGACACAAATATCCGAAGATCTTTTTCTCGGAATCACACAGTTGAAACGTCGTCCTGGTGAAAGAATACTTTAAAACAAATTAATATACTCTCGACTTCCGGCGTGTGCGAACACCTCGATACACCCATGCCACGAGGACGTTTGAGACTGCTGACAGTGGCACTAAGTCCACGATGCGGGTAAGAAGAGCTTCTACAATGCCACTAGACAAGAATCGACTAGCAAGGCGGTAGTTGAGGGCGGGGTGTGGGTCGAAAGGAAATTCGAGCAGAGGTAAGTGAGAGGTGGGTAGAGGCGGAGAGGGAGTTTTAAAAAAATCCATCCCAACAAGATTTAGTTATTGATCGGCCGGATACAGGTCATTTCAATATGGTTCTTACATTGACCTTATTCATTTTTACAAAGCTTATATCAACTCTCTCTATCTGTCTGGTAAAACTTTTCTTCCACCCCCCAACAACGGATCAAGCTGAAATTTTGTACAATTATTTCTTTTACCAGACGAAACAAGAGTCACTGAAAGAAAAAACCAGTTAGTTAATCAACTATTGGTATCTATGTATATCTGTATGTATCTGTTTTGTCAAATGTTTGACATGTTTCGGATGTTCCTTCAGAGTTGAAGATAGTTTACTTCCTAGTCCAAACCTCCCGCAGAATGACGGGGGATGGGAGCGGGCAGGGTTTGAACCCTGAACCATCGATAAATCTGAACGACAATCCAGCGCGCAAACCGCACAACCAGGCAGCCATATCTATCTATAAAAATCTATATATAATTATCTTCGTCGCCCAACCATGTAGGACACTACGCACGCACGCCGACTCTCTAACCCTCCATGAAAAAGTCGTGGAAAGAAAATTCTTTTATTTCTATAAGTCGGACTAGAGTTATCCCACGTAACTTTCCCGGTGACAGAGAGAGAAGCTCAGAAAAAAAAAGAGGGGACAGAACGATTAATCTTTCTCTTTACATTCTATATTTCACTACATTTATGTTTGACTACATTTATATTTGACTACATTTATATTTGACTACATTTATATTTGATTACATTTATATTTGACTACATTTATGTTTGTATATTTTACACACGTCAATATCTGGTGTCATTAAAATAGTTGCATGTTTTTTTCTGAAGCTTTGGTTTGATTTTACCCCTTCGTATTGCCCTTTGTTTCCTAACCATGGCCAACGCTACACATATGTTTCGTAGAGTCAACACGTCTTTGAATGTAGGCGCAATACCTGCATGAGGTAACTGTTTATTATTTTTCTATCAGTCGCATATTTCTGGAAAAATGTCATCGGTGAAACTGTTGCTCTCGAGCTTCGCAAGATGGATGTAAGCTTTGTTTGTGAACATTAGGATAACTATGGCAACGCCCTGTCCGTTGTTCTTACTCACGGAAGCAAAGTCATACACTCTGCTCGACAAAACGCTGCCTACATAAATACTTCCGGCGTTTATGGTGGCGAGGCTGAAATTGTGGCTATGTCTCAAATACTTCCAGCTACTATCACTCTTCATTTCTGTGAACGTCCGCATGACCCTCCTCGTGTTTACAATCCGGGTCAACGTCTCTCCATATCCCTGCTATTTAGCAGTCCTTTGGATCATGGCCATTATGAAGCGATGTATGCTACGCCGCGGGTCGACTAGTTGTTAATATTATATTCTCGTCGCGTGTTTCATTTGTTTACAGTAAAAGAACTTACAGGAGATTAATACACCACAAATTTTGTTGCTATTATTCCTCACGAATTTGGATTGCTAGAGATTGAGCCTTTCCAAGTTTCTTTGTTAGTTTTCTAAAGCATGTGGATACATTGGATAGCATGTGATCAAAATTAGCCTTTAAAAAAAACCAAATAAACAAACAAAAATATACACAAATAGAAGAGTTTTAAAATGCAAAAAAAAAAAAAAAAAAAAGGAAGCCGTCGAACTACAAGAGTCTACACCGTCCATACCGGCATTGTCAAGAACATCGTTAATTTGAAGTCTTGCCTTTGTCTTCGCATGCTGGAGCAGACGACTTTGGTATCGATACTTTACAAAACGACATTCCGATGCAGTTATTATATTTTATGTCAAAAAGAATGAATAATGACAGATACATAACGAATGCCTTGTAACACTGTGTAATAATTGGACGTTGTTGTTGTCTTTTTTAAAGCTCTAAAACATTTATTTTTACTGGCTCTTCCGAGTTCCTGTTGGTTATGGGCCATGGTTGCTAAGACAATGTCCCTTTCAACATCTCTCTTTCTCTGTCTCTCTCTCTGTCTCACTCTCTGTCTCTCTCTCTGTCTCATTTTCTGTCTCTCTCTCTGTCTCACTCTCTCTGTCTCACTCTCTGTCTCACTCTCTGTCTCTCTCTTTCTCTGTCTCTCTCTCTGTGTCTTTTTCTCTCTCCGTCTCTCTCTCTGTCTCTCTCTCTTTCTCTCTCTGTCTCTGTCCCTATATCCGTGTCTCTTTTTCTGTCTCTCTCAGTCTCTCTCTGTCTCACTCTCTGTCTCTCTCTCTGTCTCATTTTCTGTCTCTCTCTCTGTCTCACTCTCTCTGTCTCACTCTCTGTCTCACTCTCTGTCTCTCTCTTTCTCTGTCTCTCTCTCTGTGTCTTTTTCTCTCTCCGTCTCTCTCTCTGTCTCTCTCTCTTTCTCTCTCTGTCTCTGTCTCTATATCCGTGTCTCTTTTTCTGTCTCTCTCAGTCTCTCTCTCTCTGTCTTTTTCTCCCTCTGTCTCTCTCTGTCCCTATCTCTATGTCTCTCTCTCTGTCTCTCTCTCTGTCTCTCTCTGTCTCTCTCTGTCTCTCTCTCTGTCTCTCTCTGTCCCTATCTCTATGTCTCTCTCTCTGTCTCTCTCTCTCTTTCGCTCTGTCATGCTTTTCTTTTTCTTTCCTTTTTTCTTCTCTGTCCTAGATGTAGCCCATGGAAAAGTATTGTGGGGGTGTTGACCAATGTTAACCTTGCTACTCAACTTTCTTGATTGCAACACTCCAAATGACATTAGCAACTAGACAGAAGTGATAAAAAAGATGAACAAATGTATGACATAAAATCAATTTCAGTTTATGGTCTTTAGAGGAGTTAATTTATTTCAGTTCATTACGTTCCTGAGCGGTTACTATGGCAACAACTGCTATTGTAAAAAAATAATAAAACATTTACATGTGGTCAATTATAAAGAAACAAAACCAAAATACAATCTTTTTAAAATGCGTTTATGTGTGTGTGTTAAGTTTAAAAAGTTTAGGTAGTTATTAATTTTAGGGAAAGATCGATTTAATATCGATGTATTTTTTTTAATCAAACATATGTAGATTTTAATTTAAACTAGATTTTTTTTATTGTGTGTGACTTTGTATGTGTGGAGAGTTTGTTTACGTATATGTGTTTATGTCTATGTTTATCTGAGGAAAAGCTTAATTAATCTTCTAGTTTATCTTTTGTTGAATCAAAAGTGTCTAGGTTATAATTAGTACAAATACTGCATCACTACTAAACACTAGTTGTTGGAATGGAAAGACATTAGTTTTTAAAGGGGCAGTAAGTCTTACTACCTCCTATTGTCTTAAATTTAAAGAACTCTGGACATGACCTTCTGACACGCCGGACATAACCTTCTGACACGCCGGACACACTCTGAAAATAAATCACACTACAGGATGCTCCTTTAAATTTTTAACGATTATTACAGCCTAGGTGAAACATTCCAAATTATAGCGGCGGGGGTAGTTTGGACCCTTGACCATCGAGACCATCGAACGATTATTCCAAAGCGTACCATTAAATCAGTCTGCCATTTTTAAATTGAAAAATACAATAGTAATAAAGAAAAAGTCATTAAATATTAAAAATAAGTTATCTTTCTGAAATTTTAATAAAATGTGTTGTCACGCAGCATGAGTTAATGTCAGTGGCGTGGCAAAGGATTTGGAGGCCCGGGGCTTGGCCTCGTCAGGCCAATCTGCATATTGACATTTGACATCATGACATAATGTGTGGAAAACATGCAACATGATCCCTAATTTACATACCTAAATGAATAGCAAGATAGCATGGGATCGGGTTAATATTTAATGTAAAAAAATAATAATTTTGGACACTCATTTGTAAGGGCTAATGGGACTTTCAAACATGGGCAGGTTAAAGTGCTAAATATCAGCTAGATAGGATATTGAAAAATTTTCAAAATAAAAAAAATTCAACTTTTTTTTGTTTCAATATGGTGGTAGATATATAAATGCTTTTAAAACATATCCGCGAGTCTATATTACAATGTTTTATTATAAGTTGGTTTGTTGAAAACTCTTAAGGAATGACATTTTTTTTTTACAAACTCTAAGGTTTGTGTTTAAAAAACAACTAATTGTAAGTATTTCTTTCTAGTCTCTTAAGTGCAATTAACTAACTACTAAAACCGGCTTTTAAATTAAGTAACTTGACTATAGCAAGACTATTTCATGTCTAGAGAGTATTGCTAAGTCCCTGCGCCAGTCACTTGCTGATTGTATGTGTCGCTCTGAGAATAGGTCACAGACAATAAAAGTGCCGGCTCTAACACTTTGTTGGTGAGAATAAAGACGTTTCAAAAGTCAGCTGTTAACAAAGTGTTTGTTTCGGAAGGTAGAAACGTATTTTACGTTATATAAAAGATCTCTACATATTGAACTGTGTAATACTTTTCACTTATTCCAAAATAATGGATTAGCTCAGTGATGCCCATCCCAATTCGACCTGCGGGTCATTTTAATTTCCGACACAGGTGTCGCGGGCCACATGACCGAAAAGGTACAAAAACGAAATAAGATCGACCTAAAACAATTTTATTAGAAACCTGTGGATCTATTACGTAGATTATTTAATGGGATATCTTAAAGTTATCTTTTTTACGCGACGAAGAATACTATCATTTCCCTATTTAAAATATGAGTATCTTTGTAGCTACCTTTACCAGCGACTCGTTTTCTTGTCTCTGTTCTTAGCAATCCTCCAATCTCTAGGCGTAGTTAAGCAATCTTTATGCAGTTTATATGTTGTTAAAAAAGAAACACTACCCTTTCTTTACAACATAAATATGTTGGATTATTATCATGTTCCACAAAAAAAGTAAAGATCTGTTCGCTTTCACTGGTAGATTCTAAATTCAGAGTCCAATTGTGGTTTCTCTGGATTTCACATTTCCTAAACGTACACATGAGAAAAGGTCATGGCACCAATCAATCAGAGAAAAAGGTGAGGGTCCAAACGTAGGTAAAGATACATTTTTAAACCTCTTTTTTTATTCTGGAGAAAGGGGATTTTCAACACATTGTGCCGACGTTTTGGCGGACCGGATGGAACCACGTCGCGGGCCGGATCTGGCCCGCGGGCCGTATTTTGGGCATCGCTGGTTAGCTTATACCCGTAAACCAGGCTTCTGTGAGTTTCAATTCTCTGTACCACACTAAGAGATTAACAAAAAGCATAATACCTAGTGAAAATAAGGTAAGATTAGATAATTTTATTGATCCAATCAAATAGAAATTCAGTTTGACTACAACTGACAACCTCAGCGTAACTACTGTACAATAACACTAAAGATGAAAAACTCGAAAACATTCACACACGAAACACATGCACACTCACAACCAACGCTTTATGAATTTGACTTCTATGTACTTCTCGATGACGACAGATGATTCTTGTAACACTGACCGAAAGTAGGATAAAGGAGTTTTTAGATCTTTCTGTTTTAGTCCTAATGGAAAGGAGACGACCACTTCGTTCAGATGTGTATTAGAAAGGCATCTTTCATGAAAAAGCTCTTCAAGAGTGATATGCGATGCTTTTTTAATTAGTCTACCTGGGGGAATCTTAAACAGCACCCGCTCGGGACACTAGCGGATCCAGAACTTTGGAGTGGGGGAGGGGCGATTTTTTCAAACCCTCACCCTAACGCCCAGTAAACCCTAACCCTATCCATAAACGTGCATACAGCATATATATATATATATATATATATTGCAAGCTTGGGGGTCTGGGGGAGCGCTGTAAGCTTGCCCAGTGTGGTTCAAGGCGAAGCCGCGACGCAAAAGCGTTTTCTTGCATTTTTCACTGCAGAAACGCATTCCCCTGACATCTAGCCTACAGCTAATTATTTAGCAGTGTGGTTCGGGGCGAAACCCCTACGTCGAAAGCGTTTTGTTGCATTCTTCAATGCAGAAACGCATTCTCCTGACATCTACAGCTCATCATTCATCAGTGGGGTTTGGGGCGAAGCCAAGACGCCAAAAGCGTTTTTTTGCATTCATCACTGAAGAAGCGCATTCTCCTGACATAAAGCTCATTATTCATCGTATTATAAAGGACCTTTTGAATAACGTTGAAAAATATTCTAATATGAATTTATAGGCCCTTAATATATTGCAAATAAAACCGATATGTTCCTTTAAAAGCAAACATCCCCACATATTTAGATTAAGGCTTTGAGGATCGCCGCCGAAAAAAAAAATTATTCTAAAAAAATATTCAATAAAATTCAAGCATGCATTGTGAGTTATAGTCCCAAATTTATTTAACTAGAAAAATATCAGATTAAGTAAAGGTTAGAAAAAGGCGACTAGCAAAAAATTATCTGGGTTTAGAACTCATCTCAATCGTAACTCTTTTACTGAAAAATTTCGTTTGAATTATAACTTTTCCAAAGCAAAGTCTTTCTTAAAATAATTATGATGAATTCATGTGAAATTACATAAACTCTTGTCTGTAAAGGGGAGGGGCGGTAGAGTGAAAATGATTAAACCTCGCTTCTTTTTATAATTTCTGCTAATGATTGCATTTGGCATTAAAGAATAGGGGTGGGGCGACTCGATATAAGAATTTAATTTATAGCTTATAAACATTATATAAGTGATATTTTTTTTATTTTGTAATTTCTTAACTATAATACATAAAGAAAAAGTATTGGTTTGTCCGATGGGCGGAAGGTGATTGCATGTATCGCCCCTCCCACCTGGTACAACCTTTTTTCATTTCATATTTACTAATTAAAAAATTTGAGATTAGATTGTGGTGCGACATAATGTACAATGGGTTCACATATCAATACGTAGTTGATATTATATAGATATTCTACTAATTTTGTTTGCATACTATGATTTCTCCATAAAAATAGGACCGCCCCCCTCCCTTTCAGAGAGCTAGAGTGGGAAGGGTAGCAGAAGCAATCATCCTCCAACCTCCACGAATCGGCTAAGATACCAGAAGTGTAGCGACATAATATAAAAATTATATTGTTATCCAACTAATTTTGTTTACAAACTATGATTTCTAATTAAAAATAGGACCGCCCCCCCCCCCCACTCTCAAAGGGTTTAAGTTGGAAGGGCAGTAAATGGATTGATGCCATCGCCCCCTCCCGACCCCACCGTATCGGCCAACATACTGGGGGAGGGCGAAATAAAAAATAATCTAAAAAAGGTTGAAATATAAATAATTAGTATATGTTATTAACATAACTAAAAATTTCGTTTACAAATTATGTCAATTCAATACTAAAATTCGTCCGCCCCCGGGGGGAGGGGGTCGGCTGAGTGGAGGGGGGCGATCGCCCCTACCGTTCCCCCCCCCCCCCCTGAATCCGCCAGTGGCTCGGGACCATAGTGACAACATTTCAGAACGCATATCACACGATAAGGCAGCCATCAAGTGTTTTGCTTTACTCTTTTAGTTATATCAAAATAATGTAATAGACTAATTAAGATTATATATACCCCGCATGTTCAAAGCGATACTTACCCTAAACTACGGTACATAAAGTTGCTCCCCAGACGTCTGTCTCTCGAGACGCATGCGTGTTCCAGTTGTCCCAACAAGCGATGCATAGAGTGCAACACGAGTGTGGAATGCGAGCCTACGATCGTATCTGTAGTATGTCATTTCTACGTAAAGTCGTTGACCTAATTATCTGGTGGTGGTGTTGGAGAAAGATTTGCTACAACTGCTGAGCTGGGTCCTTCGGTTCATTTGATAGAGCTTCACTAACTATAGCGAGGACAGTGACATTAGTAAGACTGGGGGATGTACTGCATGCAATGTAATCTATACGTTTCGAAATTAATGGTATCGGCAAAATTAGTTCAGTTACTTACTTAGTTGCTACAATTGATTACTGGTATATGATTCTCTTCCTCATCAATACTATTTCTTTTCTTAACATTTATAATGAGATGCTCATAAAGCTTTACAATGGACATTTCACAACCACACAGAGAACTCTATTAGGTATAAAGACCCACCAGTATGTCCATAATTTCCGTTTAGCTATGTTAATGAGTAAAATAAAATTTTGTAAACCCTGCACCTATTTTTGCATCCCGCAAGTTGCCATTCGTTTATAAAAACTGTATGCCCGCAGGTTATATGCACGGAAATAGGGTAAAACTTTAAGAAAATAGCTTAATATATGTCTTTACCAATGTGATTCTTCCCGTCTTTCTTATGCTAGATAACTCAAACTTCCCGGCAAGATGTCTTGATAAATGCAAAGAAGATTTCACCACGATTCATTCCCATTACTAATACACAAGCTTGACTGCATCAAAATTTAAACACTTCAAGCATCGCCCCGCCAACGTCTTCAACTTTCTAACACCTGTGATCCTCTTACTACGAGAAAAAGTGTGTTGTAGATGCCATGAGAATACTATTTCGATAGGCGGGACACGTAGTCTAGATCTCAAAGCCTATCCTTGGAATAGTACAAAGTGTTTTAGATCTAAGCATTCGCTTAGATTCTTTTCTCGGAGGGGGGGCGGGGTAAAAAAAAATATTCTATTGTTTTTTTTTTTAATCTAGCATTCATAAGTTATTGACAGAAAAATCAATCGCTCTATGAGTTGTTTAGAAGCGAATTTGAAACTGTTTTTTTCTTCTTGTTAATGTTTCTCTTGTTTTAAATTCACCTTGCACGTACTTATATTTTGAACATAGAAAAAAAACTGAATGTAGCAAAATAAAAGAATGAAGTGATTGGCAGATGTTGCTTTGGCACAATTATGAGAGAAACAAAAAAAAATGACTGTCATTAAAAGTAGGTATAGATTAGATTACCTTCCAGGAGTTTAGACCACCATTGGGCTGTGGTCAGTCCACTTGTCATATGTCACTGTACTCAGTTTTTACAGAAACCAGCATGAAAGAAACAGCGAGAGAGCTCTCACAAGGACCACGTGACATATTTAAGACCCAAAGAAAAGCCCTTGCCAAAGACATGCGTAGTCAAAGAAAAGAAAACTTACATAGATTCCGGCGGACAATTGTTTTGCCTACATTAGATGGGAAACAGTATTGAGTTCGCAACTAGGTATGCGTAGTTATGTGAAACACTGTACTCATCCTTAATCTTCCGAATCGAAGACACTGCTACTATTACCAGCTAGACTACTCACCATTGCCTACTATTAGCCTACCAAGCATCTCTATTATCCACCATCAAGATACCACGTGTCACTAAACTGGAGAAGATAAACATTGATTTTAAAGTTTTTGTTAAAGTCACGCATAGACAAAAAGTACGCATTTAGAAAGAAATCTCAAGAAAATATTCATAAAATTCTTTCCTCTACGTATGACGATTACTGGTAATAGATATTGCATTCTTCAATCATATTTTCTCTACTGAGACGCTGTAAAGGAGGTTAAGCTAAGCATCACGTTGGCCTATAGAAAGTTAAAACATAACTCAATCTTCTAGTAACAGCAATACCCAATTATACAAGTGTCTAATTTGCTCACCATTTCGCACTGCTTTCAAAGCTAAAATAAAACAACACCTTTCCCCAATATTATCAAAGATAAACAGGAGGTTTTAAGTTATTATAATACATGGTGAGCTGCCTGGTATAATGACTTTGACATTTACCTGCTCCTTGTCTCTACAAAACACTGAGCTTCAACTCATGATGAAAATTTTAATGTCACAAATATTTGACATTGAAAAAAAAGACACGAGATTCTGAAGGTTGTCTATGATGTCATTGAGTTATTACATGTCCATACATTATTGGAAAATAGGGCATGTTGGAAGAGTGGGAATCTATGGCGATGGTTTGGACAGACAGACAGACAGACAGACAGATAGATAGATAGATAGATAGATAGATAGATAGATAGATAGATAGATAGATAGATAGATAGATAGATAGATAGATAAATAGATAGATAGATAGATAGATAGATAGATAGATAGATAGATAGATAGATAGATACAGTGGCGTAGAAACCATGGCGCATTGGGGTTCATGCACCCGCTCTCATGACCAATAGGGACCCAAACTGGCTCTTGTAAGGTGAAAAAACTATAAGAATTTAAATGTTTCAAATTATGAAATTATTTTACTTAAATCATTGTATTTTTATTGTTCTTAAATTATATTTCCTTAATATTGCTGTATGTATTCACTTGTTGAATCGGATGAACTAATAGTATAACTAGACAGTAAAAATATAAACGTTTTAGTTTCTGGGATGAGTGATTTTAAAGAGAGGAAAATCTCAGAACTAAAAATTAAATACGGAAACCGGTGTCGGTCAGTCAACTTGTGGAGATTTCTCTACTAATGATTCGGAAAAAGCGATCATAGTAAGAAATTTCCGTTAGACCATTGATTCCCAAAGTGGTCTATATAGACCCCCAGGGGTCTACGAAGACTTCCAAGGGGTCTACGAAAGTGAAAAAGTAAATTGGGGGTCTATAAGCTGTCCATCTGGGTCTTTGGCTTTAATTTTCACACCCCATTAATGTAACTATTTCAAACACTTATAAATGATTTGTACCTTATTTACAAATATCGGAAATAAGGTGATAAATTCAAAACTAAAAAAGTCATATTTAATTACAATACTAATCTAAATAGTTTATTTTGTCTACATGTAACTAATATTTAACAAAAAGAAATCTTGATTTTAAAGCGTTGATTATTTATTTCCTTGTTCAATAAGAGATTGTCTATAATAAGAGTCTTTAGATGAAATCAATTCCACTGGAGCAGTATTAGAGACGGTGCCCCCCCCCCCCGAGTCAAAGAGACAGGTGAGACAAAAAACAGTTCAGACTAGAGACTCACACAAAATCTTTCTTCAACATCCTATACACAAGATGGCGGTTTGTGAGCGTCTTACAAGATCTCTATACCTAGAGCCAAATACGAAAAACATTATAGATAAAACATTGATTTTACCAGTCCTTGAAGTAGTTTTAAAAACTGTTTTACACAAACTTTCATCTGATATTATGAAACGAATTTCTTTTAGTAACACTACAGTTCAAGGGCACATCGGTGGGATGAGCATTAAAGCTGCAAACTATCTAATGGTCTTCAGCTCCATATGTTTCCCCAGGGCTGACCCACGAAGCCTTTCCCGTGTTTGGGTGTATAGCTGCAAAGCAGCAGAGGTTTGAATTCAATTTTCCTTCGGCTAGGTGGGCTGCAAGCCAAGGCTAATGAGTCCCTGCTGACCGAAGCTTACTGGTTTAGGTGCCTCTTCTACTGTTAGTGAAAACAGCTCCGCAGGACCAATATTTGAGCCAAATGTGAAAGCTCAAGAAATACACGAGAAACTGCTCTTTACGAAAACTTTTATAATAATATACAAGGCAAATTAATTAATTTGTACACTGCAGTTAGAAATCAGTTTTAAAAATTAGTTTATGAATGTGCAAAAATGCAATAAAGTTAAGCAGAGGGTCTACCGAAAATCAGAAAACATGGCAAGGGGTCTACGAGACAAAAAAGTTTGGGAACCACTGCGTTAGACCCTTCAGCCTATATTCAATGGCGAAGGACACATGACTTATACACAACGTAATAATGACTGAGCGATGTACAAGAACATTTTTCTGCTTTGATTTGCCCAGTTCTAAGTGCTACACATTGTTGGACATAAAAACATTTACAATAGGAATGCAAGCTTGTCAGCTTGTAAATGCACCAACAAAAAACATTTAGCATTATGTAGCTAGGAATGTTTGGGCTAAAGAGAGTTCCTTTTGAAAGAATCCCAATTTCAAGGACTTCGTTCGTTTGGCATGTATGAAACATGTGTACGTTCAGGTGTCTACAACAGAGAACATAAGACAACTGAATCATCGTCAAGTTTAAACAATTTCTGGTCAATGTTCACCTTAATTGTTGTGACAACATGAAACTTACAGTTTTGTCTTATGTGTTTCTGGCAATGTAATCTTCTACTGAATAAAAAACTCTTTTCGTAAAAAAAAAAAAAAAAAAAAAAAAAAACCACGATGGATGATACGTTTGACTGCAAATCATCAAACATTATCATCTTCTGTCCCTGCTAGGCCATCCATGGCATCAGCAAAATGTAAGTTAGTATTTCTTCCCTCTCCATTGCTTATAGATAGATAGATCTTCACCTACACCTTTTTCACCTTCACCTTTCCCTTGGTCTGCTGGACCGTTGGTGCACCACGCAAGATTTGTCAACCGTTTTTCTCCATTCCTCTCTTTTGCTTTGGATAAAACCTGTTTCAATAAAAGGCTCGTCCATTCCTTTATATAATCTTCCCATCGCTTTCTCTGTCTGCATCTTCTTCTTTTTCTTGGTACTGTTCCGTGAAGGAAGGTCTTTCCAAGCCCCGAAGATCTTGTAACATGGTCATAGAGTTTAAATTTCCGTTTCTTTACACTAGTAAGCAGGTCATAGTGGGGCCCTATCGCTGTAGAAACCTTGTCTCTAATCTTTCGTTTGTGATGCGGTCCTTAAATGTGATACCCAGGATCCTTCTGTAGCATTCTCATCTATAGTTCTGCTGTCAGTGTTCAAGATTCTCAAGTATATACAAATGTGACCATGACCAGGGAGCGCATCAGTCTGATTTTAGTGTCGAGGCTATGCCTTTGTTTTTACATATTGTTTTGAGTTTTGCCAGTCCTGCTTTGGACTTTGCAATTCGGGCCAATAGCTTAGGTTCGGTTTCCTCATGTGTGACAGTAGCTGTGGTATATTTATAACTACTGTCACTTGTCAGCTTTTCACCTCCAATGCTGATGCTTATTATTGGTCATAATTCATTTGCATACCATATGCCGTGGAAGTGTTTTCAATAGCTCATCACCAAGTCAGCTAGTTCTTCTCCTGTCCCTGCTAGGCAATCAATGTCATCAGCGAAGCGCAAGTTAGTAATTTGTCTTCCTCCAATGTTTATAGATAGATAGATAGATAGATAGATAGATAGATAGATAGATAGATAGATAGATAGATAAAAAATAGATAGATAGATAGATAGATAGATAGATAGATAGATAGATAGATAGATAGATAGATAAATAGATAGATATGTCTAATACACTGTACGCTTATACTGTACTTAATGGATGTCTCGCGTGTTGAAACAAAACAGGATGGATTAGGTTTGCCATGATGGAATTTGAACTTACCTGAAAAACAAGATTACAAAGAGAGTTTGTATTATCACACAAAGTCAGAGGCGGCCTTCCACCAGATCCGCCTATGGACAAGGAACATTCAAGCCATTGATTGTCTGTAGTAATAAAATTTTTCACTTGCCAAATAACAAGCTTTTTGCCAAATGCTCTACCTATTATTGTTAATGAGACTTCTGATTTACATAAGATTTAATTTTCTACCCAAAAAGAGAATTAGCTATTCAATAGCTTTTCAACAGACAGACGACAAAAAACTAGCCATAAACTAACTTTTTTTCTTAAGGGGGCAGCTAAATTGCATCCGTAAATATCTTTTAAATGTTTTTTTTAGTAGACTGGGGAGGGGGTGGTATCTGGAAAAAGGTTTTCATGCCACCTTTACAAATGCATTTGTCGGGGTTCAAACTTTATGTCACTAGATAATGAGTCTATTATAAGAACTTACCTCTCCTAAAATTGTGTGTCCAAAAAGGGATGAAAGCACGCTTGCATATTTTAATTTTAAGAATTCAAGGGTTAGCTTTTAGTAAACGTGAAACAGCCGTTGCAACAGGGCCGCTAAAAATAGTTTAGTTGTTAATTAAACTGAAGCATATTGAGAGGTAACTTACTAACCACTCTGTTACATATTGTAAAGCTGTATGTCTTAGACACATTTGAAGTTTCATTAACCTATAATAAAGAAGTTTTTTTCATTTTGTGTGTCTGTATGGTAAAATATTTAAACTCGTTATATAAATATATTAACGGTAGTATTATTCAATGGGTATCTGACATTAGTTGGGTGAAAAAATAAGTTGCTTTGTCGTTATGCTAACAACATGACACCCTCGTTAACCATGAACCACCGAGACCGATGACCTTTGCATCATCTGCGCCATAGGTCATAAAGTGAAGCTTTACTTTACTAGAGTTATGGAGTGTGTGTGTTTGCGTTGCTATGATGACAGTGAGATGATGTTGTGAATGTTGCAAGATAGGTGGCATTTTCGTCATTGGTCTTAGTTAGGAGAGACTACTACAGAAAGTGAGACTGAAAGTTTGTGTTATTGTTGTGAGTTAGATTTTGTAAAAAAAAAATAGTATTACTAAAGTCTAGTACATTTATTTTAACTTATATTAACTTGAGTTTGCCTATATTATAATATAGAGTTGAAGCTAGGTGCTGAAACAAATGTGATACATACATATATGATACATACATATATATATATTATATATATTATAATTGAAGCTATCTTTAGCATTGTTTCCAAGGAAGTTATTCAAGTTATTTCAAGTTTTATTAGTTAAAAAATATTACTCCTACAGACCACAATTTTATATATTTATATATTAAGATTGTTATCCTAAAACAGCCTTATTCCTGATGCGGCTAGCATTTGCGCTACTGTTGTAACCACTTCCAGGAAAGATAGACATGTTCGCATAATAGTTGTGAAATAGGTGTGTATTGAAAAGAATATTAAGCATAACATGAGATACAAAAATATTTATCTTATCTTATACATTTAAGACGTACCTAAAATAGAAAGTTAGGAATATTCATATTATAAACTAGTTGTGCATGTTAATTCGATAATGTAAATTTGCAATAGTTTTCCTGGCGGATTCAAGCAACCCTTTCAATCCTCAAATGAAGTAACGCTCCATTCAGACCTTGTCTGTAGGGCAGATAATGTAGGTATTATTTGTTACTGTGGCCCACAGTTAACGAGGGTGTCATCTTCCCTCAAATGAAACTCGTGGAAACTTTGTGTACATGGATTTAACCTTGCATACGGAATAACATAATGGATTTGTGAGCTGTGGATTAGTGTGATTTATTGCTTCTAAACTAAGTTGAGTCATTCTACGGATAGTTTTAAAGAAGTAAAACGTCGACATTCATTTAATTCATTTTTATTTGATCTCATATCAAAACTAATCTTTCGTGAATACAAAATGAATATATTTTATTGCACAAGCCTTTCAAACAAAATAAACTAGAATGAGACGGTTCGATACAACTAGAAAAACAAACAAAAACAACAGACAGTATTTTGTTTCTGAAGTAATTAAGTTATAAGTGATACATGAAACCAAAAAAAAATTTGTTCATAAAGTTTGTTTTATACAATAGCAGTAAGGCCTCAAGTTTGGAAACGTGTTGGCGATGCAGTCTGGGTCACTCCCGTAAAGGTTAGTCCGGCTAATGTCTGACTCACTAAGTGTCCACTTGTTTGTGGACTTGGAATGTCTAATCGTGGCCTCGAATCTGCCGGCGCCCGGGGCGGTTTGAAACGAGATCTGGTAGAAGTCGGACTCGAGGTCCGTGGAGTCGGAGAAGTCGGGGACGTCGCCGTGGAGGTCCTGGCTCTTTTTGAATCTCATCACGTTGACGTTGGGCTGCACGCGAGAGACTTGTGTAACCTGGGTCACCTTGAGCTCCGCGCAGCTAGACCGCAAGTCTTTGGTCAGCGAGTTTATAAACTCCTCCGCCACGCGGGACAGGCGTAAGGATACGGAGACGTTGTGCACTTCAGTCCACTGAAGACACGCGCACCAGTGCGGCTCTACCCCTGCCTCCGCGCATGTCCTGGACGTGGGCACTGGCCGAAAAAGGCTGATCCCCCTATTCATGGAGTGGTCCACTGCCGGTCCGCTCATGTTTAGTATCTGGTGGAATGTCTCATGGATGTCGAACGGGGTGGTCAGCCTTTTCACATTCTGCCTAATGTTTTGAACGGCTTCAGGGTATAGGCGCTGGAAAGAGGACGGGAGCGTAAAGGCGAAATAAGGCATCCTTTCTTCCAGTTTCCCTTGCGTCGTGTTCCTGAGCTCCGAGACCCTAGCACCATGGTCCCCCATTAGGATAAGGATGGTGTTGTCCAGGTGTCCATTGGCATACAAGTACCTCAAAAAGTTTTTAAAGTCAACATCCATCTGAAACAAAAAAAAATAAATAAACGTAATTAAAATCAGTTGAAATAATACTTAAAACCTTTATGAAAGGTTACTATGACAGTCACGTGATGTGTACATTCGAGATATGTTGATATGGGCTGACAGCGGGTCATAACTTTGCTAGATCAAAGAATATAATATTATGTAAGCAAGCACTGTTAACAAGGGGTTGAGCCTTAAAGTCTGGTGTGACGTGACATCTCTTCTGTCTTAGACACACCATTGTCTTTCGTCGCATCATTCATTGACTGCCTTGTGGTGCGCTATGTGCGCTGGCTGTCGTTTTGGGGGTCTAGATGGTCATACCCTGCCCACATGACATACCCTATTGTCTTGTGGAAGGCTAGGAATTGGAAGAAAATGACATTTAACTCTGTAAGAAAAACCGAAACATGTAAAACATTTTCTTTAGTTAGTCGTAGGCAAAATACACAGGCTTTTGTTACGAAGGTCAGCATTATGAAATAAAAGATCGTCTGCACACATCAATGTTTATAAAGATTCATTTCTAGAAGCAGAGACTTAAAGTAATAAGACTTTTTTTTCCATATAAATACAAGGAAGTTCTCAAACAGTTGTTTTCTCCTTCAAGGTCCTACAATCAAATCCCTTTACTTTCAGGGCTCTGACTTTGTTGTATTTATTTTTTCGCATAAAGACTGTATAATAACTCCACTTGCATGTGCAGTGCAACTTTTTGTCCATGTTATTAATCTCGGATCAGGTTCAAACTATTAACAATTTTTCATTACCAGTATGTGAACTCCACTTGTCTGTGCAGCGCAATGTTTTGTCCATGTTATTTATCTCGGATCAGGTTCAAACTTTATCAATTATTGTACCTGAAGAAACATGAATGTTTTTTAATTTTTTTTTAGTCTAAGGTTTTTATTAAACAGCTATTTGGGGCTCGAGGGGAGCACATTGAAACATTCTAAATCAAAGCTATTTCTCTTAACTCGGACCAAAAATGAAATTTTTCTTTCATATAGTTATCTACCCTTGCTTAGACAATAAAAAAAAATTTCAGTTGCTTCCCATACTACTATAAAAGATTTAGTCTTTTGAAGCCAAGCTCTGTATATTTTATCAAACAATGAAAACAAATATATATGAAGGGATACGGTGATGATTCTACATTTCTCTAGGTGACCTGTAGAAACCAAATGTTTGTTCACTGGGTCTTTAACATGTGATTCCATAAACAGTCTGTTGGGGGATTGTTTACCAGAGAACATCTTAGGACTGTGCGGCTTATATTCATTATTATTCTTATTTTTCTTTAATCTCCTCAGTAAACAGGGCAAAGGTCACATGGAGGGATAACTCTCCTTTCTTCTTTTTTTTAATTCACTTTCCAAAAGATACATTGCATAAAAAAACAACAACTAGTTTTATGATATCACAACAACAAATGTAAGAACTTTGTTCTGAATTGTTCATAGGTCTCGTTTTCCTTTGCTTGACCCTTTTCCAGCCCTAGACATACAGCCCAAATGGGCTTACAACTCAAACGAAATGCATGATCTTCGGAGTTTTGAAGGTCAGTGTCTTTATTTACTAGTAAAGTCCAACAGTTCTATGACACAAACACACACAGAAGTAGTCACGGATGTGCATAGGAGCATCAGCGAGTGGCCAAAAAAATATATCAGTCTTTCATGTTCATTACAAATCTATAGTCAATGATTTCCTCGGATCGTTCACCAGCTGACAGACTGAACTCCTATCGATCTGATGTTTTTATGTCCAACACCCAAAGCTGGGCTAATCAACAATGTTCCTGGACAACACGTTGCGGAGCTCCACAATAGGGCAGACCGGTACAATTTACTGATGTTAACTTGTCAACCCAAGACTGAGGCCAAGCAGCACTACAATGAGCTCATAAGGAGTTTAGAGGACTAGATATAATCCATCATTGGTTATTCTTTACAAATTGTCTGGTCTGGCGATAATTTTTTCCCCAATGAAGTCCCGGGACAACTAATCTTCACCAGTTGACACCGAGAGGTTCTGGAGTTTTGTTAGAATCACCACAGACTGAAATGATAAAAAATAGTATATGTGAGTAATTTGTGAATAGTATTTTTTTAAATAGTCCCCAGTACAAATAAAGCTCCACGAGCCTCTCCAACCTTCAACGCTATGTAACACCTCCAATGGGTCAAACTCCTACTTTAAAAAATTACACTAATAATAATAATAATAATAATAAAATTATAAATTAAAAGCAAAGATATACTACATAACTATAGATACCATCAGAGACAGAAAAATGTTACAAGGATTAGCATATCAGCAAACAAAAGATAACTAACCAAGAATAAAGGTAAATACACACCAATATTTACACCCTAATACACGCATACCCACATACCAAAACTTGATAGATCCACACAATTTTCTTAGATACATACACACTATTACCTTATACATGGACCAAATGGTTACAAAACAAGGTGTCGAAGACTTCTGAGGGAGCAGTCCAACACATAAAGTGACTACCCAAGAACACGTACAAATACATCCCAATACAAGCCCGGCAGTTATTTTATGAAATAATTCTATTAAGTCAAATACATTTGCAATTAAAAGCCACTTATGTGTGCTAATACTGAAAACTACATACATATATAGCCCACAAACTACATTTCCGCATACACTAAATCGTACAGAAGGCCTACATGCATAAAAGCATTCACCAATATACAGCCCCGCACATTTCATCCTTTTTATTCCCCCTATGTTTTCTAGTTTAAAGTCCAAAATTTGTTTAATTTTTTCTTTCTATCTCATTTCATTTGGGAACACTTTGTCTGTAGCGCCCAATTAACCAAGGCCGATCCTGACTGTATATTTACAAATTAAAGAAATAAGTATTTTCACTGTGAAGTACTGAAAGTTAAACATACATTTACATCAAATGAAATGTGAATGTTCTGCCATAGTATACTAAAACTAAATGAACTGATATCTGGTTGAATGTTTTTGTTTTAATGCGTTATTCATCTCTAAGAACAATACAAGTTACACTGCATACTGTGAGATAAATAAAAATAAAGAACTACAGTGACGCTATATAAGAAAAAGTCTATCCAGTTTAAAAAAAATTAACATAAAAAATTAGCTGAAAAAAAAAAATAAACAATGAAATGTACTTTCAAATGGCCAAAATTTCCCAACAGTGGCGAGTCCCCAGAACCTGACAATAATACAAATTTATCAATTGTAATTCAAAAGAAGTCAACAAGAATATCACACAAGAAAATCAGAAAGTGATAGCAAGCGTCAGTTTAATGAAATGTGGGAAAATTAATTTTCATACATTTCGAGTCCTTCAAGAGAACTTGTTTCTCGGATAACAGAAGATATTGCAGACATTATTATTACAAAGCTTATAATAACTCACTCTGTCTGTCTGTCTGGTAAAAAGTTCGTATCCGTTTTTTCTCCCACACCCAATTTCGGATCAAGCTGAAATTTTACACAATTATTTCTTTTACCTGACAACACAAGAATCAGTAAACAAAAATAATTAACCAACTAGTTAGTTAACTATAGGTAGTTAATTATTCTGTTTGGTATCTCGTACAAGGGAAAGAATTTCACTTGACTGATATGGTGATATAAGTTAATTAAGGTCGACCTCCACAAGACAATCTGTTTGGTGATCTAACAGAAGGCGGAAGCGCCGCTGGTCGTCAACTTTTAAGGTATACTGATGTATGCATACGCGACATGAAGCTCATCAAAATCGACTCTAGCAGTTGGGAAAAAGTGACACTAGATAGATCCACACGTAGTGCGAGCATAAAGGAAGTGTCCCGGATTACAGATTACACACCAGAAGTAGAAAGAAAGGTGAAAGTGCAACAGCCCCAGTTGATTACAGATGTCCAGCCTGTGACCGCAGTTGTGTATCAAGGATTGGCCTTTTTTAGTCGCACGAGCTTTGCAAAGGGAAAAGATATCAAATGCTGCCGAGTCCCCCTTTATTTTTTATAGGAAGAAAAGTTTGGAAATAACTATAAAACCTATTCTCATGAGCAGCTCCCTGACACCATGGTTACCGTAACGGCTTGAGAAGACTTAGGAGGTCTAAGCGCTCTAGTTCGAATTAAAATCACTCCCTTTTTTTCTTAATAAATACATTTAAAAAACAATCACCCAGATGTCCATTTCTTTCTCCACCCCCACCCCCACTCTTTCTTTTTTCGAACTGGTCCAGACAAGTGATAGGATGATAGCGAGACAAGCTAAAAGCATGAAAATGCGCTAAACAAAATCAATTGGTCAAAATATTTCTAATCGCACAGATTTAGTGTTGTGAATACTATGAAGATCAAGCCTATTGTACATCCTAAATTGAAAACAGAATGATTACAAAAGAACTTTGCATTTAGTTTGATAAATTTAGCTGAAGACGACGAAGACTGTTTGCTTGCATTTATTTATACATTCTTGCAATTACAAAAAACGAAGTATTCTGAAGATGCCTAGCAATATGCAGATGATCTAAAACCAAAATCAGTTCCGAAAATTAAATGTGATTAACTTCTCTCACTACTTAATGACAATCCCCCATCTGCTCCTAACATATAAACAGAACTTTTAGCCCAAAGTTTTGCCTGACATTCGGACCAACAGACTCAAAAAAACAATGTCGTCAATGAAAATGATCAAAATCAAATTGAGGTGGCGACTGTCCAATTGAAATTTGAGGTACGTGGGTGGAAACGACCATTAGAGGAAGTGGTTAGACTAAATGAATAGGAAAACAAAACTCCTGTGGGAGTGTCCAAGGGAACGCGAGATTGGTCCCATTGCACGGAGAGGATTTGAAAGAGAGCTTCCACGACCCTGTCGATAATCCATGCGCCGTTCCTCAAGGGACCGTTACATTAATGGCGAGTCCTGCACGGCCAAGCTTGGTACAACATAGGAAAATGGCGGAGGTTCCTGGTATACTTGGCCTTCGGCCATGCATTCTAGTCCATGCGCCCGGAGTGCCAGATATATAGGAAATTGCGATGTTTTACATAGGCATTGATTTGGATCTCTTCCAGACAGAACGGTTGTTCAAACAGGTGTTGTTGTTTTTTCCTATTCAATCATGTTTTTTTTTTTTTTTTGTTTTTCCCTGTTCAATCAGAGTTTCTTTTCCAAACCTAGAGCTCGAAGAGCCTTCGGCTCAGCTCTTAGACAATCACACGGTACTGTCGGTGGCTTTCAGAAGCTAACTTAACTAATAATATGTCCAATTTGGCGAAATCAAAAGAGGCAAATGTCATTAAAGCTAATTAATTTGCCTGGAAAAAAATTCCAAGTGTTCATAATTAATTAGTAGCATATTCATAGATAATCCATTAAAATAATCAACGCTGATTCAGAAATGTCCATACAGTATGTAAACTTTAACTTATTTGTATGTGTGAGAGAAACCTTTATCCACAACCTCTGACCCATACTTTCCTAAATGTTTATGATTGGGATAGAAACAATTATTCTGGGTATAGAAAACTGCCAACTCTGTCCAAATTACTCGTTTTAAAAAAAAAGCTTATATTTCAATTAGTATATATAATATATCAATTAGTTTTTAATTAAATTTGTAATAGATCTAGACCAGGGGTGGCTAACTTTTTTTTCACTTCTAATGCAGATACACCACACAACTTGTATCTCCCTTTAAACCTTCCAATTTTAACAAAAGTTGTGAATTCAAATCCCTTGACATTTTTACACCACAAAGAAAGAAGAGCCCTGCTCTTTTGATGCTTACACCAACATGCTAGACGTTACCTTCTTAAGTTCAGTGATGTTGTTGTGGCTGAACTCGGAGTGGAACCCGAACATGAACTTGGGTTTTCTCCCGTACATGGAGTACATGTCCCTGAACCACCGTAAGAACCGCTGGTGCCTGGCCTCGGAACCGATACACCAAGGGAGGAACTTGCGGTGCATTGGCTCAGACAGCAAGAAATAGGTTCTCATGGAGTGGTCCGTCGGCTGCTCTTTGAAACCATGGAGCCGTAACTGTTTGGAAGAGAAAGGAATGTTACAAGATCAAGACGTTTTCTTGGTGACTCTTTAAATCTTAGAAAATCTTAGTTCTTCATTTGATATTCATTAGAAAATATAACATGTCGGAGGCGTGGAGGCTGGGCGGTACAGCACTTGGCTTCCGGGTTCCCAGGTTCGAATCCTGGTGAAGACTGGGATTTTGAATTCCGGGATCTTTGGGCGCCTGTGAGTCCACCCAGCTCTAATGGCTACCTGACATTAGTTGGGGAAAAAGTAAAGGCGGTTGGTCGTTGTTCTGCCCACATGACACCCTCGTTAACCGAAGGCCACAGAAACAGATGACCTTTATATCATCTGCCCTATAGACCATAAGGTATGAAAGGGGAATTTTACTTTTTACTTAATATAACATGACAATGTCCAACACTTATAGACATAATTGATTGGTGCAAGATTCCAGCCTACTTTTCATTTTAAATTAAATCTGAGCACCCATTAAACAGCCAGGCTTTTGTTACTACTGAATCGGCTTGATTAGTCGCACCAGGATTCTGTCCAGAAACTAACACCTGTAATTCGCTTGGGCGAATCCTTGTTTTTCGAGATAGAGTGAGACATACCCATACTATCTACTAACATTTTGGATGGATGCCTGATTGTGTAAGCCTGGAACTGTTCTTTACATAATCCCGAGATCAAACCTCGCCCGCCTTCGTGCGTTAAAATTTGGGCTTGGATTTCATTTACTTCATTTGTAATGGAATGGTAAGAAACTAAGATTGAAAAAAAACATGTTTAGGTCAGGACAAAAAATGTCATAGGTTATTACGACTTGGCAACGAGCTATTGGTCAAAACTGCCCACATGTTGTGACGTTGCAGGTCAATTTTGAGGCCTTCAACCTGGATGGCTGCTTTGTTGCGTGATATGCACTCTGGGTTGCCGACTCAATGGTTTTTGGGCTCAAGCCATGCCATCCCCCCCTCCCTTAGATGTCATCATTCGGGAGCTTTGAGATATGATGTAAATTTCTTCAATCCTAAAAGAACGTCCTAATCAAAAGTAGCTATATACATATTGGAAAGGATACTTATGATAATGATGACATAAAAAATCACATAAATTGGTTTTGACTAAATGCATAAATGTTTGATTTTTCGGCAATTATGAAAAACAGTATTTAGTAAATAAATTGATGCTTTGAATTGGGCTTCCAGAAACGATGGCTCATAAAGATTTATACCTCATCACTAGGACAGATGAGCTAGTGAAAAAAAGAAAGAGAAAGATTGAAATGAGTATTTAAATGTAAGAGAAGAAATGTGTATCTACTGAAATCCCCCCAAAACGTTTTAGTAAGACACAGCCAGAACGTGAACAAACCTGAAAGGTCCCAATGTGGGACATATCTTCAGCCCAGGCTGTCACGTAGCCAGCTTCCTTGTACGTGTTCCAGATCCAAGGGAAATCATCCACCTCGCGAGATCCGGGCACCCCTCGCCTGGCAGGGTGAAGGTCATGCTCCGTGTTTCCGGTTAATATGGGAAGCAAAGCCTTCAGGGGAGACAAATTAATCAAATTAGTTACATGGCTAAATTGCTATTTAGATATACATCCTCAAACCAAAACAAGTCCACACGCATTGATAATAAATATTATTCTATCCAAACGTGTCTAGACTCTGTACTCTTGTCTAGTCACTCTATATTAATAGGTTAAAACAGAATGTCAAAGAACCTGAACAGTGCCGTCCCCAACAATGTTGTAGCCCTCCAATTCAATGCCTCCAAGGTGTGAGAGAAAATAGTCTCTAGACTTTGGCAAGTTCCTCAACCATGCCATACGCGATGTAGAGTCAAATCCTAAAAATGAATTTAAATGAAAGGTAAGAGAGTTTAATGAACAATAATTTCTTTATCCGAGTCTGGAGATTTTTGTTTATAATTCGCTATGAAATCTAAATAGGGAAATAACACACTGTTTATAATCCTGTCAACTTTGAGAGAGTTATCTCCATTTAAAGCCTTAAAAAAGAAACTATGGATCGATAAGCTCATGCTAGAGTTTAGAGTAATTTACAAGAAAGTTTTGAAATTAATAACACAGACTTTATGAGAGATTGAAGGCTGAACTAGTAGTCACATGAATTAACCTATGGCTAGCTACATGGGCGTAGCCGGGAGGGGGGGGGGGGGGAAGTTGGGGTTCAACCCCCCCCCCCAAAGAAAAATGAAATCCCCCCCCCCCCTCCCATTTGCGGAACGGAATTTAGTGACTGATTTTTTTGCTTTGATTTTGTTTATTTTAGGTGAGATTTTAATACTAAACTATCACTTGCCCCAGCACAGCAAAGGAGGTTTTGAGTTTAAAACCCCTACCAGGGGGCTTTTGACTTTCAAAACCCCTACAAGGGGCGTTTTGAGATTAAACAGGGGTTTTTGCAGTTAAATTCCCCTCTGCTATAAAACAAAACAAAAAAAATGCAAACGACAATCCCCCAAATTTCACGAGCACAGTTAAGGAATATTTTGATTTTTAACCCCCCTCTAAAATTTACGATAAACCCCCTCTTTAATATGAAAAAAGAAAATTACTCACTCAAAATTCTATGAGCGTAGCCAAAGGGGTTTTGAGTTAACTCCCACCCCCTCTTCAGTAGGGTTTGAAGCTAAAAAATACCTCTTCAATACCCGGTATAAAAAAAACGTAAATTACGTACTCAAAATTTTATGAGCGTAGCTACATAGGTTTTGACTCAGTTTGAGTTTCAACCCCACTTCAGCGGGGTTTGAAGGTAAAAAAATACCTCTTTAATATTAAAAACAAAGCAAACACTCAACATATTATGAGTGTATTCAAAGGGGTTTTGAGTTTAAACTCCCCTCCAGTGGAGTTTGAAGCTAAAAAATACATCTTCAATATCAAAATAGAAAATTGCACACTCAGAAATCTATGAGCGTAGCCAAAGGGGTTTTAAGTTTAAACTCCCCGATGCTAAAATATACCTCTTCAATATAAAAAAAGCAAATTATACACTAAAATTATTTGAGCGTAGCCAATCCAATAGGGGGTTTTAAGTTTAAACCGCTCTCATACAGGTGGCTTTTTAAAAGTTTAAAACCCCTGCAGATGATTTTGAGTTTAAAATCCCCCTACAGAGCGTTTTGAGGTGGAAAACATCTATCTTCAATATTATTCTAAAGCAAACTACAGTCACTTAATTCTATGTCCGTAGCAAAATGGGGTTTTCAATTTTAAAAAAAACACATAACCCCAGAGATTTTTTAGTTTAAAACCCCCAACAGATGGTTTTGACGATAAAACTTCCCTTTTCGATATAAAATCTAAAGCATATCACAGTCACTTAATTCCAAGAGCGTATTCAAGAGAGGTTACACATTTCTACCAGTGGCGGGACTCAATTAATAAAGTGCAGTTAATAGTCATCTGCCGAAATTGAAAAACACTAAATGTGGCTTAACAAAGATGGCTAGGACAGATTTTAGGAGTCCGTTATAGAGATCGGGTCTCTATCAAGGAAATCATTTACCAAACTGGCAGTCGACTCCTTAGTAAGACAGAATGTCCCATGAGGTTTGCGGGACATGTTCTACGACAAAATGTATTACGCATAAGAAGAGTTGCGATGATATCCAAGTACAACGTAGCGCCACACATTCATGTAGGTCCTTAAAGCAGGTGGAAAGAGGCTTCAGACATTACCAGTGACAGATTTTTGTGGAAACAGCTTGATGGCAAATGCGCCGAACCGCGCGGGAGGGTATAAGTAACAATAGCGCATTAGGTTTTTGAAATAGTAGATACCTCAGAATTTGCATTTTGTTGGCTTTCACTATCAGAAATATTGCTTGGCGGCGCGCGCTGGGGGAGCTCCTATCGATCCCCCAGATCCCCTTGCTAACAATGGTGGCGAGTCTACAATTTTCCACTAACTCCAGGATGAACCTATTCTTGGTCCCAATAAACGTCTTATGAAAGAATAAAGGGGCAGAACGTAATAAAGATTATGTACACACACGCACACATACACACATATAAATATATATATATTTTTGGGGTGGGGGAGGGGGAGAGAAAAATCCCCCCCAAACCAACCCCCCAGAAAAAAATCCTGGCTACGGCCATGGCTAGCTTTGAGAGTAGCTCTGGAAGAGATTATCAAATAAGCTAGTAATAAATAAGCAAAATATTTTTTAAAATTCTTTTCAAAAGATTCCTGCATCAGGTGACTGTTTATTTCTATTAGTCGCATATTTCTGGAAAAACTGTAGCTATCGAACTTTGCAAGATAACTGTAAGCTTTATTTGCAAACTTTGGGATAATTATGGCGACGCCCTGTCCGTTGTTCTTACTCACGGAAGCAAATGTCATACACTCTGTTCGGCAATACGCTGCCTACATGAATACTTCTGCGTTTAAGGTAGCGAAGCTATATGGTGGCGTTGTCTCAAATACTTCACGCTACTAACACTATTCACTTCCGAGAACGTCCGCATGACCCTCCTTGAGTTTACAATCCGGGTCTCTCCGTATCCTTGCTATTTAGCGGTCCTTTGGATCATGGCCTTTACGAAGCGGCGTACTGTAAGCCGCGGGTCGACTTGTAATTAATAATTTCCTTTTTTTTTGGGGGGGGGGGGGGGGGGGGTGTCTTCTTTTGTAGGTAATAATCACGTAAAGTTGCAACTTGATCCGAGAATGGGAAGTGGGAGAAATAACTTACCAGACAGACAGACTGAGTTAGTTGATATTAGTTTTGTAAAAATATACTCAAATGGTAAACTGAAGAAATGCATCTCCACTTTAATGTAACAAGCATTTGTGTATTAAGAATTATATAATAATAATAATATGATATTTAAACACAGAAATATGTCTT
This sequence comes from Biomphalaria pfeifferi, assembly GCA_030265305.1. Taxonomy (NCBI): domain Eukaryota; kingdom Metazoa; phylum Mollusca; class Gastropoda; family Planorbidae; genus Biomphalaria; species Biomphalaria pfeifferi. Next base: position 448,938 of record JASAOG010000133.1, read on the forward strand.
TAACATTCCGGTGTAGTCAACCAAAAAAGATTTTTTTTTTTAAGTGGAAAAAAAAAAAGAAAAAAAAAAGTACTCTCTTATTCAACATACAAGATGGAAGGAACTATCTCAGTTTTCTGACCAGTAGATCTAGTTCTGTTCAACAAAACACTTTTAACCTATTAATTAATTAATTATTTTTCTGAAATCATTGTATTTTAAATTACCACCACCCTGAAAAACTGACCAAACATAAAGACGTCGTAGACTGGATGCTGTATCGTATCTCGGGGTGGGGTGCCCTGATACCGCTGGTGCAGTGTTTCGTTGTACGCTATGCCTGCGTGAATGTTGTGGTACCTCTTGCCCGAGGGAGAGATGCACGCTACCTGTTGTCAAAATATGAGAACACTTGTCAATGCAAAATAAAAAAGACTCGTTAAGATTTCGTTTACAAACAAACAATTTCAAGATAAACATAAACATAACATAAACATAACAATAGCAGCAAAAATAAACATAACAATCAAGTTAATAAATCATGAAGGCAGGTAAGAAATGTTTTGGATGTTTTATCTTGAACGAGACGCGACGCCATGGTTCCACCTACAATGTCTAGCAAACAGGAAACTTTTTTTTTGGCCTATGATTGCATAACTCTAAACTTTAACATTGATTTTCATAAAGAGAGTTTTTGGTATATTTGGTGTTCAGAGATGGATGTATTGATAAACTTTGTATTTTCACTTTGTATTCACTTATTTCATTCTGTTCACAAAAACCGTATATGGTATAACCGTAGGCCACAGAAACAGACGACCTTTACATCATCTGCCCTATAGACCATAAGGTCTGAAAGGGAAACTAAACTTTTTTTTTACTTATTTTGGCCCAATTAAAATTTTTTTTGGCTTATACCATAAAGAAATGATTGTTGTTTAGTTGAAAAAAAAAATGGGAGATCCGTCAAGCCTAGCTTTCTTGACATTGTTTAGTGTGTCTTTTTCAACAATCTCTTAAAATCATAAATTTTGTTATCTTTAGGTTCCATTATATCGCCCCCATATTTCTCCGTATTGTTCTCCTATATCTAAAGTAGGTCATTTCTTATTTTTATGGTTAGAGGTCGGAGTTATTGGTTGAGTCTATGTATCGTGGCATCAGCATCAACAGATGTTTTCAGCAATTAAATCACCACACACTTAAGCCAACAACAACACCGAAAAAAAAAATACACCTTGAAAAAATCCGACACCAAAGGGGTGCCGTCAGCCATTGGTTTGATGTGCTCCCCGTGGCGAACAGCAAAGTCTCCCCTGCCTCTGAGCATGGGCGCGTACTCACAGGTTATTGCGCCGTATTTTAGGCGGGCGTTCCGAGAAATCCTAAAAGTTCCGTTCTCCACGTAAATCCAGTTCTCTTCGGCTCCTGAACAATTGACTGGGGACACTCTACGTACACAGCGAGACGAGAGATCAGAAGAATAGATTTACCAATTACCAATTATGTCAATGATACTGTGATTGTAGAAACAAATAAGAATTAAAATCTGTAGTCATTGTATTCAAACACATTGAGATTTATGTCTAGATCAGTGTTTCCCAAACTTTTTTCTAAACGGAACACTTCACACAATCTGTGTATTTATAGAAACACTTTAGTTATTTTTTAGAGAGATTAATTCACGTGGTGGCCTACTAGTAAATTAGTTCGTGGAACACATAGTCCATATTCAGGCCTTGCAGAACACTAGGGTTCCGCAGTGGGAAACACTGGTCTATAGTATAACGTCGAATGTTGTTTTTAATGCTTTTAAATCACGAACCCAAAGAAAATCTGTTGCCAAAGACTAACAAAGAAAGGAGAACTTAGTAGAATCTCTAAATGCACAACGGCTTCGGTACGTTTTCAAACGTGAAAATGTCACAGAAACAAGAAACCTAGATCTGATTGGCTCACTGTTACACTACCGTGACTTTTCGTTTGAGCTAAACTAGGCAGGGACCGAAAGTGTTAAAAAGGACACGAAACGAATTGAAATGTTTTGTGCAAGCTACGTAAGGAAATGTGTTTAATCTCAAATAATTTTGTTAGTTTCGTATTTTTTTAAAAGCGAACTGGACAACTATCACGGTTTTCCAAACTGGGACATATCTCGGCTCTGACTTGCATTTATATGTTATAGGTCATTATTAAACTGTCAATGAGACGTGATCTGAGTCTTGAGCGAGACCAATCGTCACAGAGGCCTGGACACTGACCTGTGACAAGGCAAACTGTGATCAGTGGAGACCAAAACCTCGTTGCCACATCACGTGTCACTACGTCAGAGCTGTAAGTTGACAACTAACTATTGGCCTAAGACGATTGGCCTTGGGCTTGAGTGGCTTAAGTCTAGACCAATCGTTCTATAAGACCAAACCACTGACCTGTGAGGTCGTTACCTGCGGTCAGTTCAGACAAATAGCTAGTTGTCATGTCACTTGTCGCGCTTTTATGTCTCGCTTAAATCCCAAAAACTTCAGCTGTTAGGAGATGTACATTGCCGTCACCAGTTTTTCCCGCAGGTCAAAGTTAGGCATAACACAACAAATGTGACACTCCACAGCCGCATTTTTTTTTCTTTTTTTTTTTTAGTTGATGTCTCAATAAGTCAATGTGACCTTCAAGAAAGTAAAAGGAAAGGACTTAAAGGAAGCTTTGAAAGACACTTTGAAGTTGTGTTTATATCTCACTATGTGTCGTCTCGGATGTAGAGTAGAATGAAAAAAAAGGGGAGGGGGGTTCTAACAGTATTTGTCTAGCTTAGATTTATTAATAATTATCAATCTTCGGAAAGGATGACACTTCTTCATTAGTTGGTAAAAACTGTTCTGTTCTAATACACTAGAAAGAGTTTTAAAGTCTGTCGCCTGCGATACACTTTTGGTTATTTTAAACTTAGTCGCCTGCGATACATTTCAATTAGTTCTAAAGTCTATCGCCTAATATACATTTTAAGTAGTTTAAAAGTTGTCGCTTATGATACATTTCAAGTAGTTTCAAAGTCTGTCAACTGCGATACATTTTAAGCAGTTTTAAAGTCTGTCGCCTGTGATTCATTTCAAGTAGCTAGTTTTAAAGTCTATCGCCTAATATATATCTCAAGTAGTTTTAAAGTCTGTCACCTGCGATACATTTCAAGTAGTTTTAAAGTCTGCCAGTGCATGACCAAGCTGTAAGCTGTGGAGAGATGCCAAATGGCAAGAGAGGGCTAAATTCAAAACTTAAACAAGGAGAATTTTGTGTTTTTGTTGTTTTTAAAACGGCTGTATTTATTTTTTTTTTTTACAGTTTGATGACCATGCTACAGTTACTACATAGAGGTCAAATCACTTACAATGTGTCATACTTGATGACCGACGCGTCACAAGGATCCAGTTTTGGGTGGACGCAGATCTGACCGTTTTGCTCCAGAATGGACCTGTGGACATCCCCATAACCTGCTCCAGGTCCTGCATGCTTCTGGTGAATGTGTTTCTTTCTAAACAGATATATTACACTCAATTAGTTCACTGGTGAACTACTAGTTCAAAAAGTGAAGTGTTTAAAAACACTTCTTGACATTATATTATTATTTTTTAATTCAACTTTGAAGTTTCTTAAATTGCGATATTTTGTAATTTAACGAATGTAAATGAAATTAACGTGAATTGTATTTCTGTCGCATTCAGAGTTTTTTTTTTCAGACTAAAAATAGAATGTAGGTTATAAGTTTGTGCAGTGGAAAGCATGTAACAGTGTTTTACTTCAAAAAGTTTGGTCTCCGGAAGCAAACCAATTTTTTAAAAGTCATATTTAAGATATAAAATACATGAATGTACACTTTGGTTTCTTATAGTTATAATGTTTTTTGTTTGGTGTAATGCAAAAATTGTAAGACAAATTTCCAAACGGACAATAAAGATTATTATTATTATTATTATAATAATAAAAAACTTGCCTCCACTGGCAGTACGTCATAGGCGGCTCATTCTGTGGGCCCCATCGGGCGACGTCGCCGTGCAGCACACGAAGGTGCTCCTGCACCTGGTCCAACGAGAACAGGTAAACCACGACCAGCAGGATGGAGATGACGGCCAGGTTGACGGCTCCCCTCAGCGTCATCAACGAGTGGCGGCTCCAGAATCGCTTGGAGAGACATTTGTAGGCACAGCATCGGCATGTTCTGTGCGTCATAGCATGTTACACGAGAAGATACTCCCTTCCGTAGTTTGCGTTTGAGCTACGATGGGGACATTTCAGATTGGGTCTTGTTGAAACTGTTGCTTCCGGCGTTGGGTTGCTACAGTGTGCAGTGCAATATGGTATGGTAAGGTGTCTTATTGTGAGGTCTGTTTTGTGTGGTATGATTTAGTGTGGTATTTTACAAGTATTCTTGTGTGGTATTGCCCAATTCTGTATGATATTATGTCAAGTTGTGTGGCTCTTTCTACGCTGTCTTCAAAAATGGTGTTGCAACAATCAGTGACTGAGCGCTGAGTCTGACTGTAAATGTTGACATTATCTAAGGCGATAACCTGCAGTGGTCCTCATTTCTTTAGGAACCACTCGGTGATTCCTCCAGAGCTGCATCCAGCAAAGTTTCAAATAATGCTTTTCGGTTATAATCTGTGTCTCTGATTCGCCTCATAGTTTAACTTGTCTGTGAAAGAACAAAGTAAATAGAAGTTTAACATAAATTTTGTCTTATATTTATCTTTAACATATAAGTTATAAAAATAGATTTCAAAGTATAGACACACACACTATCACTTAAAAACATTTTCAACAAACTGGTAATCAAATAGAAAACATAGATATAATACGATAGCTAGTAGAGAGGGAAAGACTAACATACTTACATACAAACATACATACAATTATACATGCAGGCATGCATATCTACAGATAGACAGATAGATAGATAGATAGATAGATAGATAGATACATAGATACATAGATACATAGATATATAGTGATAAAAAATCTTTAAGTGCCAATATATTATCTAAATTTCTAAATTTACCATTTACATTTACCTACATACGCCTCTGGTTCATCAGGGCGCCAGGAATCCCCCCTCCTTTTATCATACTGTGTGATGTGACATTATAAGGGCTGGTAAATTATTTCTGGACTAAGGAACGCAACTATTTTTATTGGACGATAAATGTATGTTTAGTTTTTTTTCATTTTTTTCTTGTCTCACGCTACACAAATATCACTGACATACTTAATGCTTAATGAATGATAGCATGATACACTAATTAATACTAGTCTGCCAACTTAGTGGCATGATACGCCGGCTTATGATACGACATTATGAATCAAAAGGATAATACTACATCCGTTTGTGATACGACATTATAAACCTAAGGGATAATACCACATCAGTCTATGATACGACATTATAAATCTAAGGGATAATACCACATCAGTCTATGATACGACATTATAAACCTAAGGGAAAATACCACATCAGTCTATGATACGACATTATAAACCTAAGGGATAATACCACATCAGTCTATGATACGACATTATAAACCTAAGGGATAATACCACATCAGTCTATGATACGACATTATAAACCTAAGGGATAATACCACATCAGTCTATGATACGACATTATAAACCTAAGGGATAATAGGACGGAAAGATTAAAGAATAATTCAATATTTTTTGGATTCACCACCATTATTTACATGTACATCTATTTATACATCAGTTTATTCACAAGTCATTCTTATTTTACTATTACAATTTACCAATTGAACAAGTACAGTTATGTAGAATTGTAGTTTACATGTACAAAATCTTATTTTTCTTTTACATCTTGCGGTCCGTGAGCCAGGTGATGTAAAGCTCTGTTTCTACGGCTGAATTTGTTGAGAGTGTCATGTGACCAGCACAACGACCAAGGGCATATGTTTCTCCAAGTGCTGTCAGATGGGCTCACGTACGCCCAAGTTTATAATCGGAATTTTCACCAGGATTTTCAACTCACGGCCTCTCGTTTTTTGGAAGCCAAGCGCTTTACCAATCACTTTCACTCCCCTCCCAATAACTTCAATTTTCTCATTTCTTATTTACTTTCGTCATATGGGTGCTGTGACAGTTTGTTGGGCTGCTGTGACAGTTTGTTGGGCTGCTGTGACAGTTTGTTGGGCTGCTGTGACAGTTTGTTGGGCTGCTGTGACAGTTTGTTGGGCTGCGGTGACAGTTTGTTGGGCTGCTGTGACAGTTCTTCGTAGGGATGCTGTGACAGTCTGTTGGGGTGCTGTTACAGTTCTTCGTATGGGTGCTGTGACAGTCTGTTGGGGTGCTGTGACAATCTGTCATATGAGTGATGTGACAGTCTGTTGGGGTGCTGTGACAGTCTGTCATATGGGTTCTGTGACAGTCTGTCATATGGGTGCTGTGACAGTCTGTCATATGGGTGCTGTGACAGTTTGTTGGGGTGCTGTGACAGTTCTTCGTCAGAAAAAAAAGAGTGAATTAGAGACAGAAAGAGAGACGAAGAGAGAAAGTGTGAGAGAGAAAGAGAGAAGAATAAGAGATGATAATAAAAAAAGAGAGAGAAATGGAGGAAGAGAGATTGAAAGAGAGAGAGAGAGAGATTGATAGAGAGACTAAAAAAGAGAGAGAAGGAGAGAGAGAGATTGAGAAACAGAAAGAGAGAGGGAAAAAAATAAACCTTTTTTAATGTTCGACTGATTTGACGCCGCTGATTAATTCTCACTCTCCAAAGATTAAAAGTTAGTGTGCCTGGCTCAGTCGGCTTTGAAGAGGGGACCTTCTGTGTCTTGCAAATGGCGTTTTTTGTCTGTGTCCAATTAAATTACCACTTGAGAGAGGCGGGACAAGTGTCTTGACCAACCAACGGACACGACAGGGCTTATAGAACGGTCAAGTGGACGGCGAAAATGAGATTAAAAAGAAAAAAAAACTTGGTTAGAGCTGGACAGTAAAAATGTGGTAGATGAAGAAGAAACATAGATGGTCAGGGGGGAGAACGAGGTAAGATGGACCAAAAAACGCATAAATTGCTTACACTAAATGCATTGGGGAAGCAGTGGCGTAGCTAGGAATTAGGGGGCCCGGTTGGCTTAACCTCTTTATTTGCCCCTGCATTTTGACATTCGACATAATGGCGTAATATTCAATGTAAAAAATTTCGGACACTCATTTGGGGGCCTAACTATTTTGTTAATTGATTAATGATAATTAGTTAATTTTGTTTTATATAAAAAGGTATATAAATGTTGAAGTATTGGCAGCAATTCCGTGTGTAAGCTTTGTTAGTTCATCAATTGGTAATAATGTTCTGTTTACATGATAAATTCTCAAATACAACACAGTTTTATGAACTAAAAAAATAATCAAAAGACCCACTTCGCCCCCATTCTCCCATTTTTAGGTCGCTCCCCTTCCCCCACCCAGGAAGGAGGAGTAACTCGTCCACACTTTATTTGAGAAACGCGGTTTTCAAATTTTAAGTTTCGGCAATTTAAATCTTGAAAAGTCACATCAGAATTTTTGATTAGCAGACAATGTGGAGGAAGAAAACTCTGGGCAATCGATATCTCACCCTCTCTCTCTCTCTCCTTCGTTCCCTCTTTTTCTCCCTCCATACCTCTCTCTATCTCTTTTCTCTCTCTCTCTCTCTCTCTGACTTTCTTTATCTCCCTACTCTCTTCTCTCTCTCCCCCCCCACTCTCTCTCGATCTGAGATGTTATACTAACAACAATGACTTATTATATCCAATGTGCAAAGTCCAGTCATCCTGGTTCTATATTTATGTGATCACTTATGAACTATTGGATTCACTTGCTTTTTTCGTGCCAGGCAAACAGTTGTGATAGATCTTAACCAGCTTTCTGACCACATCCTGCAACCATCTGAGTCCAGTTCCCCAATTGCTTTATATTTTTTTTACATAATGAATCTTATTCACTCTAGCCCATCCACTGAGATTAGAGTTGACAGGGCAGTCCAATTTGGTCCTAGAAAGGGTCAAAGCAAAGACTTCTGACCACCGATGTAATGTACGACGTGGCCAGTGATTAGTTCTTCTGATGGTTTCTTTTTTTTTTTCGTGTGATTGTTGCGTTGCTGTAGTCACGTCTAATCAAATGCTGGTCAGTTTACCTAGTGATATAGTATTTGGGCAAATGACAGAGGAGCGAATCAGAGAATTTGAGTCGGTGGAGGCTTTTTTTCGCTTCTTTTTTTTTATCTTAAAGAGCACACAGATTGGTAGAGAAAGCAAAATAGAATGTTCTAACTCAATTTCTTCAATTAATTTACACATTTGTCATAATAAAAACAAGGTTACAAAGAAAGTTTGTGTGGAAACACAAACTCAAAATCGGCCCCCGAACTGGTCCACCCAGGCAGGAAAAAAGTCAGGTTTCAATATTTTCTGAAAAAACAACAACATCAGAATGAATTTCTATCAAAGACAAATGAATGAGAAGAATAGAGAAAGAAGGTTGACAGATCTTGTGTGGTACTCCAGCGGTCCAGCAGACCAAAGGAGAGGTGAAAGTGAATGTGAAGTTAGATGTGAACCATTTTAAATTTAAATCAAGATTTTTTAAATATATCAGCAAGTTTTAAACTGTTAAGGGCAGATAAGAAAAATATGTCTCGTGTTTTCAAAGCGAGTTATCTTTCCATGACAGTGAGCAATGCTACACTGACCTTTTTTCTATGTAGAGGTCGCCAATGATTGAGTGATTCAGATACAACTCGTGACGTGACTCTCCGAGCTGTCAAGTGGTAACTAACGAATTTCAAAAAGTTCGGAAACAGAAAGTAGTGCAGGAATTCTTTGAAAATTGAAATTTATAATTCTTTTTTTTTTTTTAATTTATGATCTTAATAAATATTTTTGTTTAAATTGAATGTTTTTTAAGTTCCAGGTTTGTTTGTGTGTGTGTGTGTGTCGTTTTTTGCTTTTTTTATTCTCTACTGAAACGAGATATTTGAAACTATTGCATTTAATTATGTTATCAAAATGAATTCTTTCTTTTTCTTATTGTTACATCACTGTCATGTATCAATTTAATAAACCAAAGTATAATTTTAAAAAAAAAACTATGTCAAGTATCTTATCTTATCTTCTTATCTTATATAATACAGACGTTACTTCAAAAAAGATGATGATTACGTCCTACGCGTCATGCATTTAGTCATGCATATTAACCAATGACTTAAATTCTGCCAAGACACTGGTTTTCCTGGCTAGCTCAGGCAACCCATTCCATGCTCTAATAGCACTAGGGAAGAATGGGTATTTGTACAACTTTGTCCTAGCATATGGGACGAGAAAAGTACGGGATAATAGATTGCAGGTGTCGGAAATACCCATGCCACAGGTCAATAGAGCGTGACATCTCACAGGAAGTGATTCGATTGGTTGAAGAAAATAATTTCATTGGTTAAGCCAAGTGTCAAAATTGGAGGTTAGAAAAGGCGCCATCGAGAATATTCAGTCATGATGTAAATTTTGTAGAGATCGGACGTATTTTAGTTTTGAGTTACAATTTGTAGAGACCAGTCTTGTATTCTATTAAATCTAGTAGTAGTCTGAATATTTTTATTACTGAACTTAGGAACAAAGTTATTCATCTGATACAGTTTTATTTCTGTACATTCTGTAAATACCGTGATTCCAAGTTATTGAATTAAAGTTTTGTATTGGAATTAAAAGGATCTTCGTTTATTGAATCTCTAAGATAGCACTTAGATCTAGAGATATACACCTACAGAATCATCGGCATCACAGTTACAACATATCAGCACCCCTGACGAATCTCGGCAAAGATCATCAACAAATTCAACTAACAAGAGAGAAACTTACAAACCGTGACATCTGGCTCATTACACATGTCATCGGGTATGCCCTTCAAAATATCATCACTGTATTGCCTAGGCCGAAACCTGCAATACGTCATCTCTTGACGTCTCCGCAGGACGTCTAGGCTTGGACGTCATAATCTTCATTTCTGAACGAACGTCAGAAACTTATGAAACAAACAACTGCTTGCTTTTGAGAGAGTTTGGGAGCAGTATTAAGTTTGTGCGTGTTTATAATAAATATTTTAGAGTGTATCTTTGAGATAAAAAAACTATGGAAAAATCTTAAATTTGAACGTTTTTGTAAAGAGATACTCTATCAATACAACGTAAACATCTGTATAAAGAGATCGTTGATTCGAATCGTGCAGTATAAGGGAATTTTTAAAAAGAAAAAAAATAGACTTTCAAGAATTGTATTTATTTTTCGTCGAAGTTTCAAAGGAAGGCCCAATAAAGACTTGCTGGAATTGAGGGGGTGGAAGTTGAGACTTTCCATTACGTGCACTGTTCTTGGCACTGTGAAACAAGAATGAAGATCTGTTGTGTTCCTCCTAAGCACCCTACCATGATCTCTGTAGGAACACTCTCACCAGTAAAACAACTTCAGGGCTTGAGAACACTCCAAGAGTTACCTGCCCACAGTAAGTTCCACAATGAGAACCAGTTTAATTTTCTACCGATGTTGTCGGAAGACCTAGATGTGTTTTTTTATTTAATGCTTGATTATTATTATTATTATTATTTGCATTATTTCTATGGAAAAATCGCTTGGCTTCCGAACCAAAAAGGGGGGGGGGGGGGGCACGAGTTTGACTTGGGTTTTGAACTTAAAGCGTTTTAGAAAGGCTTGATGCGGATGGTTTGGACGAAGTACATTTTGGGGGAAATAAAGATATCTGACATGGTAACTGTACGGGCTGATGTAGGCATGCAGCTTTTTTCTTGATCCCAATCTCTTAACAAACAACAAGATAAGATAATTTTTATTGATCCAATCAAATGGAAATTCGGTTTGAGTACAATTGACAACCTCAGCGTAACTACTGTACAATAACAATATAGATGCAACATTACCAAACACAAAAATAAATAAATAATTAAACATTTTTGATTTAGTCTTATGGTTCATCGATAAGATGACATCTAGATCTATAGCTCATTTACTGGCAGAACAGAACAGATCAAAATCCCTTATGAGTAAAATCAGATTAGGAGCTTCTTATCATGTCTCCAAGAGGAATAGAAAGAATCGCTAAGTCCACATCGATTCCTGCCCCTCTCTTTTTTTGTGTATTGTCTCTTCGCTGTTTGTTTTATGCCAACACAATTTCGATGTCCGCCAATTTTATTACCGCCCCAAGAGAGGTAACCATTGGTTACATTGTTGCGATCAGGAGGAGGGAACAAAAATAGTTCGCGGTAATTTCCCTTGAGTAGGCAGGGCAGAAATGACGTCGGCAATATGGAGGCTGCACATGTCCGGTATTAGAGTAGAGCCTTGTGAGTTTTGTTCTATTTCAGTGGGACATAAATAGATTTGTTTCCGCTGATTAGCCACTGGTATGTTTGTCAGTATACAATATAGACCTCTAGCAGTCTTGCTTGTTAAAAACATATATAACATGGACGAATATACCGCACACAATTTACTGGGTCGTGGTGTCTGATTGGTAAAGCATTTGGTTTCCAGACCGAAGGATCCCGGATTCAAATAGTGTGATTTTTAATTTCGGGTTACTTAGGGAGCTTCTAAGTCCACCCAGTTTTCATGGGTACCTAACATTAGTTAGGGTAAAGTCGGTTGGTCGTTGTGCTGGCAACATGGCACCCTTGTAAACCGTTGGTCACATAGGTAGATAACCTTTACATCAACTGCCTGATAGTTCGCAAGCTCGGAAACGGTAACTTACTGACTCGATTAATACTTTTAATGCAACCTAATTATCGCATATGCCCTTAAGCAAGCTTAATAAATAAACACCCATCCCGTTGGGGCATCACACAAGATCTGTCGACCATCTTTCTCCATTCCTATTTCTTATTTGTCTTGAATAGACTCTCTTTTAAATAGGCCCGCCATTTTTTAATAGTTGTCTTCCCATCACTTTCTCTTTCTGCCTCTTCTTGTTTTTCCTGGTACTGTTCCCTGAAGGAAGGTCTTTGCGAGCCCTGAGGATCTTGTGATATGGTCGTAAAGTTTTAATTTAAAAAATATTTTTTTTTTACAGAGATCATAGTAGAATCCTATTGCCATTGTGATCCTGTTTCGAATCTATTTGTAGGTGATTCCTAGTATTTTCCTATAGCATTTCAATTCTATTGAAATTCACCTCTATACATCTGCAGTTAGCGTCAATAATACAAGGGTGTGACCATAACCACGGAGTGCATCAGCCTGATTTTAGTTTCGAAGGCTATGCCTTTGTCTTTCTAGATTGTTTTAATATTTGCAAGTGCTGCAGTGGACTGTACGCGATTCATTACGGTATTGTCTAATGAAAGAATGTTCGCCAGGAAATCTGTAGTCACAGATATTAGGAACTAATTTATGTTAAAAATGCTTTTGAAACACAAAATTGAAGGTTAATTCTATTATATAATGAAATCAATGGATCTTCTTTTGTATTTTCATGTGTCAAAGTAAAAAACTATGTGCGCAAAGTGTATTACTTAAAATTAGATCTAGGTCTAAATCCTTTCGATCTTTTCTCATGTCAACATTGTTAATCATGGCCTAGATCCATAAAATACTATAGCTGTAATAGAGTCGGACAACTTTTTTTTTTCTGAGGGTCTTAAGTTTGTTTTAGGGCTACAATACATACACTACGGTCTAAGTTAGTACCCAAGGAACATTCCTGCCTAGTTTTATCAAGATTGGTCTAGCGGTTTTGATGTCTATAAGTAACATACATACACACATACATACATACACCTCACATTCTACTTTATAATATAGATGAATGTATCGGCTTCGGGTAAACCTATTTTCGCAAAACTAATTTTATTTTCGTAGCGAAAGAAAAAACTTGAAAGGATCATTTGGTAATTTTAACATACATCTAAATCCAATACACTAGATTAGTAAACACAAACTTAAACCCGCAGGCCGTGGGAAATGTCAGGCTAGTTATGAGATAAATTCAAAACTTTGGATACAATTACACCTTGTTTTTTAAAAGTATTTCTTATATTGAAAATGTAGCTTCTAGGTTTTGCGCAGCTAGTTCCTTGAGATTAAAAATGTTAGTATTGTTATTATTGTTATTTGTATAATTTATACCTTTTTTTTTTTTTATTTCATTGTATCATTCCCCTTCTACAGAAATGTCGTCTTCTTTTTTTCTGAACGCGGAAATGGACAAAGGGGAGTGAACAATAGTTAATGTGGCAGTAAGAGCAAAATTGCAGTTTCTTCCCCTTGGGGATTTTGGCGGGAGAAACCTATTGATGCAGACATAAGAGCATGGCAGAAGAGATGAGAGCTGGCGTTTCTAGAACATAGCTTTTTTTTTTTTAGAAGTTATGGGTAAAGCGTTCAAGGCTGTTTCAGAGTTGGAGATTTTAGCGTTTAGAAAGATATTCCTGATTAAAATATAATGTTTACTTATTAAAGAATATCAATAGATAGTAACCACATGAGCGTATGATATAACTAAAACACAACTTTAAGCACAACTTTACATGTATAACTTTAAACAGAACTTTAAACATAGCCGTATACATCATTTTACATTATTCACTCTGATTTCAAATTGAAAATTATAAGGTGGCAATACTGGGTGGCCTAGCCTTGAACCTTGTTTACTTTAAAAAATAATAATAATACCAGGAATAACATTGATGGAAATTTCATTCAAGGCCATAATATTTAAAGGAGAGCGAGTGGTCAGTCGAGGATAATTCGTTAACAGATTTAGTTGATTTATATTACTGTCAGTGGCATTTCATGTCTCGAGAGATAATCTTTTCCCTTTGCAACTTCTTGTGTGACTATAGAGGCCAATCCTTGATACACAGATCATCGGTTGGGCATCTGTAATCACCAGGCGCCGTTGCACTTTCACCTTTCTTTGTACTACTGTTGTGTATGATATCTGCAATCCGGGACACTTCCTTTATGCTCGGTCTCCATGTGGATCTATCCAGTGACACTTTTTCCCAGCTGTAAGTGTCTATTTTGAAGCGCTTCATGTCGCGTTTGCATACGTCTTTAGATAATCTGAGTTTTAGTATCCAAGTACTTTTGTTGGATTTTCTAATTAACGTATTCAAAATTTCTCTTCTTAACTCTGGGATCATAAAGTGTCCTAAAATCTATTTTAGAGGATTGAAAATAAACTCACTCAAGCAAGACACCATTGAGGATGCTTCTTACAGTGCTTTAGTCAATGTCTCTGCTAGTCTAGTGTTAACGTTTGGCCATTAAGATATAGATCTATAGTTCAAGAAATATGTTATCCAATATTGATTATTTTTCTTATTATGATTTCTAGTCGGTCTACCATTTTCATTTGGAGGTAGCTGGGAACCTCTGAAAAAGGTTGCAAGATACAGACGTAGACAGACGTAAAAGGTGTAAAGAAAACATATACCGACTACGGGCAGACAACGATTACGTCTGCGCTGGATGTGGCAAATCATGTACTGTTAGAACTGCGCAGTCACACTTAGAATCAAGTATTTGGTCTCGAAGACAAGCTTTATTATATGTATGTTATAATTTAAAGGGGCCATTGTTAATAAATTTCTTAAAGTAAAACAAAAAACAATATTATTTTTTTCTCTCCGCATCTTCGGGCTGAGGTAAACACTGTGTTGATCAGGGTTCTCAATGTGTGGATCGCGACCCCTTTGGGGATCGAATGATAAATTGCCTAAGATCCCCGAAAATTAGGATTTTGTCTATTCAACAGTAAAAGCTGTTGTTTTTTTTTGTCCATTGTGACGTACTGTGACAAGCATATTTGAACTGCACTTGGGATTTTAGCCATTCATAACCCGTTGTGTTTGAGATTGTGTTGCTCCTTTTTCTTCCATTTCCAAAAGCAAATCTTTGCGAAACAAGGATTTCCAGCCTGGTAGTTATTAAGTCCAAAGTCAGAAGCAGACTTGATGCTTAAGATGACATTCGTTGGGCTTGTGAATTCCTCATCTGGTGGAAAAGGAAACGAGCTCCATTTCCTCAGAGCCATTGGCATGTTCCTAAATACTGTCGAAGCACTATTTCTGTAATAATGCAGCTTACTCAAACTTACTTTATCAAAGACTGTTATCCATACTTTGCCATATTTGTCAACATGTATATTAGTGAATACGCAATAGAAAAGTTACTAAATGCAAGTCTGAATAATAAACTTTTTAATTTAATTTTGAGCAAAAGTTATGTATCTGTAAACGAAAAAAATGTTAACAATTGAGGGTCGCCGCCTGTGGAGAATTATATTAGGGAAAAACGGAGCTAGAAAGGTTGAGAACCGCTGGTGTACATTAATGTACTCGATTTGTTATGCCTAGTTGCTTTTTTTTTAGTTGTTTTTTTCTAGGGTTTAAGCTTATGGTAGAGCTACTTAACATATCTTAGGTTCACCGCTAGTATCTAACAAACATGCCAGGTTTTATCGTGATTGGTCAACTGGTTTCTACTCCTATTCAGGACAAGCATACATACTTTGACCTTACAAGTGGCTTTATATATTCAGATGTCTTCGTCGCAGGATATGCATTGAAATTATAATTCTAATGCATGCCAGAGCGAGCTTCGTAATCAAACAGACGAACCACTGGCAGACGACTCAAATTAAGACATGCACCTGTCATTCTTTTATCTCAGCAAATATTCACTGCTGTCCTGCCTGCTTTCAGAGACTTTCCCCAGCCTTCATTTATCTCCATCAAGCTTGGCGCGAATTCATGAATCGGAAATGAAAAGACGGAACTGACAAGATGGAATTTAAAAAAATGAAAATTAAAGAAAAAAGAAAGAAAGGAAAAAGAACCACAAAAACAATTCGTGAATATCGCCCTCTGCTTTCTTGAGGTCACCTCAAGAGGGGATAATCAATGTACATATATAATATTAACGTGATGCCGTGATCAAAGGAAGTGTAGGCATATATAAATATAGAAACAAGGGAAGCAATGAAGGCTGTAAGGAAACACATTAACGGCTTGGGATCCTAATTCTTTTTTTGTTACTGGAAGGAACATGAAGGAAATCATTAAATTGACCAAAGAACACTGTCACGTGATGCATAATTAAACACGTGTGAATAAATGGCTGGAACAAATCAACGTGACAAAGCCATTAGATTTACACCCTGTTCAATACAGGCAATTTGTAGTAAGACATAAAAAAACATTCATTGTCAGTTATAAGAAATTAAATTTACATTGAACCAGATAAATGAACCAAGTCGACTCTTTGCCAGAATGGCTAGGTCATCAGGAAAGAAAGTCCTTTCCTTTACTTTCCCGTGATGTGAGATGGGGCAGATGATTTAAATGCCATCTGTTTCTGTGGCCCATGGTTATCGCAGGTGTCAAGTGGCCAGCATAACGACCAACCGCCTTTACTTTTCCCCAACTAATGTCAGGTACCATAGAGTGGGGTTAACTCAAAGGCGCCCTGAAAATCCGAGTTTATAACCATGATTTAAACAAGGAACCTTGCTTTGGAAGCCAACCGATTTACTGCTCAGCCATTGCTCCTCCAGTCTTAATATATACTAAGTACTAAAGTTAGGCTAAGCATTGACTGTAAATATACTGATGACAGACTAGTCTGAGGATATGCTAAGGATAGGCTTAGGATAAAACTAAGGATTCACCCTAGGGTAAACTAAATGTAGACTGAGAAAAGAATTATGTTAAATGCACAGTCTAAGACTCTCTCTTTTTTTTTTCGATCACTTTATCATATATGTGGGTAAATCATTGCGGACAGAGAAGGAGGAGTCATATATCTCGAAATAGGGTAAATTACAGCCAGGGCCGCCGCTACCTATTGTGTGCATTGCACGCAGGCGGCCGAATGTAAAGGGCGGCCAAATCATTTCCAAGAAACATTTTTCTTTAAATTTTTGATTTAATAATTTTTTTTTAAATAATTTTTTTTTATTTAAATTTTGCTGATTCCATTATCCTTTGAAAACTGAAGGGGGGGGGGGGAGTCGATATTTCCACATTAAGAAGTTAATTTGGAAACTTAAGAAGAGAAACAAAGCGGCTCGCGAGGGTTTCCCACGGGTTTTTCCATAAGCGCCGACTCTTTCCTGACCTTGAAATTTCACGGGTGGTTTGTAATATTTGTTTCGCGTCGAATAGCCCGCCCTGTAAGTAGATCTAGTAGTTAGAATATCAATTTTAAAACATTGTTACATTGTTTCTCGAATTGTGTGTGTGTGAGTGTGGGGGGCGCAACTTCCTGACAAAAAGAGGTGTTATAGAGTGTGTGTGTTTCTTAAGCGGCATTAAGAAGAGGTGAAGCGATTGATTGGTGGTTATGCATTTAAGATGATGAAATTAGCATAATGCAAATGTAAAACGTCAGACAATCTTGAGACATGAAAGAGTATAGACGTTATTTTGTGGTGAGCTAAATTTCGTTTAAATATCAGTAAATTTCATTAATATTAGATCTCAAATTAAATCTGTGAAAATTGTAATAACAATTACATTGTTTTCTTTGTTCACATAAGATGTTTGCTTTTGCGAAGCGCTTGTGCAACAATATGGGTCAAAACGTTCTCAAGAAAACATTTTAAAACGTCTCCGCTAGTGCGATTCTTCTGGATTTCTTTTTTGTCTCAAAATAGTCGAATTTCTTCCGCCTATTGCACTTTATAAAAGTGACGACTTTTGTGTGACAAAAAAACTCCGCGCCAAGACGTCTTACTTAACACGAAGAATATTGTTAGAAAGCTCATGCCCATTACAGACGCACGGACGCAATATGTAGGCCTAATTAAAATGCCCCTCGCATAATACTATTGGCCAGGGCTGCCTCTTTATTATTAGATTTAATATGGCCCTCGACTTTTTTTTATTAGAATGAATAGTGCGTTCTGAAAGAAAACACATCGATATTAGCCTTTTAAAAATTCTCTATTCTCACTAAGAGAAAAAGGCCAGAAGACGATTAGCGCCCGGAATCAAACCCTTTGCCGACTTGAGCGAAAACCTGCCGCATCTTCAATTCTATCTCCATGAAGAAACTTTTACAACGCTTACAATTTATGTAGGCAACACTATTCCGGGAAAAAAAATGACCAGAGACATATTATATATAGGTTTGTGGAACTGACTCATTTTAGTGAAATTTCATTACCTAAATTTGGATTCTTTACATAGTGTTAAAAATATAAAAGGAGAAATAAAACCTAAAAAGTGTGTTATAATTAAAACATAGTTTCCTTTCTTTTTCATTACATTCTTTACAAAAAATGCTAAGTTAAAATTGAAAATAAAACATCTTAGAGGGAATGGGGATACGACAACGATGCGAATAGGAAAAGAAAAAGGAATGGTACAAAAATGGATTTAAATCAAAGAGCGCTTTAGGTACAGTGTCCAGCTCAGTCTTAATGAATTTTTTTTTCTAAAATAAATAGGGGGGGGGGCGGCATTTTGTAACTTCGCACGCAGGCGGCCACAACCCTCGCGGCGGCCCTGATTACAGCGCAGAGTTTGTTTACTCACGTGACCGAGTCCCGATCAAGCCGACCGCGCATGTGAAGATGTCAACAGATAAGCTTAATGAAAAAGATGTCTTATAGGGGAGTGGGAGGATTGGGGGGGGGGGGGGCGGGCGAGAATGTCATGTGATCATTCTATCTAGTTGTTGTGGAGAGAAGCGAGGTTTGGGGCTGAGATAATTGATGCTACTGTTTGTTAGTATTAAGTCCATAACTTATGGTCTATTTGAGTTGCTCACCAAATCTACAGCCCCCCCACACACACACACACAAAAATATATCTATCTAGACCAGTGTTTCCCAAACTTTTTCCTTAACGGAACACTTCGTAGATTCTGGGTATTTAGCGGAACACTTGGCTAATTTTTTTTTAGCGAGATTAATTCTCGTGGGGGCCTACTAGTTAATTATTGCTGTAGTTTGTGGAAAACCTATTCAGGTATCGCGGAGTAGTAGAGTTCAACGAAACGCAGTTAAGAAAACAATGATCTAGATATATCTCTGTAATTATCATCTATTTAGAGAGAGAAAGAGACAGGGAGGCGAGGGATAAAAATAAAAAAAAGAGTCAAAGAGAGAGAAAGAAAGAACGAAAAGGAGAGAAGGGAGATAGAGAGTGAAAAAATGGCTAGGGAGATGAGAGTCACTCTCTGAGAACCGTGATGTGAGAGGGGTAAAGCGAATAAGAAAGCGTCAGATAGACAGAGGGTGGAAGAATGAATCAAAGTTTGAAAAAGAGGATGCGAGGCAGAAAGATAAAGACAAGCAAAGGGAAATAAATGCGTTTATTTTAGTTAATGCTCAACATAAAAAATCCATCTTTCATCAAATGCTCACCAAACTAGATTTTTAAATCATTTCCCTCACCACATGCTTTTTTTTTTCAATTTTCTCTACCAGACATTTTCATACACACACACACACGCGTGCACAGATAATGTTTGGCATTAAGAAACAAACATTATGAAAATAATATAATATTAAGATCTATGTTATTAATTCATTGTGTCAAGTATTAGCTGCTCGAAACGGAGAGATACAGAAATGGATGGCAAGGTCAAAGTCTAATACATTTGAAGTGTCTTTAGATGTGCAAGATGATAGATAGATAGATAGATAGATAGATAGATAGATAGATAGATAGATAGATAGATAGATAGATAGATAGACAGACACAGACAGACAGACAGACAGACAGACAAACAGACAGACAGACAGATAGATAGATATATAGATAGATAGATAGATAGATAGGTAGATAGATTAAAACTGTCTATTATCTTTGCAATTGCCACCCAATGTTGCTCTATACATAAAATTTAGAGAAAGCTTTTCATCTTTGATCGACAAGAACTGCTCTAGACATAAGTAATTAATGACACCAGATGAAAGAACTAAGTTAAACAAAGGACGTTTGGGCCACGAGGCCTTCATCAGCTACAAAACACAAAAAAATGACAAACAATTAACACAAAGTTTTGTAGCTGATGAAGGAACTAGAGGGATTGAAACGTAAATTAAATATTCAGTCAATAAAATCTTTATCAAAAACTTTAGAAGGACATAAGCAAAAAAAAAAAAAGAAAAAGGATTTTAAGAAAATGAAAGACGAATCCAATATTTTTTTATTTTATTTTTAGGGCATTGCACAAGTTCTGAACTCTGTAATGATACTGGGATGTCAGTTTGATATCTGAGGCTGTCACATCACCTCAACAACATTAACCCTCGAGTGGCGCTCGGTCAATTAGAAGCTAATAACGCAGTCACGTAGACCTGGTTGTCTTGAGAAAATGCGGTGAAGCCGTCACGTCATAAAAACTGGATGTTAAGAAGAAGTCTGTAGAAGAAAGATCTATGCAGGAGAATATTCTGTGCAAGAGAATGATCTATGCAGGAGAAATGAGAATTATCTTCTCTGGAGAATTATCTGTGCAAGAAGCGTGCATAATTTACTCATATCAAAACTATGTTTGTAAAACCAAAATTTGATGTTAAACAAATAACATTTTCTTGCTGGTAAATAAATTAATTAATTCTGTTTGCACAGGAAGCCTCGTTTTTACAAAGCTTATACCTACACTGTCACTCTGTTTGTCTGGCAAAAGGTTTGTACACGTTATTTCTCCCACACACAATTTCGGATCAAGCTGAAATTTTGTACAATTATTTTTTTTACCTGACAACACACGAATCAATAAAACAATTTATCCTATAGTTTAATTAAGTATTGATAATTAATGCTTATTTTATTATTTTATTTATTTATTTCATATATTATATTATTTATTTATACATTTAAAAAGCAATCACCCAGATACTCCCTTCTTTCTTCCCTTTCTAACTGGTCCAAGACAAGTGATTGGATCGTAGCGTACAGAGAAAGCTCAAAGCATGAGATCGCGCTAAACAAAAACAATTGTGATAAATATTCCTAAAATCAGAGATTTATTGTTGCTAGTGTAGATCTATTACAGATTTAATGACATAACTGATCCAAGCCAATTGATCATCATCATCATCATGAAACTCCATTTGAGTGAGGGCTTGAGAGGCTAAAATCCTCTCTTACAAAAGCCCTGGATAGAAACCTTGCTGTCTAGCGTAGTGCATACATGTCAAACATACAGGTCGAGAATTTTTGGTTTCTCAGACCTGTCGAGTTGGAGATCAGCAAGTCTGGGGCAGTCTAACAGAATATGAGGCACGGTTTCCTCTTCTTACCCCCAGCGAGGGCACCGTGAATCGAAATTTGGCCATAGCCGTGAGAAATATGAGCCAACAGGACAGTGGCCTGTCCTGCACTGTGCTATAATAGCTTGCTCAGGCCTGGACAGTCTCTACTACGGGGAAGTGCGGTCAGGGCGCCTTATGCGCTACCAAACTCCACTGGCTTTTTGGGACTTGTCCCAGCACTCAAACCACTTTTCCATTTTTTTAATTTTTTTAAAAATTATAGCCAGGGCATGATGAAAACTTACAGCCTATTCGGTGGTTGGAATTTGCACTCCCTGGTGGACCAAAGAGTCTGCAATAGTGTTGCCAGTCACACCAATGTGCCCACTGCATTATACAGGGGTGCCATAGCGCTGCTTTATGTTGTGTGAAGCCATGATGACAGTGTCGATATTGTTAACTAATTGATACAACTACGCGTAATATAAGTTTTGTTATTGCTTCTTATTTTGTCACAAGATAAAAGCGTGCAGATATCTTTGTGTTTTCTTTGCTGTATCAATGCTATATAGAATATTCTGATCCACCCTATACGCTGACAAAATACCAGATGCTGAAGTCCTTCGAAGAGCGTGTCTGCAAAGCATCCACACAATCCTGATGCAGTCCCAGCTGCGATGGGGAGGACACGTCAACAGAATGGAAGACCACCGCATCCCTAAATGACTCTTATATGGCCAACTAAGCGAAGGAAAGCGTTTGCAAGGTGGTCAAAGAAAGAGCTTCAGAGACACCCTCAAAGCTTCTCTGAAGGCGTTCAGCATAGACTTTGGCACCTGGGAGACAGAGGCACATGGCAGAGCATCATGGCGTCGCGCTGTGAAAACTGGCGCACAGGTTGCTGAGGAAAAGAGAACAACGCTGGCAGAAGAAAAACGCCAGAGAAGAAAAGCAAGGCCAACGACACTAGCTCCAGCTGGAATAACCTGCCCAGTGTGCGGCCGAACATTCCGAGCTCATATAGGTCTCACCAGCCACATGATAAGGCTTAAAACCCCAGTGCAAAGCCCTCAGCCCCCTGGATGACAAAGTGGTCATCATCGAACCACGATGGACGAACTATATATACGCTGACTTCCTGGGCCGCATGCAGACGTAGAAGCCCTGATTGGTTGAACTGAGGTGATCTATGGCGGGAAAAAAACTTAATGACGGCAATCTTGGACATCAACGTGAAACTCATGAGTTCCTGTCCAGTTACGTGTTCTCCAATTGTTATCCCCCTTTTAGTGTCGGCCATTAAATCCATGAATATCGAGACATGGGCGGGAGAGAGGTTTGGGGAGGAGGGAGGGAGACTTGTATGACGTTAAGCAGGGAAAATTGGGCCAATCGGAATATAGATTGGTTATTATAGTAAGATATTACTGACTACAAAATGACAAGACCTTGAAAGGACGATGAGATGTTGACTATTGATTGGTTGTCAGATTATAGTTATGAGCCTACTACATTTGACTCTAATAGCTACAACAGAAAGTTATTTCAAAAATGCAAAAATTTAATTACCGAAATTTTAGAAAACAATACTAAAATTTAAAACAAAATATTTAATCGTGTAACTTTGGCAACATGCACAGACTACTCTTTCTCCTATATCTCCCTCTCATTCATATCCCTTTTTCCCTTCATCTTTCTCTTGTTTTTCTCTCTCTTTCTCTCTCTCTCTCTTACTTCCAATCATTCTTTATCTTTCTTCTCTCCACCCCCGCCTCTCTCTCTTTCTCTCTTCAGATCATTCTCTATCCTCCTTTTCTCTCTCTTCTTTTTCCTTATCATTTGTGTCTCTCTCCTTCTCTTCATTTTGTCTCCCATTCTTGACTCTCTCAACCTCTTTCTTCTTGTACTCTTCCTTGTCTCCATCTATCACTCTATTCACTCTCTAATCTTTCTTCTTCTTTCTATTTCTCCTTGGTCTCACAATGTTACATCTATTTTCTTTGGCTACAATCACCGTGGGATTGTGTATCATTTCACATGTGTTTATGTGCCTCTATAATGACTATTCCTATAACTATGATACAAAGCAAGAAGCTATTTTTAAAAGATTAGTGTTCGTTGTTGTCGAAGAGGTTGTTTGAAATAGAATCTTTGAAACTACTCTATGGCCAAACAAAAAGAAATCATTAAAAAGTGACATCCAGTTCGATCAGCTTTCATCTGTGCTATTATAATTCGGAAATTTGGAAGCGTAATAAAACAAGGGACATAATAAACTTGTTCATGAGAATTATCTTGTCACTAAATTACTCTTTCAACTTTTCACTATTATCTTCCGTGTGAATAGACAAACTTTTATCTAAACAAAACCTTTACGTTTTTGTTTTTGTGTAACTCTTTGAAATTAATGAGATTTTCTATTTATATCAAACAAAAGGTTTGGGCTAATGTTATATTAGAGAATGTGTTTTGAGAGAGGGGAAGAGAGAAAGAGAGGGGCGGGAGAGAGAGAGAGAGAAAGAAGACAAGAGAGGAGAAGAGAGGGAGGTAGAGAGAGAAGTGGAAAAGACAGAGAAAGAGGAGAAGATGTTAAAAGTCCTCCTTTCAGACACAAGAAGTCTACAGGGCAGAGGATGTAAAGGTCATATGTTTCTGTGGTCCACGGTTAATGAGGGTGTCATATGGCCAGCATAACGACAAACCACCTTTTCCCCAAATAATATCATATACCCGTTAGAGCTCTCTAAGAAGCGCCTTAAAGATCCCGAAGTAAAAATCTCAGTCTTCAAAAGGAATCGAACCCGGGACATTCAAGGACGAGAGAATGGGAGAAAGAGAGAGGAAATGAAAGAGCTAGAGATTGGAAGGAAGAGAGAGAGAGGAGGTAATAGGAGGAGACGGAGGAAAATAGTGAGAGAGAGAGAGAGAGAGAGAGATGAAGAGAGAAAGACGAAGAAAGAGAGAGTCAGATTTAAAAAAAAATAGAGTTCATTGTTGAGAAAGCTTCTTTTGTTCAGTAAGTAACTTTCTACTGACACATTTCATTATCTTTTATTCTTATCTTGTACATTAAAAAGATCAAATTCAGAGATTTGTGTTTTGGGCATGCTATTTTTAATTTGACAAAACAATTTTCAATCCTATGAATCAACTAGTAAAAAGTTCATGAAAAATAAGCAAAATTTTAAAAATATTTTTTTAAAGGCTTCTCTAAGGGAAAGAATTCATTATCCCTCCAAATTACGAATTTATTTCCCTTGTTATCAAACAAATAATTCATTACTAATGATGAATTGACTAATTCCTAATCGTTTAAAATAGAAAAAAATGTGTATAAGTTTTAACCCGATGTTGGGTGCGCGAGAAATAACGTGTTCAAAATTTGCACCAGTCAGACAGACCTAGCGTAAAAAGCATGATAATGAATGATACAACAGTCATGGAAGGCGGTCCACGTTATACATATTAAATAGGTACAAGATGCTATTTTTACTGTTTGGCCAACTATCCTGCAGTGATATTCGGCCGGAACTAATATGACGAGATAGTGAAAAATGGCCGGATCCGGAGTTACTATTCGGTTCAGCCTACTTACAACAAGAACGGAATTACAAGGTGGACGGCTGATAAAGAAAATGTAAAGGGGCATTGGGGGGGGGGAGGGATTAAAAATGAGGACAAAGTCTGTTGACCTCCGTTTCATTCTATTCTGTCGATCTGGACACCTAGAACTTCTGGTTACATTGATGATTTTTTTGTGGCAGGTCAGTCTGGTCAATGAGTGTCATGAGGTCAAACATTGAATACCAGAGAAGGACATTTATTGCTTCTTGAACACAGATAACTCTGACTCAAATTTATCTACTTCTCCTTGCATCCGTTTAGTTCATCGTAAATTACCACCCCTAAATCTTCGACGAAATCTCAATAAGAACTGGTCAGAATGTATTAAAAATTTATATGGAGAGAAAAAAAAAGTACTCCACAGAGTTGAGACTACATAATGTTGAACAGTTTTACTCAAATGGAGTCATTAGATAAGTAGTTTTAAATCTTTTACTAGTGCTCCACTCATCTGTCCCCAAACAAACGTAATTTCGTTCGCTCCCTATTGGGCTAATTGGGGCTTTGGGGAGCTGTTGAAGGTTTTCTGTCCATATGTAGGGACCAAATGTTTGAAATGCACGTAATGAATGTTCGTTAACGCTCTCCCGTTTTAATTCTTATTTTTTTTTTTACAAAGTTTATATCAACTCAGTCTGTCCCCCTCAAGTTTGAGAAACGCTGCCTTGTGTCTTTATGAAGAGACACTCAGAACTCATGTTTGAGAAACTCTGCCTTGTGTCTTTATGAAGAGACACTCAGAACTCAAGTTGTTGAAACCAACGTGTAACAAAAGCTTGGAGTTGGATCGAGACCAATTCTTACATGAACACTCACCTGCGAGTACGCAACATGTGGGCAGTTTAGATCAATCATCTTAGCCACGTCACAGGTCTCGGTTGGATCAGGTTCTGAAACAATGAAATTAGAATCGAAGTGGATACAATTGTGTCAATCATAGATTCATTATTTTAAATAACTTTGGCTTAGGCCTAAGTAACTCTATATTCCAATTTATTTAAAATCCTCTCTACGCTTTTTTTAATTTGGTTGCGAAACTAATCGTATTTAAGTTTTCAAATAGTTTATTCCATGACCGCGACAGACCGACAACATAAGAACTACACGGTTGCTCGCACCGTGGTCGCTAACAACAACTCACTGTAGACTTTGTAACTAATATTTTCTAATCATTAGTTTTGTTGTATGACTTTGAATTGAAGACCAATGTCTAACGAGGGCGTTGTGCAGACAGACCATTGATCTGCTGATTTCTGTTACTTGCGTATTCCTTGTCTACGTCCCACGGACTGTGTTATTCCAAAGAGATCCAATTAATGACTCATTATTTCGACTGAAATTCGATCTGTCTTGCATTTCCATTCTATACATACGTAAGTATATCATACACATTGTCATTCTCGTTCTATTTCTCTGACCTTTCTCTTTCTCTCCATCTTTTTCTCTCTTTGTTCTCCCTTTTTAGCTAGAACCTCTCTCTCCACCCTTTCTATCTCTTTATATCTTTCCATTCTCTTCCTCTCTCTTTCATGTCTCTTCCTCTTTTTCTTCTCTCTTCCCCTTTTTTTTTATTGCTTTTTTAAAAGCGCATTTTTCATGCTTTGAGTGCGCTGCGGTTCATTTTCCTTTGGGGACCATGAAGGGATACATGGAAGGTTTCTGTGGTGCGTTTAGGTGCTCAGCAAACAAAACTCAGCTCGGAATTCGATCTCGAGCCCCCGTGGTAGTTAGCCAAGCAGTTTTGGACACAGCCAAACTTCACACAACTCTTCCTCTCTATCCTCCTTTCTCTGTACCTCTCTCTTATTCTCTCTTTCTCTTCCTCTCTGTATAACGTCTTTCTCTTCCTCTCTCTCTTCCTCTCACTTTTCATCTTTCTCTTACTCGCTTTCTCTATCACTTCCATTCTCTCCTCTCTCTCTCTCTCTCTCTCTCTCTCTCTCTCTCTCTCTGTTATCCATCTCGACCTTTCTCGACTAAATTCGACATGTCCGCATCAAGCACTAGAACATTCCAAAAGAAAAGCTTCCAAACCTAAACCCCCAATAAAGACATTCTTACAAGACGTAAAGTAGACAATGTCTGCCTCATTCATATTGATAAGATGCCATAACATCAGACTCTCACATTAAGCCTGATGCTGTTGCCTCAACTCAAGTTCGATTACCTCCAGCAGAAAGTTAACACTGAGACCTCTGTCGTAACGGCCCCCTTATTTATCCGGACGTTTGAGCGGGAGATCTGACAGCAGTGCTCACTGAATTGGAAAACGACAAAAGCTTTTACAGAATGTCAGTAGGGGAAGAATGTGCTAGGGAGAGAGAGAAAGAGAGAAAGAGAGAAAGTGAGAGAGAGTAAGAGAGAGAGAGATAGAGAGAGAGAGTAAGAGAGAGAGAAAGAGAGAGAGAGAAAGAGAGAGAGAGAAAAAAAAGAGTGAGAGAAAGACAGAGAGATAGTAAGAGAGTTAGAGAGAGAATAAGAGAGAAAGAGAGAGAGAAAGAGAGAGTAAGAGAGAGAGAAAGAGAGAGAGAAAGAGAGAAAGTAAGAGAGAGAGAGAAAGAGAGAGAGAGAATAAGAGAGAAAGAGAGAGAGAAAGAGAGAGAGTAAGAGAGAGAGAAAGAGAGAGAGAAAGAGAGAGAGTAAGAGAGAGAGAGAGAGAGAGAAAAAGAGAGAGAAAGAGAGAGAGGAGGCAGAGGAAAAGAGAGCTAACACAGACAAAGACAGAAAGAGAGGAATTTTAAACCCGAGTCTTGGAAACTTCTTTCTGTGACCCTTTTGTACTCCCTAAATGACGCCATTATGTGGGACAAACCTCTAGACAAGACAAATAACAAGATGTTGTTTCAAAGGGGTCTAACTCTAATGAACATCTTAGGAACTCGATTATTGATGGTATATCTAGGCTATATACTTCTTTTGAAACGTAATGGTTTATAGCAGTGTTTCCAAAATTGTGTTCCGCGGAACCCTAGTGTTCCCCGAGGCCTCTCTAGGTGTTCCACGAACTACTGGAATAATTAACCAGTGGGTCACCACGTGAATTAATCTCTCTAAAAAAAAAATAAGCAAAGTGCTCCGCATAAATAATCAGAATGTGTGAAATTTTCCGTTAAGGAAAAAGTCTGGGAAACACTGGTTTCTGGGACATGTATAATCCCGCCTGACACTAAACTGAGATTGTCATTTTCACCAGCTCATTAACAAACTTTTTGTTATCTTCCACACTGAGGGTAGAAGCACTCAGCGAAACCGAATAAAAAATCTCACACTTTTTAGCGAATCGAACTCATAGAACTCAGATCGACCTTCGGCCATACAGCTTAATTTAACCACCCTTACAATAGTAGTTCGTACTATGCACTTATCGCCCATTCTCTCTCTCTCTCTCTAAAACACACACACACACACATATACAAACAGACAATAATTATAGTAAAATATTAAGATTCGACTCATGCCATTTCAAATTTATTATTTTCAAATGCTGCAATATTCCAAAACACATTGGCAACAACACTCTCTAAAAATGGTGTTCCCAAACTAGGACCTGTTGGCCATTTCCGGCCTGTGACGTTGTGCAATCCGATCCCTCGATTTTTTTGTCCACGCTGTCTTATGAAGCCACGGAAGTTAGGGTTTTTCTCTAAACTCAATGTTGTTGTTGTTTTGTTTTTTGTTGTTATTTTGTAGTTCAGTATCCCTTGAAACGAGTGTTGGAAAATTTATATGACCTTCAGTTGGCAAAAAAAGGCTGTTCCCTCAGCTGTTATAGGCTTACGGCATTACTCACTACATATTGGCAAGAACAGCCTCTAGCAAAAATATTTTAGGTGCGCAAACATATGAAGTATTAAAAATATAAAACGAGGATAAAAAAAATAATTTTAATAAAATGAAGAACTGCATATTTACAGCCATATCTCTCAGTAGTGTAAGATTTATTTCCCTTTTTTATATCCAATGAATTTAATTAATAATCTTTAATTTTTAATTATTTGTTTTTAGTTTTTTTTTTATTCACGCTTGTTAGGGGCAATGAATAATTGTGCAAAGTTAAACTTGATACGAGAAAGGGAAGTGGGAGAAATAACGTTTATAAAATTTGAACCAGACAGACAAACAGACATGCAGAATGACTTGATGCAAGGTTTTAAAACAAAATTGCCACATCAGTGAAGCAGTACAATTAACTCTGACTGACAACAACGCCGCCAAGTATTCCAACGTCCAGACCAGTCGATGGAAAATTTGTGCGTGTTAACTTCAGTCTTTGAGTTTCTGTTTGTTCTCGTTGACGCGACGCTGTTACTTCCTTCCTTCTCTCCGCAAGAGGAGGAAGCGAGAGTAAGATCACACTAATGGCGCGAGAGTGACTTCAAACAAAGTTTTTAAACAATCCAAATAGTAAAAAAAATACTTTAAAAAAATTTTAAGCTTATCTAAGGAAGAAAAAACTCCACACTTAAGACTATATATCTCGATAATGTAGAATTTTTTTCCCTTCTCCATTATATAAAATAATAAATTACCAATCATTTCTTGACTAATTGGTTAATTATTTAATTGATTTATGAAATGTTAGGTAAAACAAATAACTGTGTAAAGTTTGAACTTGATCTGAGAATGGGTGTGTGAGAAAAAACGTGTTCAACTATTTAGGGGGACTAAACCTCACATATTTAGGAAAATAATTATACATCTCAATAATGTAGAATTTATTTCCCTTCTTCAATATATAAAATAATTAGTTATC
Organism: Biomphalaria pfeifferi; assembly: GCA_030265305.1. Lineage (NCBI taxonomy): Eukaryota > Metazoa > Mollusca > Gastropoda > Planorbidae > Biomphalaria > Biomphalaria pfeifferi. The sequence goes on from JASAOG010000133.1 coordinate 478,555, forward strand.
AATACATAATTGACTATTTTGTTATTTTTTTCTTCAATTGATTCACTTTTTGTTAGGTACAATAAGTGTACAATAAATAACTGTATAGATTTAACATGATCCGAGAATGGGTGTGGAATAAAAAGAACGTGCTCAAAATTTGTATCAGACACACAGACAGGCAGACAGACAGGAAGACAAACAGAGTGAGTTAATATAGGCTTTGTAAAAAAAAAAAAAACATGGGCTAGAATGTCACAACTGATTTGATTTATTTTTATTTTTTTTTAGCTTCGTTTCTTTTTGACTATTTAAAATTTTTTTCCCCCCCCAAGGTATTCTGGGCCAAACATTTGAATTGCTTAGTTAAAGAAGTATTAAAAGGAAAAAATTTATTTTTTTTAAATTGGAACAAAAAAAGCCAGCAACAAAAAAAAAACAACAAAAACTGATTTGAAAAACAAAAAAGATAAACAACAAAAATTAGGAAAAAATGATTTTAAAAAGCTGTAATGTTATTTCAAGAGAAGAAACAGAACAAACAAAAAGAGAGAGAGAGAGAGAAGAGAGAGAGAAAGGGGTAGATAAAATAAACGCGCGAATAAAAAAAAAATTAAAGAACTGATTACGAAACAAGTCTAGAGGAAAGAAGAAAAAACAATTCACAAAAATAGTGCCTAAAACTTGAAGAGAAGTTAAAAAGTTAAGAAAAAAAAAAAAAAGAAAGAAAAAAAAGAAAAAAATTTGTTACAGAAAAATAAAAAAAAATCGTCCGCCATTTCCAAAAGTAACACTGGGAGGACAGATTCTTATGTCAACTGTTGGCTTGTTAGTGAAGCATCGTTCGACATGTCACAGAGGGACACCCCCATTAAAAGAAACCCTCTCTGTATGTGTGTGTGTGTGTGTGTGCGTGCGTGTGTGTGTGAGTGTGTGACAGGCGGGAGGATCGTTGAAACTTGTTTGTCAACATCCAGCCGGTTTACTTTTTATTTCGGACAACACGAGGTGAGGAGTAGGGTTAGGGATGGGGGTTTGAGGGGGGGGGGGGGAAGAGACTGTGGTTGGTATTAAAGCCTTGGCTAACTGGTTGGTCAGCAACAGAATTAGGTCAAGTCTCAAAAGACATAGTTAACGAGTGTGGAGTAAATAAAAAAAAGTAAAGTTCCCCTTTCAGACCTTGTGGTCTATAGGGCAGATGATGTCATCTGTTTCTGTGGCCTACGGTTAACAAGGGTGTCATGTGGCCAGCACAACGACCAACCGCCTTTACTTTTCCCTAATGTCAGGTACCCATTAGAGCTGGGTGGACTCATAGGCGCCCGAAGATCCCGAAATTAAAAATCCCAGTCTTCACTAAGATTCGAACCCCGGTCCTCGGTTCGGAAGCCAAGCACTTTACCGCTCGGCCACCGCGCCTCCTGGAGTATAAACCGCCTTTTTTTTATTTACAGAAAAAAAATGTCACCCTAAAAGTTAGTTGTTTGTATTTTAAAATAGTCATTTTCTTTACTTCTTAATTAAATCCGTACGAAGTCATGTTTAGAAACACAAAAAAAGGTTATAAAATGAGTTAGTTTTAAACACAAACTCGAGGGTCAGTCATGCACATTCATAACGTTGCACACTGACGCACGTCTATTGTGTTAACTGGTAACTCTCAGACTAGGGTCTGTGGGCCGGAGGCGCTGTGGCCGATTGGTAAAGCGCTGGGCTTCTGAACCGGAAGGTCTCGGTTGAGAACCTGGACCTGCACTCAAAGGACTACTAGCAAAAGGCCCGGCTGAATTCTGATTGATATCCGCTCGTCTCACTAGCATACGTGACAGCTTTTATATCATATTTTAGCTTTTTATATAGCGCTACTTTCATGCTTATAGCAAGCTCAGAGCGCTTTGGTCCAATCTCATCTGTGGGGGGGGGGGGAGGGAGGGGGTATCTAGGAGTTGGTTTTCCGTGCTGCCTTTAGGCGCTCAGTAAACACAACTCTGTCCGAAACGGGTGTCTAGGTAGCCAAGACAAGCCAAGTTCAAGCGCACTTAGCTTCTCGACCACGCTTCCCACGCTTTTCTAGTTGTTATTATTTCCTTATTATCCAGAGACCAAGAAAGTTACAAATAAAAAGCATGAAATAAGATAAGCTCTTACCTTATAATGAACAACAATATTTACAGCACTTCTAGGATAGAACTCCTACATCTGTGGACAAATATAAAGAGATACCATTTTAGAGAAAGTAATGTTTCCTTTTGTCTTTGTAACACTAAAGTTTTGTTAACAGCTGTATTCGTTCATTCAATTTAATTCACTCGAATCTTGCAAAGAGCGTCCATGTGAAGTCACTGTCACCTAGACTTGTTTTTGCTGTCCGAAATGTAAAACAGACGACCGCATTGCCACCATATGATGACTACATTATGACCATATTATGTCCGTATTATGACCACATTATTACCACATTAAGACCATATTATGACCTTATTATGAACACATAGCCACATTATGACCAAATTAAGACGGCATTATGACCACATAAAGGCACATTTTGACCACGTTATGATTATGTAATGAGCTAACAATGTAAGTCTAACAGTTTAAAATATAACTGAAAACATAAAATGCGAATAAAGTCTGACCTAATTATACATTATGACAAATGTGCTAAACTTGGTAGATATCATGACAGAACAATGGCCGTATAAATCAATAAAGAAGAAAGATTTTAAAAAATGAAAGAAGGAAGAAAAAATTAGGACAAATGTGGACACAATTATGACAGGGCAAAGGTAGAAAACAAACATGACAAAAATGTGAAATCTGTACAACAGGGTGATTTATGCTTCAAATATAGCAGTGTTGTAAAACCTAGACTGTATTTCTCATTTTCAGCCAAGTTTGTTGTTATGTCAGGTTTCAAAAATCATCTACCAACTGATGGATAAATTTTATAAATATCCTATGTGTGAGAGTGTATCCATTAAAAGGAAAGTTTTGTAAAATATCTTCTAGTATTCTGGAATAAAAATTTTGCTTTTTCATAAGAGATACAGTCTTACTGAAGGCATGGAAAAGAGAGATAATATGTGTAACATAAAGACAGCTGAACTAGATTAACTTTAATAATATGGGTTTTAAAAAATAACACTTAAGTCTATAACAAGGTTACAAAGACAGTTTGTGTGGAGACACAAACTCAAAATCGGCCCCCGAAATTATCCATTCAGGCAGGTAAAAAAAGGCAGGTTTCAATGTTTTTAAAAGAACATCAGAATGAAATTCTATCAAAGACAAATGACAGAGAAGAATGGAGAAAGAAGGTTGACGGATCTTGTGAGGTGCCCCAGCGGTCCACAGACCGACGAATAGGGGAAAGTGAATGTGAAGTTAGATGTGAACCTGGCCTAACTAATATCTTATAATGAATATATAATTGCTCTAATTGTTTTGTAAAGGGACAATCTCTTATTCCTCAAGAAAAAAAAACATTTCCGTAAACAAAAATTCCTTTAGTTCAGTGTTACATTATTACGGAGCAGCACTGCAGTTCACGCGATAATATGAAACATTACTTATTAATTGTTGTTTTAAATTGTTTTTAACTTATATGAATACTAAATAGATTTTTTCTCTTTAAAAAAAGTAAACATTTTTGTGTGTAAATGTAGTAGTTAGTTTAACAGAACTTACTTCACTTAGCAATACAAAGTCAACAAAAAATAATTTTTGACAAAAAATCTAAAACTGTTGACATAAATGTGTTAAAAATATGGTAAATTGTCGTCTCCCTTACTAAGGAGCCTCCCGTGTTTGTTAATATTAATAGTGAATATTTTGTAAAAGTGGTGTATTTTTAAGAAATAACTGCTTGCTTAAGTGATTTTAAAAATTAGATTTTTCGCTTTCAGAAAAAAAAAAGTAGCCCTTGCATCAGAATTCTGAATGGTCTAAATTATTATGATGTCCGATTTTCACTATCTTTTCTAGTTTGCGAGATCTAAACGGGACGGACGGATAGACGGACAGACGGACGGACAGACATTCCACACAAAACTATTAGCCTTTTTTCCCCTTTCAGGGCCCGCTAAAGATGTTATCAAATCACATATTGACCTCACATAAAATATAAATAAAAAACTGGGATTAAAAAAAGAAAACCAAAATACATTATTACATAGTGATTTAAATGTAATGAGAATATTGAGTCACGGGGAGAATTGTCTGTCCTTGTCTATCGTTTGCTGAAGAACTCGTGTCTCAGACTTGTTTTTCTGTACTTGCACTGTAACACATGAATATGTTAATAACTTCTTAAAAAACGAAAATGTCTGATTTTGTTTTTTTTCCTATGTGTAGTACTTGAATTTAAATGCAGAAAAAGAGTAAGCCACGCTCAGGCACGAGTCTGTTTTGATATTCGGGATTTGTGCCAAGCATGTGTTTTAAAATTAATACCAACTGCTGTTCAAAACTAAAAACTTTATGATGCGCTTAGAAAAGGAAAAGGGAAGACTTTGCGGGCGGTCGTTCAAGATTCTTAACCACCGATAGATTTTCTGTGTTGCTATTCTGCTTGCAACTTTGATTGCAATGAAAGAATTTATAGAATGTCTCAGTAGGAAGAGGGACAATAATATTTGATTTCTTTCTGTTCATCTTTTTTCTTTCCTCAAGGTTGCTTATAAAACTCGTTAACAGTATATACTGTTATACTCTACACTGTGCATTCATAGAATATAAATAGATAGCTGAAAAAGAATATTAAAATGATGACATAATTAATTTTGTAGCATTGTTTTGTCGGTGACATTTTGCGTGTGTAGAGATCATCTATTCACTTTGCAACTTCTCTTGGAACTAAAGGGGCCAATACTTGATACATAACTTCGGTCACGGGTTGAGTGTTATGCTGTCTGTGTGTGTGTGTTTTTAGGGTGACGATGGGAAGAGGTTAGCGATTGGTTGTGAATGATGTAACATTGGTGGCATTGTCGTCACTTGGTCTTAGACTGAAAGGTTGTGTTATTGTAGTGAGTTAGATTTTGTTAAAGGATATTATTACTAAAGTCTACTACAATTATTTCATTTTTCATAAATTAATATCTCTATTATAAAGAAAGTTCTATTTAGTTTTGTTAATTGAAGTTTTATTAGTTAAGATATATTATGCCTACAACGGTTTAGTTGTCTACCAGCATCTGGGTTAGGCCAATAATAGAATATGAATCCTCCGTTTGGGACCCTCAACTCAAGATAACATTAAGAAACTGGAGCATACACAAAATAGAGCAGTGAGATTCATAGCAAATGAATATTTACATTTGACTAGAGTAACACCTTTAGTAAAATAAAATTATACATAAAACACTGAACCATAATCTTCAAATACAAAAACAAAATTTAATAAAATACTCTGAAAGACACAAAGATAAAGGCACATTCCTCGTCCCATATGCTAGGACAAATTTGTACAAATACTCCTTCTTCCCTAGTGCTATTAGAGAATGGAATAGGTTGCCTGAGCTAGCCAGGAAAACCAGTGACTTGGCAGAATATAAGTCATTGGTTAATATGCATGACTAAATGCATGACGCGTAGGACGTAATCATCTTCTTTTTTGAAGTAACGTCTGTATTATATAAGATAAGAAGATAAGCATCTGCAATCACCAGACGCCGCAGAATGTTCTTCCTTCTTTTTACTTCTGCAACCCAGGACACTTCCTTAATGCGGATCTTTAAGAATCCTCCATAAGCATGGGAGGTGGAAGATGTTCAGCAGAGGTCAAAACAAGTCCTTCAAAGTCTGAGAAACTCGGTTGCTTCCTATTAAAAGAAACTCAGGACAGCTATTGTAAACCTCAACAACAGCAAGGAAACTGTTCTTTAATGGAATACAGGACTCATTGAATTAGAAGGTAATGAAAAAGCAGATGTACTAGCCAAAGATGGAAGAACGAATAAACAAATGGAAATCTCTCTCTAGCTAGAAGAAATGCTGAATATATTAGAGTGTAGAATAAATGAGAATTGGACCAGCTCACATCCCAATTACAAGAAAAAAGACACCTATTATAACACATCTTGACATGACCAACGCATAATTTTTCGACTCAGAGCCGCACAACAGAATGAGACAACATATGTTCTGGAAGCTAAAAGTCGGAACTAGCGGAACATGCCCTTGTGGAGGATCACCAGAGAATGCTGATCATGTCTATCAAAGCGGCATATTATATCAAGAGCCCGAACAAGACACTGGCCCCAAAACCCTCATATAGAAGAAAAAATATACGGAGAACTGCCTGATCTGGAAACCACAACGCGGTTCATCTCAGATATAGGATCACTGATCTGAACCCTCCAACATAGAAAATGAGGAGGAAGAATGAGAAAAACAACAATTAGAAGAATGGCAGATTACTGGATTGACAAGTTGCATATTTTTGTTAAAAAAAGACTTTCAAAAACATTCATCTAAAATACAAATATGAAATGACTTCATTAATTTAAATCAATGTACTTGTTAATTGCCGTGGATTTTTTGCTTTACTATGTAAGGCCTTAGTTTGGGTATTACTGATCTAGTGAGTTTTATTTAGATCTATGTCAATCATGGAGAATGTTCCCTTCACATTTCTATTGAATTTCACCATGGAAATAAATGTAGAGTGTGAAAATGGGTTTACCCGTTTGGCGAAATATTCATATAAAATATAAAATACTGTGAAAACGGGTTTACCCGATTACATAAAAAGTTTCGTTCTTTAATAGAGATAAATTTAGGGATATTTTTTAGGCCCCCTCCCAGATGTGGGAGGGACATTGAACATACACTACGGTCTCCGCCATGATCTAAGGAACATTGATGCCAAGTTGTATTAAGATTAATCAAATGGTTTTGATATCTATACGGGACATATTTACATATAGACATATATAAATACCTTACATACATCTATATTTATATACATTTAGTTCAAACAATCTAGTCTAGACAAATATTTTATAAGCTTAATGAAGCTTACATACTTATCTTACACATACATACCTAGACACGTACATAAACGCACACACAGGCACATAGTGAAGTACAAGCACACAACTCATTTTCTATAAACATTTCTCAATATTTCCAAAGTTATCAAGTCGTATAACTCTTGGCATTCAGCACACACATGCTTTGTCGGGAAAGAAATTTCGAAACTCATCCAGCCACTAGACGAAATGTAGATTGACTCTCCCCCGCCACCACCCCCATCAAAAAATATAACTAGGAAAATAAGAAAATGTATCTTATCCTATTTATAGAGTATCCTTTTTTTTCAAAGCCGTAAAACTATCTCATGTTAGATACACAATAAAAGAGAAATAGAGGCGGGGAGGGGGAGGGTTGAAAAGAATGATGAGGTGCAAGAATGTGAATGAGACAGACAGAGTTACACAGTAAAATAGGACTAAATCTTTGACCTATCAAAGCCATCAATTCACTTTGTCTGAATCATATTTTTATACATTCACCCAGTCTGTCTGTCTGTCTGGTATAATATTGGAATATGTTATCTCTCTCACTTCCCATTATCGTATCTAGTTAAAATTTTTGAATAATTATTCAATGTATATAACATCATCAAAATGTTAAAAAATTTATAAATTTATTAGAGATAATAAAAAAAAAATTTATATAGAAAAAAAAGGAAAACTAATCTTACGGTATTGAGATATACTAATGTAAATGTGCAGTTGTTTTCCTTATGGAAGCTTTGTTTTAGAGTATTTTATTTTTATATTTTGCTTGTTAAAAGCTTGCCAAGCATATCATCCCGTCATCGTTCGTTCGTCTCTGTATTTCAAATGACTTATTTCTTTGTTTATACAGTTACTCAAGTCTGGCCTCGTTTTCAGAGCAGGTGGGTTTAGTACCCACGAAATTGTAATATTTATAGAAGTTATGGAAATAATGGTTCTCGAGCAAAGTGCTTCCAGCCACGCACGTAAACACACATGGAAACACACACACGCGCGCGCGAAGAAAGAAAGGCATGATTTATCCTTCAAAATTATTTATTATTATTAAAGTTATCTTGACAACAACTTGTCATTATTCTATCGATTTGGAATTTAGCAGATAAACCGTGATGCAAGACGACATATTTTTTTTTAAATTACTGATAGATGGCTTCATTAATTACTGCATTATTTTTTTTTTTTTATTTAAATGTTAAAGCCCAGTGTTCCACCTACAGGACTCAGGGGAAGTAATAGTTATATTTTTATTTTCTCATTACTGAATATGACTACTATTCTTGTTGCACATAGCCTCCCCCATCAAAAGTTAAAACACAGACATTTTTTAAAATACTACAATTAGTAAAGCATTGCCTTTGCCAAGTACATATTTCACATGACAACACAAACCCAGTTGCGACCTACATCTTTTGCCACATCTGATGCAAACAAAGCGTTAGGGGTTTAATTTACTTTTCGTCGCCGTCATCTGTCTTTGACAATGTGCATTCTTAGGACCTCAACTGTGAGTCCCACTCGACCCTCGTAAAAGCTCTCCAGCTGTCTCTCCAGATGCAATCTTCTGCCAGCTACTTTCCTCTTTAATTTTATGAGTATGTATCTCAAATAAGTCTGTAACTTAAGAATTCCATTTCAAAGGTAACTTTGCTGTCTTAGACAAAAAAGACTTCTTTTCAACAAGCGCGAACTAAAATGTATGGTCACTTTCAACTTCGCATTAAAAATTTTTATTTTTTTTAAATTTATTATTCCAGTAATAAGACGATATTTTTTCCTAAGTGCGATTATTCTGTACCTGATAACCAATGAATGATAGAGTTTAAAAACAAAGAAATATTTTATTACCCCGCCCAATTTCCCCCTCCCCCAAGAAAAAAATTTCTGGTTAAGCGAATGTATAGATCCACTCAGAGTATATACAATTCTAATAATAGGCCTATCCCCTAGTCTTACAACACAAAAAGTCCCTGGACGTCTATTTATTTAACTACCTACATCCGGGGATACCCGCTAACGTAAGTCTGTTCAAGATACAGATTTTCTAGACCAAATTTAATTTTAGAATTTAATATTTCTAAAACATTATTATGGTCAAAGTTGAGTTTTCCCAATGTGGCCAATTAGCTAGTTATTCTTTTACAAAATAAATACATCAACTATCATCGTTAGAGCCGTTTTCGAGAACCGTGTCCACCCAGGTTTTTCTTTTTTATTTACAACCTTTTTTTTCACCAATAAAAAAGTTGCAAGCTGAGAAGGGGAAAAAAACAGGATTATTGAATGACTTGTGTATTGACAAGGTTCAAGTTTGGACGCCACGATTCCTTGTTTGCACTGCTCTGCACTATTAGAGCTATTAATCTTGTATATCACTGGATTGTTTACACACGTATCACGATCCAAGTTTTGCATTTCCCTTTTTGTATCAGTTTTTTTTTTCTCCTTCACTTTTTTACTTCTTCTGGAAAAAAACCTAGACACATAGAGGTGATTAATGTGAATGTGTCTGTGGTCTTTGACCTTTTTCTTGGGTAGCTGGGTAGATTTTTTTTTTAACTTTCTGGAGTTTTTGTCTGTGTGTCGACAGATTTAGCTGTACAGATAGATTTATGCCAGAGATGGAGTCAATCTACAAAAAAAAGAATAGATAGATAGATAGATAGATAGATAGATAGATAGATAGATAGATAGATAGATAGATAGATAGATAGATAGATAGATAGATGGATGGATGGATGGATGGATGGATGGATGGATGGATGGATGAACGGACGGACGGACGGACAGACAGACAGACAGACAGAGGTGGACTGGAGTGAATGGGTAAAGGTCAGTATAGGCAAGAGGTGGACTGGAGTAAACGGATGAAAGGTCATTAAAGGAAGCAGGTTGAATGGGAGTGAATGGGTAAAGGTCAGTATAGGCAAGAGGTGGACTGCAGTGAACGGATGAAGGTCATTAAAGGAAGCAGGTTGAATGGGAGTAAATGGGTAAAGGTCAGTATAGGCAAGAGGTGGACTGGAGTGAATGGGTAAAGGTTAGTATAAGCAAGAGGTGGACTGGAGTGAATGGGTAAAGGTCAGTATAGGCAAGAGGAGGACTGGAGTGAATGGGTAAACGTCAGTATAGGCAAGTGGTGGACTAGAGTGAATGGGTAAAGGTCATTAAAGGAAGGAGGTTGAATGGGAGTGAATGGGTAAAGGTCAGTATAGGCAAGAGGTGGACTAGAGTGAATGGGAAAAGGTCAGTATAGGCAAGAGGTGGACTGGAGTGAACGGTAAAGGTCAGTAAAGGCAAGAGGTGGACTGGAGTAAACGGATGAAGGATCACAACAAAAAATGATAACAAAGAACATTGAGGTGGATGGAGGCTCGTTGTACAAAAAAAAAGCGATTAAGACATTTTTGATTCAAAAATTATTCGCATACAAGACTGAATCTTAAAAATAGGCCTAATTGACACGCTTTCTTAAAGATCAAATGATAGACTGATGACTGTGTGTACTAGACAGTCTGGTTCAGAGGTAGGAGGAAGAGAAAGGGTAACGAAGTTGTTTCTTTTTGCAGCTGCACCTCAAGTTTTAGCGCTCAACCCTTTTACTTCTCGCACTCTAGCACTATTCTGAAAGCAAACCTTTGATGTCGCGAAGTAAAATTTAAAGTTTGGTACATTTTCCACCTTTCCTTTCCTTATCTGTTGTTTTTTTTTTAACACGTTCAATGTTCATATCCTATTTCTTTCAGAATCATGTTTTGAGTGTCTGACATTTCCAGGTAATTTTTTTTTCGGTCAAGTAGAGCTAAAATAAAAATGAATGATATAAAATAAATTTTTAAATCCCTCCTAGATTGTGAATCCCTGTGACCAACTATTTCTTGGCAACAGTTTATAGAGCTACTACGTATGTGAAATTGAACAGGTTGACTTTATCTCGATTAATGACTGTGCGGTCTGTTATCATTATAGCTTTCGCCTGGTATTTGTGTATTAGCGTCTGTGTGTTGATGTTTTCAAGATAGACGCTTGTTTTCTGCATAAAATAATGCGTCTGTGTGTACGCGCGTGCGTACGAGCGTGGGTATGTGTTGGCCTAGGTCAAGAGATTTAGTGGGCTACCGAGTGCTCGCCCTGTAAAGGCAGGCAGCCTGGGTGCCTATAAAACTTGTGAATAAACATAGGGTTTATAGAAATAAAATAGGGGTGTTAGACAGTAATGGTACCTCAGAGACTGGGAGCAAACTTACGCCGACAGAAACATGACGATTACTAAAGACGTAATCAATTAGTGGGCGGACTGACATGCCATCTCTGTGAAATCGACTATTGACGTCATGAGGGGGGGAAAAGTTATGGGGATTTCTTTTCGGTGGCGAACAAGAATCAAAATGAGCCGTCATAATTTAAAATTGTCCAGAAAGATTTGAGGTGATCGGGTTTCAAAACATTCGTACAAAAATGTTAAAAAATGTTTGTAAAATGTTTGACATGTTTCGAATGTTCCTTCAGAGTTGAAGATAATCTATTTCCTAGTCTAACCTCCCGCAGAACGACGGGGGATGGACAGGCGGGATATGAACCCTGGACATGCCAGACAACCGAACGACAGTCCAACGCGCATACCGTACGACCAGGCAGCCATCTAAAATGGAAAAAGACCGACAGAAAAAAAATCTAATTATTTTGTTCCAACTTTTGAATGAAGATGACTGATTAGAAGGCCTCGAAATGCGGCTCTAAAGATATATGATTCACTAAACACTCTCGATATCAACCCTGTGTGTTAAATGCATAATAGCATTTCCACAATATGCAATTATATATATTCATATAATTCTGAAATATTCTCTTAAATCTCTGTAATGGAGTGTGTGTGTGTGTGTATTTGTATTTACCATGGCTCCTTCTGTCTCGGAAAACATTGGTTTTGGTTTCCCCTTGAGACGGGGCAGAGTCTGGCGTGACTAATTTTAAGCCAAATTATACTAAATGTTGAAGATGAGCGAAATATTTGACTCCAAATTTTCTTATGTGCACGAAATAAGTAAAGAGTAGAAGAAGACACAACATTGTTCACAGCTATCCATAGTTACTATCTAGTTACTGTAGGTTAAAAACCGACGAGGTCACCAACAAGCGCCAAGAAGCATTGGGCACCAGCAGAAGTAGGACACCAACAGACTTGGGGCTCAAACAGATGTGGGGTTTTGAGCGCCTCTTTTATTAGGCTTCGCATAAAGCGCTCTTTTCTCGTCAAAAAACTTCATTAGTTTTCAATTATTAGTTACCAAGAGATATATATGTACAATAATTATATAATTCAAACAGAGTTGATCTTAGAGTAGTTGTAACCAACCTCTTTCAGCTAGGGAGCCATAAACATTTCCGATATTTCGTATCAGAGGCAGCATCAGCGCAAGGAATCGTCAAGTGCAGTGAGACCGATCCGTGCTGGTTCGTTAGGCTATATGGGCAGTTCAGATAGCACTGGCTAAATGTGGCCTACGGGCCTTGGCATTATAGTGTATGTGATAAGAATTTACTCTCCTTAGCTATTAATAGATTTTCATATCCTGTTATCTGAATAGTTTTTTTATTGTTTGTTTAAGAGCATCATCTAGATATTTATTTAAAGAAAGGTAATATTAACAACACTGACGTAAAAATACCCAGATAAAAATATAAACAGGTAAATTTGGATATTTATATCTTAAGCAGAGTTACGCTATCGAGAAAACTCAGCATTGTACTTTCGAACTATCAAAAAAAAAAAATTTCAAAGGTCATAAACACTTGATGACGTCACTGCAAAAAAAAAAAAAAAGAATCTTTCCAAAAATAAGTTTCAAATCCAAAGATAAAATAAGAAAGTTTTCGGCTATTAACTAACAGCACTCAGCCAATCTCACGCACATTTTAACATGGTGAGTTTTTTTTGTTGTTGAAATGTAGCGTCAATCTACAGGCTTTTTAAAAGACAGAACAGAAAGGGATGTAATGTAATAAGCGCATTATCTCTAGACCAAAAAAAAAAGCCAAATATAAAAAAAAAAAGAAGCCAAACACAGCCAAAAAAAGTAAATCTCCAAAACAACAACTGCTTTAACCCTTTCAACGTCAGTACTTATTATTATTGGAACATCAGAGACAGCCCCAACAGGTATGCTTTCACCTCTACCGCAGTTCACGGTGGTTCAAGACCTAGTATCCACCATGCGGACACGTCAGCCTTCCTTCCTCTCCAGCTTACCTTTTGTTTTCCCTTTCTTTCTGCGTTGTTATGGTTGTTGAACACATGAATACATTGCGTTTAAAGGGGAATTAATGAGCGCTGGGAAGGGAGGTAAATCTGCGGCCTTCTGTTTGTAGCAAATAGAACAGAAGGTAGTCGTCATGACAGCGGCAATGGGAGTTGTACGTTCCTAAAGATAGATTCGGGTTAAAAAAAAAAAGGGTAACATCGAAACAGTTTGATATACGGCTGTGGGAGAGATATTATAATTTTTAAGAAATCGAAAGAAGGAAAGGACCTGTACACAAATTGCCGTTTTTTTTTATTCCAGGCATTTTTTTAAATAATCATATATACATATCAGAGATGTTGACAACCAAAGATATATGAATTATTGCAATGTAATATATTTAAAGTTTGGGTGTTAAGTCCTTCTTTGGAGAATCGTTACTGAAATGGATATTTTTATAACTAATTTTTCGTTTTTTTAAAACTCTTTAATACAATTTTTAACTGAATTACTACCATTTTCTCTATTTCATTCTCTCTCTGTCTTTCTCTCTTTGTCTTTCTTTCTCTCTTTTTCTCTCTTTTCTTCTCTCTTTCTCTCTTTTTCCCCCTCTCTCTCTTTCTCTCTTTCTCTCTCTTTAGCTTTCTCTCACGCTTTCTTGGTCTCTCTCATGTTTTGTCTAGCTCTCTCTCTCTCTCTCATTTGATCTCTCTCGCTCTCTTTTTCTCTTGCTCGGCCTCTCTCTCTCCCATCTAATTAGAAATGAGAGGCTAACATTCTGGCCTGCTAAATTCTGATTCAGTGAGTCACAAAAAAAAAAGTCTAAAGATTAATTTTTCTCAAAATTAAAAAAAAAAACTATTTCAAAGCTTCACTAAATAGAGCGTTTAGAGTTAACTGGAAGATGTAATTCATAGCTCCAGAGAGTTGTGGTAGAGCAGCACAGAAAAAAAAATACAGTTTGTAATTACAGAGAACGTAACATTATGCATTTTTTGTTTCAAATCTCTTTGTGCTTAACATCATCCTCATAGAGGTGAATACTTCCAGAAAAGAAGTCACGTTGATGTCACGTGAAGATAACAAAGTTGGTGTCAGTTAAAGATGGTCGTGTTTAGTTTCTAATCGTGTATTGAAACCATTATCTGATATAAACTCTCTCCCTTTGTATAATCTTACCTTTCAGTTAGGGAGAGAGAAAGAGATCAATAGAAAGAGAGAGAAAGAAAGAGAGAGAGAAAAAAGAGAAAGAATTAACTAATAGAGAAGACAAAGATCAAGATAGAGAGAGAGAAAGAGAGAGATAAAAAAGAGAAAGACTATTAATGAATAGAAAAGAAAGAGAGAGTGAGAGAGAGAGAGAGAAAAGAGAAAGAATTAAATAATAGAGAAGAACGAGATCAACAGAAAGAGAGAGAGAAAAAATTGAATGATAATTAAAGAATAGAAAAGAAAGAGAGAGAGAGAGGAGAGAAGATAAAAATGAAAATAGAGTCAAATAAAAGAGACAATGCTAGCCCTGAAGAGATCAATTATCTTCTTAAAATTGTGATTTGTCTTGATAACTTTTTAGTCTGACACGAACACAATTTTTCAAAAAATTCCACTTCGTTTGTCTCAGAAATGTCACAACTCTTTGAAGAACTCCTACAACCGAAGCAAAGACTGTTTGTGAATGCTTGCACTCGTATCTTATAAGTTAAAAGATTGTTTGTGAATGCTTGCACTCGTATCTTATAAGTTTAAAGATTGTTTGTGAATGCTTGCACTCGTATCTTATAAGTTAAAAGATTGTTTGTGAACGCTTGGACTCGTATCTTATAAGTTAAAAGATTGTTTGTGAATGCTTGCACTCGTATCTTATAAGTTAAAAGATTGTTTCTCGTGTGGCCGGAGAGAGACCTATGTGAGCTACACATATTTAGACAGATCTCTATAGAATCTGCAGCTACAAGCAGTTGAAAAGCAAGCAAAATATTGAAAATACTTTAAAAAAAGAAAAGCTTAAGTAAGGTAAAGAAATGCTTATCTACTGTCATATTTTTCAATACTGCAGAACGTATTCTCCTTCTTCTATATAAAACAAAATGAGTTAATGACCGCTAATTACTAAGCTAATTTTTTTTAAAATTGATTCTTGTGTTATTATCCACGATGAATAACTGCAAACTTGATCCGAGAATGAAAAAAAAAACTTTAAATGAATCCTGCCAAACAGACACACTCTTATTACCGGTCGTTGGCTTGTAGCACCAAACTGCTGGTAGGCAACTAAACAGCTGTAGGCGTAATATGTCTTAACTAATAAACGTGACAAACTTGAATAACTTCCTTGGGAACAATGCTAAATTATAACTGTAACTTTTATTATAGTTTAAACTAAGTCAGGTTAATATGAAATCAAATACTTGTAGTAGTAAAAAAATATAATATAATATTTCTTAACAAAAACTCACTACAATAACAAAACCTTTCAGTCTTACGTTCTGGAGTTGTCTCCCATAACTAAGATCAAATGACGACAATGCCACCTATGTTGCATCATTCACAACCAATCGAAAAATGTCAGTTGTTAAGAGTAACCAAAAAACTAAAACAAATTAATTCCACTTATCTTATTCATGGCAAACCAGTTACACAGACTAAAAATGCAAAATACCTAGGTGTTATAATAAATAAAAAACTGTCATGGAATCCACATATTGATGAAACTATAAAAAAATCAAACAAAGCATTAGGGTTTATTAAAAGAAATTTCTATAAATCAAATAAGTACATAACACTAAAATGTTATTTAACCTTGGTTAGGCCAATAATAGAATATGCATCATCCATTTGGGACCCCTCAACTCAAGATAACATTAAGAAACTGGAACAGACACAAAATAGAGCAGTGAGAGTCATAACAAATGAATATTTACATTTGACTAGAGTAACACCTTTAGTAAAATAAAATTATACATAAAACACTGAACCATAATCTTCAAATACAAAAACAAAATTTAATCAAATACTCTGAAAGACTCAAAGATGAAGGTATAAATGTAGTCCCATATGCTAGGACTAATTTGTACAAATACTCCTTTCTCCCTAGTGCTATTAGAGTATGGAATGGGTTGCCTGAGCTAGCCAGGAAAACCAGTGACTTGGCAGAATTTAAGTCATTGGTTAATATGCATGACTAAATGCATGACGCGTAGGACGTAATCATCTTCTTTTTTGAAGTAACGTCTGTATTATATAAGATAAGAAGATAAGATAAGCTCTCTTCACTGGCAGCATAGAAAAACACACACACACACTCGTTAACGCATACACGACAGATTGACGCTTTGCATATGACCTCTTTCTATTGTATATGGAGAGACAGTTCTATTTACATCCCTCCTCTTATGTTTTTTACGAACTAATATTGTGGGCTTGGCTAGATAACCGGCTTTTTATTTATGACCCCAGTCTAACCATGTCAGAGCCGAGGCGTAGCTAGGATGGAGAAGGGGGGGAGCAGAATTACCCCCCCCCCCAAACCAGTGTTTTTACATTAAATATTAAATAGTACGCAAAATGCAGGGACTCCCAGAGATCAAGCCCACCGGGCTCCCAAATGAATGCAACTTCCTAGCTACGCCACTGATTCAGAGTTAACAGGGAAAAAAGTTTCTTGACGTGCCGCCTGCACGCTAACAAGACACGTAGCGCGGCCAAATGATGTAATAGCCCATCTCAAAAACTATACATTGAATCTGTGGCCCGCCGCCTGAACATTGAACACGACACTAAAATTACTGTCTCCAGAAAAAAGAACAAAGTTTCCTATGCTCCTAGAAGCATCAATCCGATGCATCTTTGAAAATGGAGCGTAGATATGAAACCAAATGGAATTACTATAATCGCTGCAGCTTCAACATTTTTAAAAAAGGATTTTTAAGTTGTTTTTTTTAGTATTATTATTTTTTCCTCGTTTCTCTTTAAAAACAGGCTTTTGCTGGTCTGAGGTCAGGATTTATTCCAAAGCACGCAGGTCTTAGCAATGAAGCACAACAAAAACAAACAAAAAACTCAAGAAATGTGCAAAATTGAAAGTGAAGGCTGGTGACGTCATAAAAGAGCATTAACATTTTGTTTTAGAAAAAAAAAAAAAAAGATTTCCCGGATTCCGTTCTTTTCCGTGACTTTAAGTGTGTAGGAGTTTCTAAGTCTATTTGGAAAAAAAAAAAGGTTTTCCCAATGGACAAAAAAAAATTGTTTAGGCTGCCAACTCTCTCGATTAGAAGACATTCGAAGTCTTGATATTTCAATTATATCCAGCACTAAAAAAAAGGATTCCTTTTAAAATAAGAGATGAATAGTATTACATTCCTAGTACTGTGATGTCATAATATTTTTAATATAAATTTAATTTAAATGTCATTAGAAATAAAAAATGTATTCATTGTTAATGGAGACTTTTATGTTTTCTTTTCATGTCGTATTTCTCCAGGTTTATCAAACATGTTGGCAGCTGGTACTCTTTTTATACAGAAGTTCCGGCTTGCCCGAAATGTTCTCATTTTGGGTCATTACCAGGAAACAAGGAAAATATAAAAAGTACTTTTTTGAAAACAAACAAACAAACAAAGTTTGTCTAAAGGGGTGAGAGGTCCATATTTTAAACCTTATTTCTCAATACTGTAGGATTTATTTCCCCTTTTTAATATCAAACAAAATAAGAACAAAAATAATTAATTACATTACCACTAATCAATGAATAACTGGTTGATTATTTGATTGATCTTTTTTTCTTAGATATAGTAAATTACTGTATTTTATTTAGATATAGTAAATTACTGTATTTTATTTAGATATAGTAAATTACTGTATTTTATTTAGATATAGTAAATAACTGTATTTTATTTAGATATAGTAAATAACTTATTGTATAAAGCTTCAACTTGATCTGAGAATGGGACGTGATAACAATATCGTTTACAAAAATTATACCAGACAGACAGACAGACAGAGCTGATATAAACTTTGTAAAAATAGCACAACTTGATGTAAACATATTTTGTTTCATATTTTTTTTTTTGGTCAATAAACTGTGGGTTCATCTGGTTTTTTTTTTTTATGTCTCCTTTCCAGAGCGAGATAAAGATAAGCTCAAACAATGTATATCACACCAGATACATGTCAAGGTTGGTCTTAAACAAAGATAGACAGAACATAGACTGCTCTGCTATTAGCGTCTAGCGATAAGTGCATTCTTACCTCGTTTTCAGCATGACTGAAGCGGGCTTAAATAAAAATGCAACTTCATTTTTACAAAGCTTATATCAACTCACTCCGTTTGTCTGTCTCTCTGTCTGTATCTTTGTCTGTCTGGTACAAATTTTGAACACGTTATTTCTCCCACTCTCATTCTCGGATCAAATTGAAGTTTCACACATTTATTTAAATGCAAAGACAATACAAGAATCAAAAGAAAAAAAAGGTTAACCGATTTGACAATTAATTACTGGTAGTTAATTATTTTGTTTGAGACCGATAAGGGGAATTAACTCCTCATTTTTCGGAAGTATGGCTTAATATTTGGGGTTTTATTCCCTTGGATTATTTAACACGTCATTTCTCCCACACCATTTCAGACGTATTTATTACACTTAATACAACATGAACCAATAGGAAAATCAATCGATTAGTCAATTAATTATTGGTATATAATTATTTTGTTTGATATCAAAAAGGTAAATAACTTCTACATTATTGAGAGATAGCTGTAAATGAGGAGTTTTTCTCCCCTATTTTAATAATTTTTTTTATATTTTGTTGTTAACATTAACACTGTTAACGTGAATGAAGCGTTACGTGATGTCGAGAAGCGACATGTTAAATATGCTAAAATTTATGCTAAACTGTGCCAGCGCTTGTCCGGGAGAACCACTAAGTTTATTCAATCCTGGCAGACGTGAACCAGCTGTAATATCAATATCTCGGACCTGATAACAAAATATATTACCACCATCTCCCCCGGCACGCGCATCCACTATAGAAATATATATAAAAAAAAAAAGAAAGGTGGACCGTAGCTTATACTTAATGATGTATTAACCCAGGGGCCAGCCGCGTCGGCGTCCATGGGGAAGTAATTCATTTTTAGTAGATGCGAGATAGTGGAACAGTAATACGAGACACAGCGGCGTCATTTGATCAACTCACGAGGGCGATTGCTTTCCCCTTGCGTGGGGTATTAAAAGAATATTACTGTGTACTTTTAAAAAAAAATCTTTCTTGATTTCTTATTACAAAGCTTATTTCAACTCTGTCCGTCTGTATGTCTGTCTATCTGTCTGTTAGGTAAATATTTTTTTACATGATATCTCTCCCACACCCACACTTTGCACAGCTATCCATTGGCATAGACAATGCAGGAATCAATACAAAAATAATAAATAACAATTAGTCAATTAATTACAGGTAATTAATAATTTAGTTCGATACTATCTATGGAAACCGATTCTTCATTATTTACATATACGCTAAATATGTAGGGTTTCGTAAGATTAGATAATTGAACCCTTAATTAAACCCTAATTAATTATTAATTGTCGATGACAACACATGAATCTAAAATATTGTCGATTAAATATTAGTAATTAATTATGTTGGTTGAAATAAGGGAAATAACTTCTAGATTATTGAGAGCATAAAGTTGTTTCCTTTTGATAAGGTTGTTTTTTTCAAAGGATTTTTACATTTTGCTTGTTTTTGCTTGTTTCTGTTTTGTTTGGAGAGAGAGAGAGAGAGAGAGAAAGGATACAGAAGAAAAAGAGAGAAATACATTATCAGTTGAATACATTATATATACTGGGTCCAATACATTATATATACTGGGTCAAATACATTATATATACTGGGTCCAATACATTACGATAATTACGTTACTGCATCCAATACATAATGTTGATGGATACAATACCTTAGGTCACTCCATCACATTGGAGACGAGGTGGCTGAATGGTAAAGCACTTAGCTTCCGCATTGTCAGGTCCGGGTTTTGAATCCTAGTGGAGACTGAGATTTTTAATTTCGCAATATTTAGGGCACCTTTGAGTCCACCCAACTGTAAAAAAAAATGAGTACCTGACATAAGTTACAGAAAATGCGTTTGTTCGTTGTGCTGGCCACATGACACCCTTGTTAACGTGGGCCACAGAAACAGCTGACCTATACATTATCTGCCCTATAGATCGGAAGGTCTGAAAGGGGAATTCTGTTTTTATTTTACCCAACACATTATATCAATACATTCTGTCGCTTGTCCAGTGCATTATTTTACTGGTTTCAATACACTATATACTTTGGATTGGATCGATACATTAGGTCACTGGGTCCAATACATTCTGCAGCTGGTCCAGTACAGTATTTTACTGGTTTCAATACATTATGTATCTTTGATCGATACTTTATGTCACTGGGTCCAATACATTTTGAATGGAAATAAGAAACCACCAGTGCAGTTCAATGTTTTTCATTTATTTGTATATTATTTACAAAACATCGCAAGTGACAAGCTGAAAACTAAGATTTAATGCGCAGTTATTGTGACTCTCATATAGACCATTGTATCGCAGGATGTCCCGTACCGTACTAGTCCATGTAAAACGTAAAACAATCAATCCTCAATGTCACTCAATAATTACATGAAAAATATAATCATCCAGGTAAAAAAAAGAGAATATTTTGTTCCCCTTCATTTCCTAGAAAATATTTTCCAACTCTTCAAGAACGGGTCCATTCAACTAGTAGTTATAACATTACGAGAGAGAGAGAGAGAGAGAGAGAAGATTAACGATGTTAAGATCAATGGCTTAGTGTAGATAATGTACTTTTATATTTTGAATATTGTTCATTTCTCGCCCCCTGAACATTTCGAGTGTCACAGAAAGTGTACCCTGTTCCTCTCTTTAATATGACTCGAAAAAAGAAAAACAAACCTCTGACCAAGGCTTGGACACAGTGGTACGTTCCAGGCAAGCCTCTGTTAGTAAATGCCAGGAAGGTGCCTGGAGTGGGGACTCGAAAAAGAGAGAACGGCAAGAGAAGGGCTGGGAGCAAGGTGGGCCTTTAGTTGCAACGTGGCCGCCATCTGGCATTCATGTCTGCTCCCAACATGTGTTCACCTGGCGGGATGTGTTTTGTGTTTTTTTTAAAGTCCCTCTCAATTTGTTTTGGGGAAAACAAAGCGGCGCTACTCCATTGATTGCAGGCTTTAAACTTAAAGCTTGTTATATATCTCTTTCGTTTAACACGATCTGATGCAAGAGGCTTGCTAAATGTCACTTTCCATTAACACAATATAATGTAAGATGCTTGCTAAATGTCGCTTTCCATTAACACAATCTGATGTAAGAGGCTTGCTAAATCTCGCTTTTTATTAACACAATCTGATGTAAGAGGCTTGCTAAATCTCGCTTTCCATTAACACAATGTAATGATTTTTCATGTAAAACAAAAAAAAATTAAAATAATAATAATAATAATTGTTGGACAATGTTAAAGTAATTTCTGGAGGATTATAAAAGCATGGTAGGTCTTTAGCTCCAGTAGGAAGGACAACACACACGGTCGATGACTTGTACCACCAAACTGCTGATAGACAACCGAATCACTGTAGGCTAGTTGGCGCATTATATTTTAACTTAGAAAACCCAAAATAACCCGAATAACCTTTTTTGTGAACAAAACTAAATATAACCTTTGTTATAATATAAAACAAAATCAAGTTGATATGAGATAACAAAATAAATGTACTTTGGTAATAAACATTTATTTAATTTACTGCAATTACACAATGTTTCAGTCTCACGTTCTGAAGTCGTCTCTCTAACTAAGACCAAATGACGACAAGTCCACTTATGTTACATCATTCAGATCCCATCACTAGCTTCTTCCCACCTTAACGTACGACGTGGGAATGAGCTATTGGTCTTAACTACCAACAGGTTGCTAGCTTACAGGTCAGTGTTCAGGCGTCTATAACGATTGGTCTGGTTTTTTGGTTGACTTTTGTGCTATAAAATTATACCTCATTCCGAAACGAGGCTTGCTTAAAAGAAGCCATTGCAAACAATTTCGGCGTTAATGGCTTGATTTGATGATAGGAGATTTGCGTATTAAAGCTTAATTTATACATTAATTTTTCATAAGTTTGCTCCTATTAAATTTATTGACTTTGTTTTTGCAATGGACATTTCGTAACTCCACCAGAGTCTGAAAAAGTCATAAAATGTCTAAGTAAGTGAAGTTTCCCTTTCAGACCTTGTGATCTATGGGGCAGATGATGTTAAGGTCATCTGTTTCTTTGGCCAACGGTTAAAGAGCAGGGTGTCATGTGGCCAGCACAACGACCAACCGCCTTTACTTTCCCCAACTAATGTCAGGTACATAATAGAGCTGGGTGGACTCAGGGGCGACCTAAAAATCCCAAAATTCAAAATCCCAGTTTTCACCGAGATTAAAACCCCTGGACCCCAGGTTCGGAATCCAAACGCTTAACCACTCCGCCACCTCGCCCCTCTATGAGATGTCTAGTCTTCGTACAATTGACCTTTAAATGCCCTCCACACAAAAAACATTTCAAAGCGAAGCCACCGGAAAATATTGATATGTTGTTTTTTTTTAAGTCTTCGAGACTTATCAAAGAATTTCTCCATTTATTCTTCTTTGTTTGTTTGTATTTTTAAACTTCTACTTTGTTCTTTTGTTTTCCTGTTCTTTGATTACAAACGACCAGTCCTGGAGACGAGAGAGTGAGTTGGGTGTTAATTTGGGGGTGGGGGGAGGGGAGAAAGTGTCGGGTGTAAGTTGTCATTTAATGTCGTGGCGTGAGATGTGCTAAGCCTTGGGGAGAGTGAACAATGACCAAGCCATTTCCTAGAACTTGTTGAGGAGAGATCTTGACAAATTGAGTTGATTCTCCTATATCTCATTGTGCTAGATGCAGCTCAAACAAGACAGCATTTACAGAGCAGCCTGACCCTAAAGCTAGTCAAAGTTTCCTAAATAAATCCTGAATCCTGAAAAAGTCAGTTTTTACAAAGCTTATATCAACTAACTTTGTCTGTTTCGTAAAAAGGTTTGTCCATGTTATTTTTACCACACCCATTCTAGGATCAAGTTGAAACTTCGCAAAATAATATATTGTCAAAGACAAAATATGAATCAATAAAAAAAATAAACAATTAGTCAATCACTGTTATTAATTATTTTAATACCAATAAGGGAATTTAATCCTTTAGTATTCACATATATAGCTAAATATTTAGGGTTTGGTCCCCCCTTTATAGTAGTAGATATTACTTCTTATCTAAGTCAGTTTCATCGTAAGTTAGATGGAAAATAAAGCATAATTTGTGTTCGATAGACAAAGAAGTAATTTCATGTTAGAAAACACATTGTCGCCTTTTTCCCGAAGATTTTGAAAGTAAAGATTTTATTTCGCTTTCCATATCAATTGTAAGAAGTCTAATATGGACTTTTCTTATTAAAGAGCAATGCTGATTTTCTAAGGACTTCAGAAATGGCAAAGCGAGCTAGCCTTTGCTAAAAAATAAAACGGTAACAGATATGCATTATTCTTCTTTTAAGATTGACACTAGTCACTGTTAAAAGGCAGTTACTATATTTACAAAGCTTATATCAACTCACTCTTAAACTTAAAACAAGTCTGTTTTTTTTAAGTATTTCTTATGTTTCCCTTACTTAAAAACAAGAATTGTAGAGGTTAAAACTGGAGCCTCTTCGTGCCGATTTGAAACTGTTGGAGACAAAATAAATGTGAACTACGTTTACAGCACAAGTGATCTTCTTTGAAAGATCTGGAGACGGAAGATGTGCTGATTTCAAACACCTGACTCATAGGATCAACTGAAAAAACTAGAATTTGCTATTCTTTTCTTATTGGGGACCGCATAGTTATGCCAGCAATCATTTTCAAGTATGAGTTTTATCCGAGTAAATTAAGAAATCTTAGTTTCTCTTATTTTCCATAGAATGCATAGTCATTGTTCACATTTTGCGACCTTTTTAAAAAATTTTAAGAAAACCATTTTATATAATTACACTTCTTACATTTCAACAGTACTATTATATCTCTAGACCCCATCAGCTTCTACAGTATTTCTTTTTTCATTATTGTATCGTAAGTTAAACAAAGACATATTTAACAAAGTCAAGCTTACGGTTAATTCTGATCATAAAAACCACTCTGTTAAATAAAATACTATGTTTAAAACAAGATTACAAAGAGAGTTTGTGTTGCCACACAAACTCAGAGGCGGCCCCCGTGGGAGACGGATCCCTGCCGGATCCGCATATTCACTAGTCGACAGAGGATGGCATCGAGCAGGGTAAGAAACCGAGACCGTAGAGATAATCAGTCCTGCGCGCTACCCGCACGACCAGGCATTGCTCTTAATCTAATGACAAACTGGTTACAAACTAAAAGCCTACTATTGATAATATACCTACACATTACGGAATGACAATTACCGGATATGTACAATATATCAGAAGAGCAATTTTAGATAATTGAGCATTTTCATTTAAATGGAACTAGAATGAGGATAAAGATCTACCCAAATTAAACTACTAATTTAGCACTCTTAATATCTATATCTACTAGATTTAGATCTAAAATATATATTTGGGATAATGTATATGTAATTTAGATAAGATTTATAGAAAAAAACCACTAGATAATCAATTAATAGACTAATTGCAATATGAAATATTAAAATAGTAGATTAGTTTTAGTATTTTATAACATTGCAATATTGACATATTGACAATCTACACTTTAGAAATAAAAATCTACACTTTAAGCCTAGAAATTAAAATTATAGATCTTGATCTAGTCTAAATCATGGCTGTCTGGTAGTGCGGTTTGCGCGCTGGACTGTCGTTTGGATTCATCGATGGTCCCAGGTTCAAACCCTGCCCGTTCCTATCCCCCGTCGTCCATGTAAAACAACAAACATTCTAAACTAGACCAAGAAATTCTAGATCTAGATTCTATAATGCTTTTAATTAGAACTAAATCTAAATCTAGTTTTAAAAATCTAGCTCTAGTGTAAGAAAAAAATCTAGATCTAGTGTAAAAAATCTAGCTCTAGTTTAAACAAAAATCTAGATCTAGTGCAAAGCATCTAGATTAGATCTAAATCTAGCTATTATGTCTTTAAAATGCGAGTCACATTACGAGGTTTAATAAACATTACTATACCGAGTTGTTTTAGCATTAAAAGAATTTATTCCATATGACGTCAAAGGAAAAAAATCCACTACGTCACACGGCCTAGTTAGACTAAAAAATATCATCTATACGAGCAGCTAGTCGAGTGTTCATAGACATTGGTGCAGCGAGTGAGATCTTTTAGCATTTCATTTAAAGAATTAACTCTATATGACGTCAAAGGAAAAAAGTTCCATTACGTCACATGTCCTAGTTAGACTAAAAGATGTCATCTATACGACAAGCTTCTCGAGGGATCATAGACATTGGTGCACCGAGTGAGTTCTTTTAGCATCAGATATGATGGGCAATGTTGCGACGTTACGCTACTGCACGAAAATCGCTGCGTAAAAAGTCGATTTAAAAAATGTGCGTGATATTTAGATACAAAGTGCATTATTAGCTTTTATAAACAAACAGAAATGTTTTCTTTTAATTTTAGCAGCTAGTTGACCAGAAAAAACATCTTTAACTATTATTTATATTTGTTGTAAACATTTCCTGTACATTTTATAAATATATTTGACTTAGTGATACTGAAAATACACAAAAATTGTCCATCTTTGTTAGCATATTGTAACATTGCCTCCCTTACATTTACGTTATTTTTTTAAGAATTGGTGTATTTTTATGAAAAAATCACTTGCATAATTAATTTTATAAATTAAACGGTTTGCTTTTAGAAAACCAAAAGTAGCCGTTGTACCTAAACTTTTCAAGCCGCATTTAATTATGAAATAATATTTTTCATATCTCTTCTAGTTTTCGAGATCTGAGTGTGACAGACGGACAGACGGACAGACGGACATTTTGCAAAAACCTAATAGCGGCTTTTTCCCCTTACGGGTGCGCTAAAAATTGTCTCTTTGATCGAACTTCAATACTGTAGTACTTATAGTTGCTACCTTTGGATGACTTTGACGACCGCTGGTATTTCAAATTAAAAGAATGCCGGGCATTTTACCTCTCTTTATTCAATTGCATCTTTACACTCTAAATAGCTTTTTCTAAATTAACTATGAAATTAACTTTGTGTTTGGGGGCAATGAAAAATTGAGAGAGAGAGAGAGAAAGAGAGAGAGAGAGAGAGAGACTAGTATGTTGGGTGAAAAACTAACGATGGACTGAAGATACAACTCTCTGCTGGTGTGTGGGTGTGGGGGGAGGTTCGGTTCTCTCCCAAGCGACTGACCTAAGAGAACATTCAACTAAGTGCTTGAGTGAACCAGTTGCTCGGTGCGGGAAGAGATTGGTCTTGTTTAACGAGTATTTCAACGAGCCTCCATTTTCTGTATTTTTTTTTTTTTATTCTCCATTTTAGGGGGAGAGAACTATAATGCGTTGAAAATTTGATCGTTGATATGCATTGATTAAAGATTTCAGAGGAAGACGTTCTTTATAAACCTTTTTTCTTGGAGAGCGATACTTATTTATATGCATGTAAATAGAACGCGCTGTAATATTTATATCAGATTTTCAAAGCATGCTTCTTGCATGCTTGGATTTTTTTCAATCGATGACAACCCTCAAAATAAATTTAAAAAATCAAACAAGTAGTTAATCAATTAGTCGTTATCAATTAATTTGTTCTATATAGAAAATACACTAGGTTAAGGGGAAACAAGTCTTGTGTAGAGCATTAGGGTAAAATAATTGAAAAATGCCTACAGCAAAAAAAAATTAATACTAAATGTAAATGTAAAAATTATATCAAACAATATATGTGTATGTGCGTATCAAAAACTGTATTATATTTATTCAATAATAAAGAAAAATTGTAATGAATTTGGTAATTAAAATTGTAATATTTAAACAGAATGTGAAACATAAAAATGAGTTAAGACGGAAGTGTAGTATGTGCACGAGAGGAATGAAAATGAAAGTAGAGTTACTGGGACATTTTACTGACCAGGGAGACGCTATAACCTTTCCTTCACGAGCTGTGCAGTTTGATAAAAGGGCCGAAATTATGTGAAAAAAAATAACGCAGTATTTTAAACATTTCCTAGTTGTACCTTAATTTAAAACGTTATACATTTCTTAACACATTATTGGAGGGTTTCATACATGGCGGAGAACCTAAAATAGCTATCCTTTTGGTGCATCCGGTGTACAAAATAATAGAAGCATCGATACATTTTTAAAATTAATTATTTTAAAACCTCTGAAAGTTTAGCACTGCAGAATTGAAATTTCATAAGTTCTTCTTTTTTTGCAACTTTGATTTAGTTGCCAACTTTGAATTCAATGAAGCGTCCTTGACATTGTTTAATTTATCGTGAATATCTCCAATACAACCTTCAATTCGAGCCATTGTTAGGGTAAAGTATAAACTAGTCATGTATCTACATCCCACTTGTTATTAGCAACAGCAAAAGTTGTTTCAGTGACATGACCAACTGAGAAAACAGCAGCTCAGCTTCAAATATGTCAGGGGAGATAATAACAAAACTGACTTCCGTTTTCGGGTTGTCCGTACCTGGTGAAGATCTAGAATTAGCTCGATAAAGAATGAACAAGGAAGAAAAGAGCTCCATGGCCTACTTGGAATGCCACCAATACACTTTTCTTGTAATAACTAATGGCATGCTCTGTTGTTACATTCTAGCATTGCATAACATATTCAAACGTAATTATTCAGCCCTCAATTACTCTATGCCCACCACTCCTACACTCTGCTGCCCCCATAGACCATAAGGTCTTAAAGGAGAACTTTTGTTTTTAGTTCAAGGACGTGTTTAAATAGAAGTCAATCCCGTCATGGAATTTGTGAAACGAATCGTCAAATAACGCCAGGACCAATTTTAACACAATTCCTTCCTCTTCCTTTAAAAACATACAACCAACCATCGAAAATCTTTTAAGAACTATTTTCCCTTGCGTAACTTGTGCGTTGTAAGCAGGCAGTAAAAAAGCCCGGTTCGAACTATTTCGGGATTAAAATGGGATCATAATATCCCACTTGTTTTATCATATTACTGCGCCTGACTATCTCCTCAGCTTAATCCCACGCGTTCGCTTTTATTGGATTGAGTTTAAATCCAGTGGGGAGCAGGGTTTCAAACTAACTCCACTCCAGTAACTCTCCAAACAACAATTTAATCCTGGATGTGAACGAGGTTATTACGCAACAAAAGCCGGGGGGGGGGGAGGGTATGATGAGGGCGGCCCATACATTCCCCGTCCAACTTAAGTCTTCTGAAGGGCTTAGGCTGGACTATATACGGCTCGTTCACAATACACTGCCGCATCTCCACACACACACACAAATATACACACATTGCTTTCACACACACATATTGCTCACACACACACATATTGCTCACACACACACACATGTTGCTCATACACACGTCCTCATCTTGGACTTTTTTTCCTACTCCGTTCTCATTCTTTCCAAGGGACATAAATCTTACACGAGTTACACACATGGTGGTTTGAGTGATAGCATTTCAATTGAAGTTGGTTGCAAGCAATAGTAATTGCTCTCTTTCAGTCTCTTTCTTCACTTTCTTCACTTTCTTCACTTTTCTCCTTTCATTGTTATTACATACTTCCGTTTGCCATTTTTAAGTTATTTTGAAACTGGTTCTCTTTCTTTCACATTTTATAAAAAATAGCCTCTTTACTCTCTCTCTCTCTCTCTCTCTCTATCATTCTCTCTCTCTTTCTCTCTCTCTCTCTTTCTTAATCTCTCTCTTTCTCTCTCTCGCTCTGGTTCATTTCATTTATTTCTCTCTCATTTTAAGGAACATTCTTCTTTCTCTCTCTACTTCTCTGTTCTTCTCTCTTTCTTTTTCTTTCTCTCTCTCTCTTTCTCTCTTTGTCTCTAGCACTGCTTCGTTTCATTTCTTCCTTCCACATTTATGAAATAGTCTCTTTCTCCTTCTAGCCCACTTTTCTTCTCTCTCTTTCTCTCGCTCTCTTTCTCTCTTTCTCTTTATTTCTCTTCTATCGTTGCCTCGTTTCGTCTCTATCTCTAATAATTGTTCGTTCACAACATTGAACGAACTATAATAGTGAACTATAATAGTGCAACACAACGGTGACTTGGACAGAAAGCCGATGCGACCAAATCGATGAATCAACGGCAGTAACTCTTTATTTACAAAGACAATGAGTGTTTCCGAGTCTGTAGAGTTGTCCAGAGTATCCGTCCTCTCTGAAGTCCACCAATGCATGTGGATATTCTATCCCGCAGACCGAGTTGAAATACAATATAAACAGACATAACAAGGGATAAATAAATCTTCAAGACCAGAGAGTGGACGAGCCTGTGAAGGAGAACCTGGGGGAGGAGGGAAGGCTAAGGAACCGAAATCAATACAAATCTCCAACTGACCAGACGAGAGAAGAAATCTCGGACCAGAAAAAAAAAAGTTGCTGGATGTAAGGAGGAGGATGAATCGAGAGTGATTTTTATTTTTATCTCGAGGGTCCCGAGTAAAGAGCAGAACATCAGGAGCACATTACAACAAGAGACGGAGAGATGGAGAGAGAGGAGAGAGAGGGAGAAACGGAGAAATCGGCATGAAAAAAAGAGAAAGTGAAAGGCAAGGAGAGACAGAGAAAAAGAGACTGAAAAAGGTGAAAGAGAAAGAGACACAGAGAGTGAGAGAGAGAGACAGAAAAAGTGAAGTAGTGAAAGAAATAGAGAGAAAAAGATAAAAAAAAGGTATATAAAAATACAGAGTAAAAATAAGAGACAGAGAAACTAAAAGAGCGAGAATTAAAAAAGACACTGATAGAGGAATGCAGAGAGAAAAGACACCAAGAAACTAAAGAAAAAGTCATAGAGATATAGTAAACCCAAATCATAATGCTAGGACGGAGACAAAGAAAAACGGAAGACATAGCGAGAGAGGCTTAGAAAAAGAAGGAGAGACAGAGGAGTATCGAATGCTGATTGTCAAAAGGAATTTTTGCTAAGTGTCAGCACAGGAACCTTCTCCCAGATACCCATCCCCCCTTTTTTTCCTGCATGCCCACAAAATGGTATGGACAAGAGCACACTGAGCAGGATGTGTGTATAAAGTAATAACAGTAATAACAAGACAAAATAATAAATATAAAAAAAAATATAACAGTGTGATCAGAGACATGAAATGAAAAAAATTCGCACAGTCTTACTCTATGTCTGCCCTATGTCAGTGCCGCGAGGCGATGACGTAATACTCCAAGGAGCAGGACCCATCATATATAATCTCTAAACAAAATGTGCTAGTGACGTCAAGGAGTTCAAAGGTGAACTTTTTTTTTTTTTTTTTTTTTTCTCTTTTGTTTCTCTCCCTCTGCAGCTAGGGCGTGGAAAACTAGCTGACTGGAGGAGACTTCAACTTTGACCAGTGCCTATTGATTATCAATTAATATACAACAAAAACTACGAGAGGATAGGGGCAAGAGAGAGAGAGAGAACTACACCACGTGACCACTGCTATGACCGTTATACCAAAACAACTGAGGAATAACTGGAAAGTTCATCATGGCGCATATTTTTGTTGAACGATAAATATTTCCAAAAAACAAAGGCTTCGATCAAAGATGTACATACAGAGAGAGAGAGAGGGAGAGAGAGAGAGAGAGAATGATCAAGGCCTATCTTCGACAGCTCGGAGGGAGAGTTTAAATTTTATGATATAGTCTAAAAAAAAAAAAAACATTTGAACTACATGCATAGATTTGGGTCTGTATGCTTGAATTGAAAATGAATAACCTAAATTATGTTATTGTTTAATCTTTTAAGTGCTTCATTCGCGCCACGCGACAATTAACATATGGCAAAAGTCTCAGACAATTTCGACTATAATGTAATCTAACAATTAGAAGCTATACTTATCATTTTAAATAATTTTTTGTACGAGTTCTTTGATTGAAAGCATTTAAAACAAGAAAACTAAAAAAAAAAAAAAAAAAAAGCTTATGTAAGGTAAAT